>CAKAOJ020000020.1:1200000-1570000 GCA_916701645.2 Sebastolobus alascanus
AAGCTGTTTGCAAGATGTAACACAGAGACTCAGTGACTAAAATAAAATGTAATATATCTTTTCTATTATACGTAGTACATTATAATAAGTATGAATGAATGATTTATTTTTCATGTCTGGTCATTTACATACCCATCCCTGATTATTCAGGCACATTAACTAACAACAAATCAAACCTTCCGGCATGGTAGCTCATCGCCATCTAACAGAACAATACACCAGCATCATCCTAGACATAAACATCATCCAGACATAATCATAAACGTGAACCTCCCACAAATAATGCACCAGGATATATATATACCACAATTGAAAAACAACAAATATACAGTCACAGATATACAATCACAGCCCCCTAAGTACAAGACACATACACAGATCCAATCATGACAAAAAAAAAGGGAGTGTGTGGAATTTATCTATCGTATGTTACTTTTCTCTTTCTATTCCATGCTTTAGAAAGATACTCCAAAAATAAAAAAAATAAAAATCAATTATTAAAAAAAGTATTTTTTAAATAATGTTTGTTGTAAATCATGATATAAAGGACAAAATAAAATAAAATAAATTCGTTCTCAACCTCAATTTTAGTTCACAGTATTAACACAGCCTTTCAGTTACACCTCATATCTTCCTGTTTCAATATGTAGTGGTAATATACCACATCTTAACTCTGCACAAAGTGACCTCTGACCTTTTAGGCAAATTATATTTAACACATTTTTTCACATTTTTAATCTTACTTAAATAAACAGTAAGTTCTCAATTTTGGCTTTTGCCATGATCGTATGCATTTAGCCCGGACTCGGTATTTAAGCTCCTCCACCTTCACATTTGCTTTTTGAAAATAATGTTCTTCATGTCCACATTCTTCTAGTAAATCAAGTATTTCCCATGCCTATTCACTTCCAACAGACAAGTCCCAGTTAAATATCTGACTAGCCACCCTGTTGGTTGGTAAACCCACAGCAACCTGTTCCACAGGCTCACCATCATGGCCTTCCATCTTACTTCACAGGAGCCCCACCCCTGATCACCATTAGCTGCCATAACAGGTAAATTGTTTGCTAGAGATAATACAGCGAAAGAAGTAAATCATGGACATATTCTTATAAAAAAAATATGATTATTCAGACTAAAACTATGCCTCTATGTGGCCACTAGGTGATAGCAAAGTCCCACAACTGAGTTACTGTCAACAGTTTCCATTGTTAGGGTTCAGCACCAGCAGTATAAACACAAATCAATTATACTGTATATTCAGACAATAACTACCCCTGAAATACTATGTTATTCTACTGTATTCTACTGTATTCTACTGCATCACCACCATTATTACAGTCACTGTAAGACATCCCTTACTGGAACAAGTGGGTAAACCGCAAAGAAAAATGTAAAATGTGTAGGTTTACCCTGCACTAAAACCCTGACTAAGAGAAGCTAATGAGCACAAAAATACAGTCGGTCATGGCTATTACCCTTCATCATTTCCTCAAATCGTGAATCACTGCCTCTCTTGCCAAAAACTACACATCTCCTCGGCCTGTTTTCTCTCTCAAACCATCTGTGGAAAATCGAGTTACTTGCCATTTGGAGGAGCGACACGTTAGGCGGCCCGTGCATCACATGTTGCATGCACGGAGCCTGTATAACTGACAAGATGAGAGGAGAGATGTGGACACCGGGGCAGTTGTCAGCGCTGTCATTGAACACAATCTGGGCATGATCCTAGATAAGCACTGGGCTGGGCCACACTTGTACATGTAAAGTCCAGTTTCTACACTGGGAAATAAGCTATTCTGGTATTAAACGTGAAGCCGTTTGTAATGCAAAAACAGACCTGTACCATTTCTGGGGGATGTTAAATATTCTTTCCCAGCTGCTTTTTAATTTTACATGCATGCGATTGAAGTCCATGATCTATACGTTAAGCTGTCACGATACACAAACATCACTACGGGATTTATTGTGGACCTCAACTTGAATGTATTTTTGCAGCCCTCTCTACTGTATGTGAACACACTTATCTACTGTACATGATAGTGACTCATGGGAGTAGCCCTACATACTGTCTCAGACTGAACTTTCTGTCTGGGCAAAAATATGGACTTGGAATGACTTGAATTGAGGGAAAATGCGTAAACCTTAATCTTAAAGGTCTTATCGGTAACCTTTTTATGTAGATGAAAATTAAAAAAAAAAAAAAATACATCTACAGAGCCAAAGGTGCCGAATAAAAGTATGGCTTTTCCTGAAAAAAATTATTATGATTGTGTATTAATCATTTTAAAAATGTTGGCGGGTCCAAATTGAAAGTTTTGTTTGTATCTGTGGAAGATATCTGACATTGGGTTCCCACTTCTAACAAGGCTTGTGAGCCAATAGTATAACAACGTTGGTATCAAGTGGTGTGTCTGTGTCATCAGTTAGTGTGGAAAAAACGGATACATGGCTGAAATTGACTGTAAGTGCCTGGCGACGACTTGTTGTTAAGTAAATGCAATGGAATGGGGGAGGGAGGATGTGGCATCTAGTAGCTGAATATTATCAATGTTATCAATAGCACCTTTAATATTTTTGTATTCAAGCTGGTAAATTAACATTATGCCCACATGGGATTGTGGAATATCTAATTGTTGCTAGCATAATATTGCCGCTAACTAGTTAGCTAATTATTAGCTCCATGAGTTTCTTGAAAATTCTGTGTCTGTCTGACTCGTTTTAGAATAGAACCTCAAGGGGTCCTATTATGCTTTTGTGCTTTTTCCCTTTCCTTTAGTGTGTTTTTTTGTGCATGTAAAAGGTCTGCAAAGTTATAAAGCCCAAAGTCCACACCAAAGAGAGTTCCTCTCCCCCACAGAAACACTGCTCCTGAACTGCCTTAAACGCCTCGCTTGAAGTCCCGCCTTTTCTTCCGTAACGTGGCGATGTCACCAAATAACACATTTGCATAAAACCTGGCACAGCCTCAAACAAAGCTAGTTAGAATGGTGCTGAAGTTGAGTCCGAAGAGTTTGTTTTGGTTTGTCTTAAATATGGGCCTGATGGCTACACGCATTGTGCTGAAAGACTGAGGTGAAATCTATCAGGTCCCAGGTAAAACGTCAACATCCTCACTTGATGATTCATGTAGAAAACATGGAAGTAAAGGAGCAGTATTGTTTTTGTACTGACGTCAGAGCCCTTGATAAGGGGAAATACAAGATCAGACAGTTAATTTGTTCTGTTTGGATGCTTATCTTACAGAAAAAAAAAACATTATATAAATATTATGAGGCTTTATTGTTGGTATTTTCAAACTTATGTTTCACTTTCAACATTACAAAAGAGAAGGTTTTGAGAATTAAGACCAATGTGTTGGGCAAATGAAACGCTATCTTGAGCAATGATTGGGCTGGGGTTGCTGGAGTGTTGACCAACCCAAACCAAACTATTGTTTGAAATATCATTCTATGCTCTACCAATAAGATTTTCCTTCATTGGAAACCATTGGAACAATGGAAAATGTGTTCACAAATCACTACTGCAGGCAAGCGGTGTGACCACTCCTAAATCTACCAGTCGTATCTGTGTTCTGGCTCACCCTTATCAAACAAAGCAGTGTGATTGGCTGCAATGCCGTCTATGTGTGTGGGCTTTGAAACTTTGCTTATAGCTTATCATCACAAAAGTGGTTATGTTCATTTGTTGTTTACGTTGTAATAGCACAAAGGCTACACAAAGGCGCAAACTTTTTTTCAGGCAGGCCGAAATGTAGCCGGATGTTAGAAGAGGCATACAGCCAGGTAAACACACCTGGTTCAATATTGTGTACCTAACGTACACTTCATACTGGTGACGAAATGTAAACACTGTGGATACTAAAGAGCAGGATGCTGATTTCAAAATGTGAGACCACCAGCACAGACTAGACGTCCACATAAATTACTGGTGAAATGTTCCTTTAACACAAGAGATGTCACTTGGATTTTATTATGTCTCCTCAGTGACAGACAAGTCGCAGAAATATGATCACATAAACAACTACGCGGCTGGTAAACTACACGCTCTCATCCATCACTTCCACTCCGAGTCCACATGCAATCAATCACAGCATCATAATGGAGCAGCGGCTCTGTGTGGAGGAGGATGCTATCCATCAGTGTGAAGGTAATGTGACATTCATAACATTTGCAGACAGGCTGAGTGGATTGAGTCAAATGAAGTGCTCTGTCCTTTTGAAGTAACACCTTCACCAGGCTAATGATGACGAAGATGAGGGTTTATTAAATCTTCCTGCGCGGTGCCCTCAACTTTAAACGAGATTAGTCTTGGCCTTGCGCTGGATCTTGTGCAGAAGATAAGGTTATTTTACTTGGATGTGATGCAGATCATTTGGTTCGAATTACTTTCCTGAATAATAGTCGGGGCGGCTGTGGCTCAGAGGGTAGAGCAGGGCGTCCACCAATCAGAAGGTCGGTGGTTCGATCCCCGGCTGCTCCGGGTCACATGTCGATGTGTCCTTGAGCAAGATACTTAACCCCAAATTGCACCCGAAGGCATAGCCATCGGTGTGTGAATGAGTATTTAGATTACATCCTGATGGGCAAAGTTGGCACCTTAGCAGCCTCTGCCATCAGTGTGTGAATGCTGACATGTAGTGTAAAGCGCTTTGAGCGGTCGGAAGACTAGAAAGGCGCTATATAAATGCAAGTCCATTTAGTCCTTTTAATACTTTTGATCTCTTTTATTTAGTCACTTTTTGGACTTTTTTGAAGAACATTTCTGAAGCTACAGTAGATGATTTACTTTTTTGATGAAAATGGTAACATAACAACAAAAACATATCAAAGTAACATAATAAAGTAACAACAAATTAACGTAACAACGTGGCGTAACAACGTGGCCCAACAACGTAACAACCATAGACTGTATATAAGAAGTGGACGTAGTCATTGAGACGTCACCCATTGGTTTGTGGACTGCTGTTTTGAAGCCTCGACTTTGGCATTTTGGATGTCGCCATCTTGGTATTTGGCAGTCGCCATGTTGTTTTTTTGCAACCAGAAGTGACACGAGAGGGTGAAGCTACAACCGAACGCTGAATAAGACATTTTTAGATGACCAAAAAGTTTATAACTAACTTTCATGAACTGAAAACACACTGTGAAAAGGTTAAAGTTCTAAGACAAAAACACGGACAACACCCAGAAAGGGCAGTGCCGTGGTAACGACCTGTCAATTACAAGGTTGCCACGCCCTAAATCAAACCCTGCTTTATGGTCTATTTGACTCTAAATGGGACCATAATTTACTAAATGAACATCATGCTGTATTGAAGAAGACTTGAAATTAGCGATTGAGACCATAAACTCTTGTTTACAATGTTTACTGAGGTAATAAATCAAGTGAGGAGTAGGATCATTTTCTCATAGACTTCAATACAATCAGACTTGTTTTTGCGACCACAGGAGTCGCCCCCTGCTGGCTATTAGAAAGAATGCAGGTTTAAGGCACTTACACATTGGCTTCACCTCTGAGACCCAGAGGTAGCCCACTGGTAACAACGTAACTAGCGTAAATTAATAACAATCGCCATTAGCGGACTTTCTTACTTAACGTTACATAACAAGCGTGAGGTCAACATTTGCTTGGTCCTGTGTTTGTTTGACCCATCGACCTGCCCTTAGTGGACTGTCTTGTTTGTTATTCTTATTATTATACCACGTAACTTTCAATAACGGTCGCTCCATATACTACAATGTATCCATGGTTCGCAGAAACGTAGAATGTCAACATTTTTTCCTGGCGGCTGGACTGCCCACAAAACACTCAAATGCTTTTACGGGAACGGTAACCTTAATTCAACTTTTTTGCAAAGCCTTATAGCTTGATGTGTGTTCCGTGTGATCAAAGCACACAGAGTTAAATGCCTCTTATAGTTTCCCGTAAGGCCGGAGAGAGGAGGGATGGGTGGTGGCCTGCTGGCCTGCCCTGCTCTAAACCCAAGGCTACTTTCCCTCGGTCCACAGAACAACTCTTGACAGGCCTAGGTGGTATTTTATTATTTCAGTTCATTCTGTCTATTCAGACTCTATAATTACTCTCTACATGTCATTTAACTCTGCCTTTTTTTCAAATTACATGTCTGACCCTCTCTCGGGGATAGGATTTCCCTGCCATGTATTTTAACGTACTCTATTTTAAACCCTCTCTCTGTTATTATTTTTCATTTTGGGTTTTTCCTTTAATCATTGTGCTATGATCTTGCTTTTGGTATTTAGTCTGGAACTGAGAGCTAAAATGTCGAAAATATGAGGCAAAGTCGGTGCATGTTGAGTCATCCCAAACCTGTTCAAAACAGTGACGGGATTTGTAGTAGGGCAACGCATTTGTGTTTATTTGTGTCTGCATTTGGAATGAAATAGCTGTGTGTCATCCCCAATACAGCATAATGCATTTGAACGAGCTGTCAGTTACCACACCATGATTAACACATTCATGTCACACTGTATATTTGCAGGCTGGAGCGATTATAGGCAATGATTCATCTCAATTATAGAAATGATTTCAAAACCCAACCAGTACAAACTAGAAACCAACTCCCTTCGTTGTGACTACAAACAATCAAATTGTGGGACCAGCAGAGATGTCATTTCCAAGAGAGTTCCTCCTCTAATTTTAAACCAAAACATCACATTATTGGACTGATGCCTGTCTAAAAGAGAGGCAGAGAAAGAGAGAGCGACAGGCCTTTCAGAGCCTTTGTTTATGTGAGCGTTACAGGCACCATTCCCACAAATGTGGATGGGAGCCCTTTGTAAACGGGCCTTGAGTGAAGCTGCTGTTCATCTGCCAATCTAAATACAACAAGGGCCCGCGGTAGGCTTCGCCGCCATCTCTAATTCGGGCTTTGGCGAAGAGCGGGACCACGGTCCGAGGCCACAGTGCCGCATGCAAGCCAGCGAGGGAGGAACATTTCTGTGACTGGCGAAAGATATGAACCGCACGTATGTATATGCAACGTGCACCACACACATCGACACACAGATGAACACCGAGTAATGAAAAACCATGATGCAATAATGGATTTAATGCAATATTGGAACTCCTCCAGACCAGGTCCAAAAGGAAGCCGGACCACGTCAAAATCACCAGGATCAGGCAGTGAAAAACATGCATGTCTTGATGAGAATTTTGGATTACTGAGGCTTTTGAGGACATTTATACAGCTGTAATCTGGTCAAGTGTGGTTGCAGAAAAAATGTGCCCTTTTAGATTTATTTGTTGCAACATCTGGCAGCATACAAAGATCCACACATGTTCCAAATAAGCTTAAGACTGGAAACAATTAGGTCCAAGACAACAGAAAAGTGGTCTGGAGCGGCCCGCGGTCTCACCAAATGCCGTGTGAATGACACGACAATTTGAAAGTCATTTTGCGTGCAATAACAACGCCGTTCTTGCTTTCGGCGTGTCATTTCACACCATGTAGTCTGTACTAACTGCAATGTAAATGCATCCGTATGCGCTCTGAGCTATAGCGACGTAGAGTAAAAAGTGAGAAAGACTGCTTACGGTGGGCGGGTCAAACAAACACAGGGCTTTCAACCAGGAGACCCGTGTTCGAGACCGTTGTTCTCGTCCTAAATATGGATGTATAATATGAACTGGATACCGGACTCCAAACGCCTATTCATTCCAATGAGAATTGCTTGCCTGGCACATAGGCCAAAAAAAATTCTAGCTTTACTTCTGGGGTAGGCGGCCCACTGAATATGCGCAGTAGTGTTTGTCCCGCTTTACATTGTGATGACGTCACATATTTTAAAAACACTTTTCTCGGCTCGAGGAAAGTTTTACAAACCCAAAACCTCCATGTATTAAAAAATCTTAACAGAAAGAGTCATAAATGACCTTCTCTGCAGTTTGAGTTGTCCTGTCAACAGTTTTACAGAAGACTCTTTTACAATGGTGGGGAAAATGCTTTTTGGCCTGCAGGGGGGATTTTTTGCTGCAATACCACGAGTGGCCGCTGGAAAAAATTGGAAGCAAGGCTGAGCGGCGTCACCGTATCCAGGTGTTATCTAGCATCCATGGTCCCAAAGTATTGTTGAGTTATTTTGAAGTTACATAAGTGATGTTTGTGACGTGTTTTCCGTACTTATGTTACATTGTTTACGTACGTATTTTACCTAGTTTACAAATATTAAGTCCAACCGTGATGTTTTTCCTAAACCTAATTAAGTGGTTTTGTGGCCTAAACCTAATGCGACCGCTACCGTAGTTTTGTATAACCCTGTTTCACTGTAACCACATGCCGTTAGATGACACGCAAAAAGCCATTTCACAACGTCAACCCCCTGGCGAGAAATGACTCGCGAAAAGCCTAAATTGCGTTAGCATGACACGCGGAATGCCCTTAAAATGTTGTGCTATTTATACGCCTTCCCATGAGATGTCTCGAGACTTTGCTCATCAGGTCCGTGTTTGTCCCAGTTACCTTAAATGATGAAAGTGGTAGTCTTTGGTTTCTAGTGTGCAGTAAGGAAATGAGTTCCACATGACATCAGACCACTGCTGATGTAAGTGTCTGCACAGTAAGTGTCAGTTAAATGTAGACGCTCTGCTCTGTCAACAGTTTACTATCCTTATTTGTGTGTCAGTATTCTGGCAGGTGTCATGTTTCATAAGACAGCTGATGATTAATAACCAATGTGTCACCTACAGGTGTCAACATGCTGTAACATGGACGTCGTCACAAACAACACTAGGGGGAGCCAAGCCATAGCAGGAAATCCCAACAAATCCCCCTTAAAATCCCTAAATGAAAGTTTCACTCCCAAATGAACTTAACCCACTCATAAAAGGACAGTTGTCGTCCTTCTCTTTCTTGTTAGGGATGCCACTGATGTGTGACTTGTCTTCGTCTATCAGTACGCGCTCTTAACACAGCCTTGTTGTTAAAGTTGGAAGTAAACTTGGGTAATGGAGGCCCCGTTCATTAAGCCCTGTGGAGTCAACTGGGGACGGGCTAATGAGAAAGGCGCCTTTGACAGACCAAGGCTGGCGGTGTGATAATTGGCCAAAGCTAAAAAGGGCCACTGTAGAACAAGGAGTTAAAATGGACAGAGCCTTCCAGTTTCCCCACTTAGCCGTGTTTCACTGTGTTTTCCACAGATTTCTTGCTTGAGCGGCCACACATAAATTGATACAAATCCATAATCCAGATTCGGGCTTAAATTCGCCTCTCCCTCCTGCTTTTCCTCACAGGAGTGTGTTGAGTATTGATCCGAGCCTGAATAATTGAGGAGCTTAAGCTAAGCAAGCATGTGAGGGAAATGGTACTGAATAGTACATCCCAAAATTGGGCATCAAATTTGAAGTGCAAAGTATGTCAACAATACATTGGGCCTCTTGGTTTTGTAAATGCACAACAGTTTGCTTTTAGGAAGTTTTGTACTTGTTACACTGAAGTAATTTGGCAACAACTGGAGTTTTTCTTTTAGTTCGGATGTAGTGCTACACAATGTGAGGGTTACTTGACATTAACAACGCAAGTAAGTGTGTCAGTCTTCATCTCAGTAAGCTCAAACCCTGCATGTTTGTCATTATGAAACATTTACAAGGAATCTAATGTAATGCACAGGACACCTCACTGAGTCCACTTTCCCAGGCTCCCGCCCTCTACTGCTCCTGAAGGGACTTATTAAAATCCATATTTTTCCAGCAGACCATGTAAAAGATTTAAGAAACCGTGTGCACCTGGTGCTGCGACTGTTGCTGGGGATGGTTGTTATGTGCCACATTTGGCTAACTGAAAAGAAAAAGGAAAAAGAAGAAAAAATAATCCCAACTTCACATTGTGACTCAATCTTAACTCAGTCTGCTCTAAATCACTGAAACTACATGTTTTTATACATGCAACTGTCATGATTTTTTAGTTTAGGTTTTGACATGAATCACAGCTGCCAACTGCAACCACAACCTCCCACGGACTCTTAATGTGTGAAACATCTGCCAACACAGAAATCTGATACTGTATGTAGCAGTCGGTGCATTGTAGTGGTAGAAAGATTTTCTGTAAATGAGATACTGGGATTTATTCTGGATTAGTTTAACAAAATGTCCAGTCTGAATTTTTAAACTCCACGAATGGCTCATCAAAACCATCTTGCAATGGGATCACACTAGCCGCGATGCCAAACCGGACGTGGGGCGTAAAGTGAGACAGCCAGTTGCCCCTTCCCCACTTCCTAAACTTTCGGCACCCTTGCTTGGACCACGCCCATCTTCATCTTGCACAGTTGTGACACTATCGCGGTGACACAATAAGTCCACAGACAGACAGGCAGAAATATAAACCCCTGGCAAAGTACCCAAGTACTCAAAGACCATATTTTGCCACGATGACTCACACACATACTCACAAGGTGAAAACAACACAAGCGTTGCAGCTGGTAATTCAAGTAAATGAAGCACAAAGTACTAAAATATGTACTTGCAGTACACTACCAGGGAGTAAATGAGGAACAAATGATGAACTAACTGCTAGTGAACCATTAGTAAATGAGTAACTCCTAATCAAATTTTGGAAAAATCCCATTGGCTTTCTGTTGAGGGAACCAGGGCGATGCTAACTCCCTGGTTGGCCTACAGAAATACGTCATCCCCTGCGCAACTAATAAACACAGAATATATTATGCTTTAGAGTCACTAACCATAAGATAATGATGAAGTAATGAAGAACTACAGTACCTAGAAAATACTCAGTTTTATGTTTCACTTTACTTGGCTTTCAGCTCTGTTTTTGATCTCTTCCAACTCCTGAGGGAAATATCTGCCTCTTTAGCTGCTAGTCGCTAACTGTGTCTGTCTGCCGTTAAAGCTGAAGTAGGCGAGATTGGAGCAAATATGATTAAAAAAAGTTATTTTATAAAACAGTCGCTATATCCTGACAGTAGTACATGAAACAGGTAACCTGAAAAAAATCATGTTCCTCTGTGTCCTCCGGTGTCCTCCGGTATCCTCCGGTGCTCCTAACGGCATCTGCAAGATCTTACAGACCGGAGGAAAACAGGCAGTAAGAACTGATCTGAGGTCTGCTGTTTAGCTGCCGTCTATGAGAGCCGGCTATCAATCACTCGCGAACTCCGACCAAACGTTCAAACTAGGCAGCGCTGATCAAATATGAATCAATATTATGTTACGTTAATGCCTATTTCTCTCCTCAAATGTTTTCAGAATCATCTTGTAGTGCACGGTTAGCTGTAAAACGAGAAAGTTTGTGACGTGACCACCATTGTAAAATCTGTTGAAGGAACGCCAAGTTCTGGTCACATTACCGGAGCACAACCAATAGGAACGCTCTCTCTCTGAAATGACCTGTGATTGGTCAAAGTCTCCCGTCACAGGCTAGATGTTTTAAAGCCTGAAAACAGAGACATGAGGAGGAGCAGATGTCTAGTTATCTCTCAGAACACTTACAACAATTACAATATGCTGAAAGGTTATTATGGAGTTTTTGCCCAATGAAGCCAAAAAAATACTGCCTACTGCCACTTTAACAAGTGAACCCAGATTAATGTCACTGAATATCTGTGGAAGACATCGAAGCTGAGGTATATGGAGGCTTCCACTGCTGGTCTCCCCTAATCCTGCTATAGCCTACAGGCTTCAGCCCTCCTTTGATTCAGGGTCACCTGGGTGTTCATGACTTGACATTTTCTGACTGCAATCATACACTGTGAAAATAAGTGCAAAGTTTTCTTCCTCAGCAGAAGCTCACACCACTTCCGGAATGCATACAGTACACTCTTTCCACCATGTACGGTGTGTCTCCTGCTTCTCCAATATCTCTCACTCTCTCTCCACATGTCAGTAAGCCACAGTGGAGAAGACAGGCATGGAACAGACCGGCAGCTGATGATGAAATATGACCCGGTGATTTGTGGATTGTCTGCTGTTGAAGATGTTAGCGAGAGAGAGAGTCCTCAGACAAGTAGTGGGAAACTGCAACAGATGGGAGAGGATTTTTTTTTTCCTTCTTCTTTTTTCCCCCCACATTGCATAACTTCCACTTGTATGACACACAGAGGCTTAAGTTCCTGTGCAGGGGAGGCAGACATGTTGAAGAGCATTTGATGTACAGAAAGACACACTTCATTTACATCATGGTAGAAGAATTCAGATTGTTTCATGTGCTTATTGGAACAACATATGTTTTAAGTAGCAAAAAGTACATCAGATCATGGAAATAAATGCATTTCTCTATTATTTGTTGATATATAACAATAGATTTTACATTTGCCGTTTTAATCATCAAATAAAATTAATCAGCAGTATCAACAGTAGTTTTGGATTTTTTTTGAAGCTGAAGAATAGCTGGTAGTTAGCATGAACAGTGATAGCCTCCATTACTGCAACATACAAAAATGTTAACTTAATTTAAAAGCTGCTCTTATCAGCATTTTCATATTAACAGTGGATCAAATGACAAAGTGCAATGTGAAAGTGGTCACTCGTAGTGATGAGGCCACAGAGAATTATCAACCAACTCTGCAGGTTTAAAGATATAATAGAGCTGTACACACTTTGATTGGCAGTCAGCTTCTGAGAAGTGCAGAGCGAAAGCAAGTTATTACCAATATCACCAAAATCGCATATTATATGTAGTATATACTATACTTCATACTGAAGTAAAATAAAGTCAGGAGCAAATGTCATCAGAAGGTATGAAACTTTCAAAAAGTTTTTCAACCCTCAAACCCTGACTCCAGTTGACAGGTCAGGAGTAGTGGCCAAATCATGCCTTCGAGCTACCCCATTGGTCCATAGATTCATTATCCTACTGTATTTAAGGAATGAAGGTTTGTGGAAAATCATCAACTGTAACACATAGACCGTCCACTCTTTTGAAAAGTCAACAGTGAATAGTGGTGATGCCAAACTGCCTGAACTTTTCTTGTGTTTTAATTCATGCGGAGCTGGAAAAAATGTATGATCCACGTAGATCTTTGTAGGAGCCTTTTTGGTCATTTGTTATTTCATTCATTTAGTGCTGACATGAAAGTCAGTGAGGTGGAGAGAATGAAACAAGGACAGGCTTGTGTGTGTGTTTCAGTTCAGACTCGAGACCTGAGTCGAGATGGCAGAGAATTGGCAGATGAATTTCTCCGCTGCGCTCCATTTATTCGGTTTTGCTCTGTTCTCTCACTCTGCGTCATTACAGGTGATGTAAACTGGCATGTTTCCCCCAGTTGACAAGAAGTGGGCATGCAGCTGGACATCAGAGGATGGTGACTCCATGCTTTTCAGGGTACATGTCATGATTTCATTCTGTTTAGCACTACGGAATTAAAGGCATTAAAAAAGCACATCGTTCTTTATAAACTGTGACCACATTTGCTCTAAACTGACTTAAAGGTCCCATATCGTGTTCATTTTCAGGTTCATACTTGTATTTTGTGTTTCTACTAGAACATGTTTAAATGCTGTAATGTTGAAAAAAAAGCTTTATTTTCCTCATACTGTCTGCCTGAATATATCTGTATTCACCCTCTGTCTGAAGCACTCCGATTTAGTGCATTTCAACGGAATTGCAATGGAATTGCGTTGCTAGGCAACAGCTCGGGTCCATGTTTACTTCCTGTCAGCTGATTTTATTTACATAAACTGCAAAAGGAAATAAACTTGGACACATTTAGAATGTTTATGTTTAAAACTGTGTAATGTAATAAATATTTATGTTGGTGACATCACAAATGGACAGAAATCCTAACGGCTTGTTTCAAACGCACAGTTTCTGAATACGGGCTGTGTGTATTTCTCCGTATATTGAGCGTTTTGATAGTTTAACAGCATTTATAAAGCACGTAAACCTGCTTTATAATATAAAAGACATGAAAATCTCACTTTTTACAATATGGGACCTTTAAGGATTAAACTGAGTCGGTTTTGTCACTACAAATCAATCAATTTATGTTCAATACATTCATAAAGGTTATTTTGTGTTGAAGCCTGATAAGCTGTTGTTATGTTATATTAATCGTCATTGTCTGCTTCAGTTTATGAATCCATGCAAGATTTTTGTCAATCTCCGCAAATGAATATGGTTGATTTAGGTGCAGGTGTGAAGAATAGCTTTCCCACAAGACATAACAATCCTCATGGCTGCATTGCATTGTGGTCTTTCAAGGCAACCCTGTATCCTATGAATTATGATAACATGAAATATGCATTAGTGATTAAATTTGCATAGCAACATTGGGTAGCAAATGTAAAAAGTAATGTGATGCATGCCTGACCCTACTCCCACAGCCCTACCAGATAAGCTCAAGCACCACTTTACCGTCATGTTCAAAATGTGTTGAATTAAACTGATTCTAAAGTGGATCTTATTTAATATCATTAAGCATATAGAAGAGGATGTTGTTACAATAATGTTTAACCAAGTGTGACTACGGGGATGGTCAATGTTCACCACCTCCAGTCCAGACTGAAATATCTCAGGTACTATTAAATGCACTGCAATTTACCATTGTGGTGTATCTCCACATCTACTCTACGGCTGAGCACAGTTAGTACAGATATGCATGGCTCCTAGACAGTGAATTCTAATGACTTTGGTGATGGCATTTGTGGTTTTGAGTGTACATGAGGAGTAGATACTACTGCATATGTAAAACAAGTTGTATAAAGCCTTATAGGACTCCAGCAGGAGCTGCGTTAAGTCTGACAAACAGCATCAAGCAATGTGCTAAAGACTACAAGTTTGAAAATGAAAAGAATCTGGGGGTATGGAGTTAGAAAGAAGAAGAGCGCTTATCAGACCTCTGTAGCTCGCTCCTCATCGCTGCTGGAGGATAGCGGCTCAAGGCCACATAGACATGTATATAACAAGTGATGTCAACCAATGAAGCTTATGCGAAAGTTCAGACAGGAAGACCCTCTTTACACTCTCTGTCATTCATAACCTTTCTCTCTCTCTCTCTCTCTCTCTCTACTGGCTCCTACTCTATCAGCTGACTGTGGGTGGTTTACTCTTAGATAACCAAACAGATTCTACCACGCTCTTCATGAGCCAATCATATCGTTGCAGTCAAATTTTAAAACTGGTCTTCTCACTGCTGCTTTCAGTTGTAATTTCAGTGCGACTCGATGCAACCCGCCTCCACCCCATCACCTCCAGGCTTCATCAATTCTGGGCACAGGCCTCCTCTACATTCCTTCATTGGATCTTTAGCTACTCCTTTCACCACCACCACCAGTGTCTAGACTCCAGGGAGGGAATATATCCTAATCTCATCATGGCATCACTACCTCCTTTTATATACTATGTCTAATCGCCAAAGACTTTGCACTATTCTTATATCATGCACTATGTAATAAATTATTGTTCATTCGATACCGAGTCTCTCCTGATTGAATTGGTTTGTGGACTACGGTTTTGAAGCCTGGAGTTCGGCTTTTTGGTCGTCGCCATCTTGTTTTTTGCAACCAGAAGTGACACGAGAGGATGAATGAGACATTTTTAGGCACCAAAAATGTGCGGGACCATAATTTACTAAATGAGCATCATGCTGTATTGAAAAAGACTTGAAACTATAGCGATTGAGACCATAAACTCATGTTTACAATGTTTACTGAGGTAATAAATCAAAAGCAACCAAAGCAACTGTGAACTAAAAACAAAAAATCTTATCCTCTCTCAAGGCTCAATGATGATGAGGAGGTTGTGTTGCTCAGGCTCTATTTGTTTGGCGACGCTGCTTGACATCTCCTGGATCCATCTCTTCATATATGTTTCATATTATATGTATTATTCTTATTTTGTCATACGTATTGTCTATGTTGTATTTTCATTATGTTGTTTCTCTGTACACATGACATCTATTGTCCGTCCTGGAAGAGAGATCCCTCTTCTGTTGCTCTTCCTGAGGTTTCTTCCACTTCTTTCCCTGTCAAAATGTTTCCGACTTCTTTTTGCAACCAGAGGAGTCGCCCCCTGCTGGCTATTAGAAAGAATGCAAGTTTAAGGCACTTCAGCATTGGCTTCACTTCAGAACTGGAGGCTGCTGCCTGGGCGCTACTAGCATAACACACCCAAATCTCCGACCAACTGTAGGAGGTCAAGTTGCATTGTGGGTAATGTAGGCGGCAGGTGTAGACAAGGAAGAAGATGCATGGAATAAAAAAAGATGGTCTATCTGGTTCTGCTGGACAGAGTCCATCGTGAGGCTATAGGCTATAAGAGTGCAGTGCTAAATCAGTGGAGTACTCTTTGTAACTAGCTCTGTGATGAAGCTAAAAGTTTATTGGTTATTGTGAAAAAAGAACAGAAATCTTTTACTGTGAATGTGTTTTATGTTTGAAAATGAGTTTTTGTTTGACCTTCTTGTACACTGCAGATCCCTACAGGGGGGATTTTTCCCTTAAGATATCAAGTTGCATCCTCTGTTCCCCCAATCCATGCCCCAGCTGTCTGTCTGACAAACATCCTTAATTGTCTTTTCCCTCTCTTGCACAACGTCGTCTAGACCGCAGTTTAGTTGGATAATGATAGGGTCTCACCTGGAACCTGTTGCTTCGTTGTACAGTCTTAAACGTATGTTCTTTTGCGGAGAGGCTGATGCAGGATCATAATAAATACATACAATTGTAGAGTTTGATAAAATAATTCATTGAATTCTTCCCAGTACCGGGGAAGGGAAGGGAAGAAAAGTGATGTAATGTGCTTGCACTAACTATGCCTACATTTCTACTGATATGTATGCTATTTCTTTCAGCACACAGCATGGCTCTGAGACCCGTGCAGGTTTTGCCTGCATAAAGAGGAACCCCAGGTTTTGTTTTCTTTACTGATTGCAATAGTTGGAGCGAGAAACGCTGATTTAAATTCCCACCGAGACGAGGACGTATGGTGAGTGTCAGGTCTCAGTCTGGAGCCTAAAACTAGTGGGAAAAAATACTGATCACAGATGAAGTTTCTCACAAAGTTATATTGCACGCCAGATAATTGCATCTGCATTCCCTATTCAATTACCAGTTTGTGCCACGGCAGACGAAAACCGTCTCCAAGTATGAGTCAACAATATGGAAATTGTGCGATTACGGAGCCCTTAATCATACAAAACAGTGTCTGCAATTATTCCTGAGGAAAATATGCAAGAAATGGACTGTGGCCTCCTGCCGCTCCCGCTCTCCCGCACAACTAAGACGTCAGCTCCGCCGGAGGAAAACGGGACTTTAATTGCAGGCAGGTTCTGTGTTTACTTAGCAGTGACACCGGCAGCCACTGAACCGTGTGTTTATTTTCGACTCGAGGTGACTTTAGAGGAGAATAAATCATCCTTGTGCCGCCACATCACAAAAACCATTCAAAAGAGATGTCAAGTTGAAAAGGGACCTGCATCCTGTGGAAAAGTAAACCTCTTTTTTGAGTCTTTGAAGAGCGAATGCATTAAGCCCCTTTTGCTAATGCATTAGCACATAATTGTTTTCTTCTCTTTTCAAAATGTAAAGTATCCGCCCTCGTGCATTAATTGTGGACATTCGGGAATCTCAAAATGATAGTGCTTGGCGTCATGCTATTTTCCACTTAGTGCCTCATTATACGCTGGAAAACTCTATGATGGCCTGTTACGGAGAAGTCAGAGGGAGAGGCGGAGAGAGATTTCTCTTAGGATGACTATATTGCAGGTCCTGCGTGTCCTACAGAGGGGGGACTCGCGGGACTCGCTCGCAGTGTGAAGTGCTCCCATGGGTGCGTGGGATAGCCGAGAGGGGAAATGTAATAACTCAATGACGAGGAGAGGCTGCCAATTACAGTCAGCTCAGAATGGAGGAGCAGGATCAGACACATTGGAAACGGCTGCGTTTCTAGACTCCCCGGGGAAGGCCCTCCATCAGTGAGCTGCCAGCCCGGTCCGCTGGAAATATGAGCAGCGATGTGGGAATCCAAACAATATCGTAATTGTGAGCGATAGCAGCGAGCTAAAGAAGATATCTAAACACGGATATCAATGGTAATGTTGTTTTAAGATTAAAATGTACACTCAGGCCTGGGATCTCCCCGCTCTCTTGGCACTTTGGTTGCACTTTGTACAATGTTTGGATTGTCCCGTGGAGTATTTCTTCTACTAACAGAAATGGACTGACCCATAGGCTCGACATTCCTCACTCTGCAGATAAGTAGCTTAACATGAGACAAGCTAAACAAACTTAGCACGGCGTGTAAATAAGTATGATTTCCAATATTTCGTTTTTGCCTGCATTACACCTTTTTGGGGCGAGTCAGTAATTGTTGTATTGTTTTGGGGGCAGGAACCAAAGGTCATGGGTCAGTTTCATCAGCAGGTCACACCAAAAACCAAGCGTCAGCAGTCACTTAACCCAACAATGTGTCATGGAGAAGTTCCCAGCTATCATGAGCACAATGAATAACATTGCTGTGTATGAAATACAGCTCATTGCAGTCAGTCAGTCAAAGGTGATTTCAAGTTGGAAATTAAGACAATCTTGCCCGAGGGGAGCAGCAAACTATTCAATGAACAATAGAGATATTGTAGTGCATGAAGTGATAGATTACATCATGGATTTGTGTTACATGTTGAGTGAAAAGCTCTGAGCATTTCATAATAATGTGATCTGAATTGCATTGACTCAAACAGTATCCTGTACTGTGCATCTTTTAGATAGGTCCAAATAGTGGAGAAATGATGGGCTTTGGTATAAAAAGGTAAAAACCTACGTAATGTAGGAGGTTACATATTGGTCATCTAACCTGTGTTCACTCATATCAAAACAGACTTTCCAAAGAGTTTCACAATACAGACAAGATGCAAAGACCATTGCAGCAAAATAAAATGATGCCCTCCAATGTAAAACTAATCACAAAAAGGTAAGTATGCATGGTTTTTGTGCGTACACACAAATATCATGCACGGCAGCTGGATTCTTGCGATATCACGAGAATCGCGGGATCACACGACAATCCATCTTGTCAGCCTTCAAGTAATCGTAATCAGCATCCTGTGAGGAGCTACTGGTAGCTATGGGCGTTGTTTAGGTGTGTGTGACACGACACGGGGAGGCGACGTTGTAAATGGCGGCTCCTGAAGAGGTTAGCATAGATGTCGCAATAGCATCAGTTATATCAGAACTGGAGAGTACTTTTTCATTGAAAGAAGAGCTGTGTGTAACAAACCAGGTTACAAATATCTGGCCCCAGGTGTTATTTAATGCACCAAAGTTCCCATCCTGCACAAGCTAAGTTGCAAAAATAAAATGTTAGTATGTTAATCTTAGGACCTAAAGTACTTTGTGGAATCTGGACCTGAATATCTTCGGGAGCTTTAACAAGCCATATTTAATACGTTTTAACCAAACTCTGGTGCGGTTCAACCCCATGTGCAGTCTGTTTGGGCAGTTGTGAACGCGGTAATCGTACTCTGGTGCTGAACCAAAAGAACTGGTCCAAGACCGCTTGTTAGAGGTGGTCTCGAATGCCGGGCTGCCTGTGCGGGAATTTGGTGAGATGGACACAGGTAAACGTCAGGTCACCATGAGTATGAGAGGACTGACCTTTTTTGCTTGACATCTCGGCCAATACAGAATTCACTAAATAAAGTCCACAAAAATAGTGATGTTTATAAGTCACAGGAGATAAACTGGAGGAGAGAGAATTCCTGCGCAGTCGATCAGTGCCGAGTCAAAGTGAAAACACTTTGACAGCAATATATCAAACTTTGCGAATTCCCTATATAAAAGGAGTAGCTCTCGAGAAAAAAAAAAAGCTAAATTCGCTTCTCCGTTCACGCCCCTCAGCAAATTTTTTTTTTATTTGGTCTGCTTTAATTTGTTCACTGTGAAATTGAACCAGACTAAATAAATAGCAAACCAACCAAAAGTATCAATGTCACTCTGATTCGGACTAGCTCAACGGACTATGGCTTGTGAAAGCACCCTTATTGATATAGGGATGTAACTAATGGTTATTTTCATCACTGATGAATCAGATGATGAGATATTTTCTTGATGAATCAATTAATCATATGGTCCATAAAGTAGTGAAAATTAAAATTTCCATAAGCCCCAAATGATGTCATCAGATTTCTTTGTCTGGCCAACATTCCAAACCCCAAACATATCCAGTTTACTATGACATAAGGCAAAAAAAAAACTTTACAATGGAGCAGCGGGAACAGAGGAGTATTTGGTGTTACTTACATAAATGATTAACTGATTATCAAGTCTGCACTAAAGACAAATTAATACATTAATTTTTTCAGTACTAGATGTATATATTTGAATAGATGAAAGTTTTTAAAAAATATTTTTTAACCATGTCACACTGTCAAACGTTTGTGCTTCTCGTTAATGTGTAACTGTCACTGTGTGTAAAAAAGTGTACGTGTTAAGTGCCTCTGTGTGGTGATGAGCATATTTTTGTCTTATGGCGACAGGCTTGCTGACGAAGTGAGCCGGTGCCAGGATATCCAGATGACCCACTGTGGCAGCAGATTCTTTGGGAGGCCCGTCCTGAGGATTAGGAGGCACTGGGCTCTGAACCCGTGACCTGTGCTGTTTGTTTACCTTTTCCTGGTCTAGGTCACTGTGACTTACTGCTGCATTGTTGTGTCAACACCCCGCGTTCCATTTGGATCCGTTCATTCCAGTGTTCTAAGTACGTGTGTGTATATAAAGGGTTGAGAGAGACACACAGACAGAAAGACTGTTTTCTGCATGTGTAAATGTTATCCATATACATATCTTTTCATTATACTTCCATATGTAACATAAACTACATGGAAAAAATATTTAAGGTATCCCTTTGTTGTCACTATAAGCACAAATTGAGTCTTGCAAGAACACACCCAGAAGCTAAATTTTTGGACTTCCATTACTGCCACACCACTGTGGACAAAGCGGTGCCCGTTATATCCGGCTCTGACTGTATTTCAGAAATACTTGCTCATTCGCCACTAATTAACTGCTCCATGCAGCGCCGGGGAGTGCAGAGCAGAACGGTTCTAACTGTCTCAGTCTGGAGTAAACAAGACCCCGGCGGGAAAAAGGGTCTCGTCTTGTCTGGCTCGCTGGCACCATTTTAATAAATCGATGCGCTAATCATCGGACGTGCACCGAGTGCCCTGGCTGCGCTTCCAGTCCCTCTCTCCTTTGAGGTTAATTTAATTAGGTTCCAAATGCTGAAAAGCCCCTGACATGCACACAGAAGTGCAAGGTGTAATTGATTTTTTTTTTCTCCTCTCCCTGATATTCTCAGCTTTTAGGTGGAAACGATGTACAGGGTGAAGGGAATTTAATGACAAAAACAGTCAACAAAGAGCCCATTTCTGTGGCTTAGGGGAAGTTTAGCTTATGATACAGCCGGGCTCTAATGAAGGGAGATTCATCCTTAACAAATAGGTTGAGAATATTTACAAGGCACTCCTTTTGTATTGATTTTTTTTGTGTTTTTCCCCAATTTGGCACTGCATTGTTAAAAAAGCAAAACGACTGTGACACTTTGTCCTTATAGAAGCCAAAATAACTCCAACAGAAATGTAATTGAACATGTGCAGCTGTATAAATGGAAAACAGTGTTGTGACCATAGAAACTTCTGGTATATTTTGGCATTTCAAATGACAGAATACATCAGGTTTAAAACATTTCTGTTTGCTCAGCCGTGGTTGTTGCTGTTCATTATTGTCTGGCAAGCCACCAACTAGCTAGGAGATCCTTGAATATCAGTCACAACGAGCACCAATTTGGCTAAAAAAAATAATTCTGCAACTTCAAGCCACAGAATGAGGAATCATTCACCACTTGGCCTTGTGGAAGTAAATTGAGAAATTAAATGAGAAATGTCACTGTTTCACACCCTTCAAAATGTCCATTCTAATTTATTCATAATGTTGATTGCTTTCATTTTGACACAGCCAAGTGACACGTTTCCTCAATCTGTGGTTGCCAAAAGTTTGAACTCTTCGCTAAACCAATCCCAGCAATTGTCCAGTCATAGCTTAGCAACCGTAACTAGGCACAGCAGGCCTATATGGATCTGGAAAAAAAAGCCTGAGACATGTAGCTTCGGCCCAATATCATGTATGTAGCCATCAAGTGCATAATTACAGCTGAAATTACATTTAGTCATCCCTTTTTGTAGTCCAAAATAATGTCTTCGTGTTTTTAAAGTGCTAATGTTTTTTTAATATTAAAAAAGAAGAAAAAGGGAAATATCAGAAATATTCCTTTTCACCTCAGCCGGCTGGACAACCCATTCTCAACTCCTCACATACTGAGGCTTGGTCGGGACCCCTCGGCTTCACTTTGTAACACACTGGGTAGCCCAGCACATTAAACTTTGAAGCTCCACTAAGGTTGCAGTAAACACGTGATTGACGTTGTGAATTCAAACAAAAAGGTTTAGGCAACAAAACCACTTAGTTAGGTTTTAAGAAACAAGATCGTGGTTTGGAAAGTGAAAGTAAAAGTGAAACTTAACGTTGTGAACACAACATGTTGCTGGTTTAACACGGGACATGAACAGCGCTCTCCTGGGTGGAAGTCCTGTGTTTGTTTTACCCGTCTACCAACACTCCCACCCACCCTGTGTGGGCTTTTTGCAGTCTTAATACTTCATGAGCACACCCTCCGGGGAACTGCCCATTGTTCCAAAGGCCCATTGCTCCAAAAATGCACACTAATTATTGTGAAGAATGACATCATCGGACCTTCCCGATTACTTTTCCTACTAGCAAAAAGCATGACCCACCACTCTGCCTCTTATTACTCGTTGACTTGAATGCATTTGTTGGTTGGGTTGGTTAGGTTTAGGCGTGAGGAGTGAGATTAGTTAGGTTCAGGGTGAGAATATCAGGATAAGCCAACCAGAGACAGAGAGTGGGTAAATGTAGAGTGGGTCATGCCTTTGTCATGGTAGGACACAATATCACAAGGTCCGATGACATAATTTCACATAATAATTAGCCATGTGCTTTTGTTCGGGATAACGGGCTGTCCGGACATTTTTCGGACTATTGGGGTTTTGGAATAATAGGCCGTCGGAACAATGGCATGGCACCACTCCCTGACCACTTTCTCTGACGCAGATGGGTTTACATTGTACTTGAAAGCGTGGTGCTTCTCGTACAGATGCTAAAGAGTGCCTTGTGCGTCGGTATCAGATGCCGAAGGGCGTTACAAAGCGTGTGTATTTGACGCCCTGGGAATGGGATCGGGATTGGTTGGAGGGATGTGTTAGTAACTGTGTTTGATTGGCTGCAGCGAAATAAGGTCTCCATTCACGTCATAGAAATATAAAGGAACGATATTCCGTTGAATGAATGCAAAACTAGGGGACGCCATCATGAAACCAAAACAAATAAAAATATACATTTCTCCCTTTTGGTTTCTGATTTTTAATTGTACACAGGACAAGTGTACAGAGCTGATACGTGTGCTGTAGTAGACAAAATAAGTGTTATTTCAGTTGGACGTAAAGACCTCTTTTACAGGGTTTTTGTTTTAAACTCGTGAAGCTAATGTTAGCCTAATTATCGAGCTAAGTACAGCTGAAATCTGCTGGCTACGGTTATCAGCTGACAAAATCAACAGTAGAAATGAGAACCTTTGTCTGAAATCTAGTACCCAAAATTACTAAGAATTTCAGGTGGTAAATCTGCTATCAATGTAAACTGCTCTGGCCAGTTAAAAGCAACATATTACTTGGTGAGTCCAATGCTGTGTGGGAAAAGGGGATTCATTACCAGAGTTGTGCGTGATATATTATTGTTGATGTGTCTGGATCTGTAAACCTGAGACAGCGAGTCAGTATTGGTCTGAATGTCTTCAGAGGCCTTTTGAATGTAATACTGGATCAGCTTTCACCCTCCCATGTCTGTCAAACTGAAGCAGAACCCCACTTATTTAGCTCTCCCCTGACTGTACAGCCCTCGACATTTTGTTCAGAACTGGAAAAAGTACTAAGTCTGCAGTCCCTCTGAGGCATGTCCGCCTGCATGCACACACCCGTACGCTCACACAGGGGAAACTGAGATGTGGAAGGCTCCAGCTCCAGATCCTCAGGCCTGTTCAGCTCTCATCTGGACAAATCCCTGGAAGCCATGGCCCGGGCTCAGCGAAGGCCCTCGCCGTGCCAGCTCCGACATTCGTGCTGCATTCTCTCATTCCACCATCAGCGCTATATTCAAGGGACCAGGAAATCCATCAGCTCACGATACAGTAAAAAATTATATGTATTCCACTTGACATCCGGTATCCACATGCCAACAATTGCTGGGTGCTTAAGCTGCTTTTTCCTCCCCCGAAGATATACAGCATGCAGGGCGGAATGTGTGTCTGTACTATGCCAAAAACACTATTTGTCCTCTAAAATAACTCTCCCCCGTGCTTGGTTTGTGAGGTGCGTGGTGCAGCCGCAGCGCTGAGGGAACGAGCATCCAGCCTGTCAGCGTAAACGGGTTTTCAGTTTGCAGCAGCGCACACCGCAACCTTTCCTCCGGGAAAGGAGAAAGAATGAGAGTGAAGAAGAGGGCTCTGGCTCGTTATCATTTTGTCTCTCGTTTCAAGCCAGTATGACTGACTCTAACCCAGACAGTGCCAGGTTTGTATACAGTATAATGTGCATGTCCCTCAGTGTTCTAAAGGGCACAAGCTGCACTTAAAATGTAGGATTTTTCTCCGCTGATGCTGATGAGGTTGTGTTGAAATCCTTGGGTCAGGGTTGCACTCATTGTACAACTGGTTATTTCATGTCAGAGAGCCTCTCCAAACCTTTAAACTCATCATTTATTTAAGGACTTCTTGTTTGCCTTGTCAAGCTGCGGCCTTGCTTCTGGTGCCAGCATGTGCCCCAGTCTACATTTTTGCATCTCACAAGGCTAACCTGTATTAATATTTCAAATCAGGGAAGCAAAACAGGCCCCAGTCCATCCTTTGATTGGCAGTTGAGGTGATGCAGCATTGAGAGATTATTGATGCATTGTTATGGGGTTAGGTTTGGGCTGCTGCTGCAAAAAAAGAAATAGAAAAAAATGAAATAAAAGCAGCAAACATTTGTCCATCAATTTTGCAGAGTTTAATTGAATAACTTATTTTGGGCTGTGAAGCTGCAGGCAGATTCCAAGTGGCACAGATGTCCCATGAATAAAACATGGACCCTGTGAGCAAATATTAGCACTTGCAGTTTATGATTATTTTCTTGTTAGTGTTTGGCAATGTCAAACACGCGCTTTTGGTGTTGCTGTGCGATTGTGATTATAATTGGCCACGTCGAAAACACACAAGCTGTGACACATGACTTAAACGGGGGGAAGATAGAAGCAATCCATTAAGATTTGCATGTTATTTTTGAGAAAAGATTATCTTTATTTATTCCCTCTTCTGGATCACATTCACAGTCAGCTCTGTTTTGTAATCACATCCAAATCAAGTCGGCGCTAATTCCATCCACTCGTACCGCATCTGTGCAGGCAAGAATCAGAATGAGATGCCAAATGTCAAAATGAGAATGTGTGTGTGTGAGCACGACGCCATGTTAGTCTGTAAGCATCTAAGATTTCTGAAAGGTTGCAACAACTCTAGGGCCATTTCCTTTATCCTCCCTACCTACTGCAGTCTACACTCTCTGTCAGGTTAAGTAATCTCACAGATCCAGTTGAGCTGACTGAGGTATGGCTATGCATCATAACGCCGCAGTCTAAACTTTGCTATCCTGTCACAGCTTGCAGGCGAGATAAAATACAGTGAGAACGTTATCAGAGGTTACTGTCATAACAATGTCCAAGGAAGGGAGGAGTTCCTCTTACCTTCACAGTTACAACACCTCCTGACAAGGAAGATATTACATAATTATTCAACCTGGAGCCTTTACATTTTTGGTCGAATGAATAAAGCAGCTTAAATCGGTATTTTAATAAGAACGATATATCAGATAACAAAGCGACAATGTGAAAAGAGGTTGTTCATAGTGATGAACCTACAGAGAATTATCCAACATAGTCTCACGAATTTCCCTTTTTTTTCATCACGCTCAGCATGACAACATGTTTTTCGTGCGTTTTCCTACGAATGTCCAGCAACACGTGACACACGTGTCAATTTCCGCTCCAGTCTTTTCAAAATAAAAATACTTATTTAGGTGAAAAGATCGACTTGGTTAGGTTTAGGCAACAAACTACTTAGTTAGACTTATGAAAAGATCGACTTTGTTAGGTTTATGCAACCATCTACTTAGTTAGACTTAGGAAAATATCGACTTTGTTAGGCTTAGGCAACAAACTACTTAGTTAGGCTTAGTAAAAGATCGACTTGGTTAGGTTTAGGCAACAAACTACTTAGGTAAGATTAGGAAAAGATCAACTTTGTTAGGCTTAGGCAACAAACTACTTAGTTAGGCTTAGGAAAAGATCGACTTGGTTAGGTTTAGGCAACAAAACTACTTACTTAGGTTTAGAAAAAGACCGTGGTTAGGGTTAAAATAACCTTGGAAGTACTGTAACTTCATTACGGAAATGATAAAAAAAATCAACGTTGACTTCTGGTTTCACATGGGGTACAAACAGTGGCCTTCTGGGTGAAAGTCTGGTGTTTTTAGACCATCCATCCACCCCGACCTCCTTCCCTATGCAGTGTTTGCTGCTCTTTATACTTCCCAGTTCACAATTATGTGGATTACATATGAACTGATTTCGTGCTGACCATCACAAAAAAGTGAGAAATTTGTGTCCATGTACACAAATCAATACATTATATTTCGTGACTACTTCCCTCGGCTTTATGTAGCTTCTATTCCACAAGGTTTGCATGAAATGCTTCGACAACTATTGGGTGGATTACCATGGCATTTGGTACAGAGATTCATGCTCCCCTTAGGATGAATTATAATAACTTTGTATCCTTTAAAGATGCAATGTGTAGGATATGGCCAGAATTTTAGTTTAAAACATAAAAAAATGGACTTACATTATCAACAGAATTTATAGAGGTTACAGTGTCGACGTTTTGTCAAAGACGTCTATGTATTGTGTTGTAGAGATATCTACTGAAATGAGCATGCTAACCAGCTAGCCCCGGCCCGTCCTGTCTTTTAATACCACTAACCACAACGTACCTCGAGAGGCGATAGTGAGTCACTGTAGCGTCCAGTCTGCCCTCAGTCCAACATGAGAGGACCAAGAAGTAGAGCTGCCCCGAGAGCTTGTCAATTGATATTTTGTTTATTTGATTAAATCCAAAGTGGCAGAAACAAGAAAACGACTCATATTTTTGTTTCTCTTCCTCTCCACCAAAAGACTACTCACTGGGCAGAGACGGACCTTCAGTTAGCGGCTGTAGCAACTCGAATTCAGCCAGCTGGGGATCTGATCCTGGACCGCCCCGACCCCCCACCGGATCATCATGTGCTTGTTAATAACCAGGCTAACTCCATGGCCATCTTAAGACAACTCACTAAATCAGTATAAATAATGCAATGCTTTTTCCAATGGTCTGACTAGCTGTTTACCTTGACTGAAAAATATTAAAGCTGATAAAAAGTGTTTTTTCACGAGACATAAAATAAAGGCAAAGACAAAACTACCATTCATGTGCAACCATGCCTGTTTCATATCCTAAGTACACACTGGTCCGGTTGTATGACAATCCTTATCATGTTGTAGGTGTTTATTTTGCATAAGCCTTTTCTCTGAATGGAGCACTCTGTTAACAGTGCCTGCCGTCTCTCTCTCTCGCTAGGTGGTCCCGTCTTATGACAAAGTTTGTATATTGTGTTTTCCAAGAGACCATGAGAAATGACATCCCTACGGATATGCCCCTGAGAGAGCACGTCTGGCCTGTGATGAGTGACTCTGTTAACACGTTGGGTGGAGAGCTAAACGAAAAAATATATAGTCTTTCAAATGAATAGTGTTTCATTGCGCTCTTTCTATTTGTCCTTGTCCCGTTGACACTTTCTTTCTCTCGCAGTTTGATGATGCATTGCACGTCGTTTTATCACTGCTTGTCGACTTAAACATGTTGCAGTGAAGTCACTGATTTTATTCTTAATTTGAAAATTGGTTTACAAAAGGGTTCATCTGGGCTTCACGTGCACACGAAACCACCTGTTGGTCAAACAGTGTAAAACAGACAGATATATTACAGATTATGATCTCAACCATGTGATCTGTGATGTAGGCTAATGTATTTTGCACCAATAAAGGCTTGGGAATAATGACTGTCGACAATGAAAAAAAAAAAAAAATTCCATGTAGGCTAATCCATTTATATCAATATATTGTATTTTCTAGCAAATAGCCTGTATTCTGATTGTAAAACAAACGTGTATAATAAACCATAATTGTCTTGTGAGTAATGCATCAAATGTGTGTACTGGTAAATTAATAATAAATACAGTTAAGTCGGTAGTATCATAATCATGTCAGAAGTGGCAATATTACTATTATAGAACTGGATAAGTAGCAGGAGCTTTGTTTTTTATTGAGGAACAATGCTTTCTCAACTCTTTTTCGGCCTCGGGCGTCTTCATTGACGTCATTGGTCTAAGACGATACAAGCCTCGACACGCGCTTCAGAGAAAACTTCCTGGATTACTCGACACGCTCCGAAGCCTCGGCACAGCACATAACATCACTAGTTTCTTGTGTTTGTTCGACCTGCGTTTCCTTTTGACAATTTGAAGAATGTTGTACTTAGTTTTTCCTTTTTCTTGTATTTTTTTTCTACAATGCACATTTGCATAACTGCACTTTGCACTTGGCCGGTGACCGCAATAAAACGCACCAGGTGAAGATTTCTGAGTCCGTGCCTCCTCCGTCCACCACTGGGCCAAATCTTACATTATTATTTAAAATGAAAGTAGATCAAAATGCACAGGAGGATGAGTGTTGGTTGTGCTGGAGCCCGGCTGCTGTCAGAGATGGATAGGCTTGACGTGGCCTGAGGTTAACCGACTGCCTCGTGCGCAGATGCTGTGTGTGGGCCTGACTAATGAGGGTCAACACAGGCCACAGGTCAGCGGGTGGACCTTCTCCGTCTGACTCTTATACACGCTGATGTCACACTCTGATTATGGAAATATATGGCGCATTCAGTATAATAAGCACAACAAAGAGAGGTGCCATAGCCTCCTGATACTTGCTACAAAGAGAATGCAGGAAATAAACAAATAAATCAGAAAATGAATTTATTAATGAGAAACAAAATTTACCATGTAATATTTATGTGCGGAAGCTGAGAGCTAATTGAAGGCATCTTTATCTTTCTCCCTCAAGTAATTGTGTTTTTGAACCAAGACAAATTCAATCAGCTCCCCGCTGACTCGCGCAGCCCCCAAACACTCCTTCCTAATCAGGAACAGAAAAAAAAAAAATCTAAAGTTTCGTCACTTTTTTTTCATTAAGTGGATAGCACCCCAAGGTGTCCTTCACCTTCCTTGCAGTGAAAATGTCCTCCTTCATGTTCTCAACAGGAGGTCCTCCCTCCCTGCCCCTCCCTCCCTCCCTGTTGCCGTCTCTTTGACACAACTCATCCCGAGCTTGTTCCTACGTCTCCCATGATGAGGACGATAAAGAGCATTGTGGCAGGCGCGAGGCGTTTGAAAGATGGATTAAATTACCCTCTCTCCGCAGAGGCCATGTTTTCTCATGCTGTGTTGTCTTCATCACAGCGATGTTTACATTCATTAGCACTTGTCTGAAATGTGTCACAATCTCTTCCCCCTCGCTCTCACGCGCCGCGCCGGCCGCTCTCGGCATCCGCTCGACTCTGTGCAGCAAACAGATGCTATCGGGCAAAGGAAATGTTTTGTCTGTCTTCCATTAGCAGATTCCCAGGGCTCGGTCAAGACTTTACTTGTCAGAGTGCACAGGAGGTATTGTGGCTTCAAGAGCACCAGGCACTGGTATGTGTATTAGTCTCTCTGGCCTTAAGTGACGTATTGTTCTGCTTTATCTCTGGTGGTATATGTTCATGCAGAACATTTTAGATAGAATGGACATGAATGGAATTTTATAAGTGGTTTGTAAAGGGTAGGTTCACCCAAATTAAATACAAAAATGCACATTTTTATCGGTATCTAAATTTTTTTTTCTAGTTTTTATTTTATGTTATGAGGATCTTTGAGATTTATACTTCTACCCCAATACATCAGAGATGAATAGGACTTAATTTATGGTACAAAATTGCATTTAAAAAAACTCAACTTCCAGAAACAGTGTCTTATTTTTGCATTCTCGCTGGAACTGCTTTTAACTCGATAAATATTAGGAAATCTGCATATATACCACTGTGCTGCACATGCATCTGTAATGTTAAGATGACCACAATCAAAATCCCATTCACCTCCACAGGTGACTGAAGCTTTAGAGGTATCTCAAAACACCAGCACATAAAACTGAGAGCATGGCTAAATACATAATTGTTAAGCAATACAAAATATGTTTATAATTTGGGTGAATTGAACCTTTAAGGAATATGTTATGAATACAATCACTTCATTAAGAAAAACGCAAAGCTCATCACTATATTTCCTTTGTGAGAAGTATGTGTATAAACTTGTTTAAAGGAATAGTTTGACACTTTTGAAAATACACATGGAAGTACTAGCTATATATCACTCTCATGTCACTTTCATGTCTGTACATGTACCTGAAAGATGCAACATATTAATTGGTGAGCTTTACAGATGTTTTCTTTTTTACCTTTGAACAGAGCCAGGCTAGCTATTTCCCCCGTTTCCACTCTTTAAGCTAAGCTAAGCTAACCTGCTACTGGCTCTTCATATTTGGCTTACAGGCACCATGGTATCAATATTCTTATCTTACTCTCGACAAAAAAACTGAAAATCTCTAATACTGCCTTTAAAATGTGTACACATAAAATAGGTCTGCAAGGTAATTTGGTCGGCTTTTTTCACTCCAACTGAGTGATCCAACAAATTGCTAACTGCTACTTCACTTTATTTGTGCTGCTGAGGATGTCACGTTAAACTGTTGTCTATCCGGATTCCAACTTGGGAGGAAATAAATTTAAATTGTTTCACTTGGAGGAAAAAAAACACAGAGTAGGCTAATCCCCCCCACCACCATCACCACAGAAACACACACTCCGCTCCCCTCTGCCAGTCGCATTCCTAGCATACCAGCGTCCCCTTTATTTGATCGGATAGATTGAGTCATTAAGCCCATCTGACACGAGCAGTGGCCTTCCATGATAAGAGTCAAAGTTTGGCCCAATGTGGAGAGACGTATGGGCCTCCTTGATGAAGGGGCCGCCTGATGGCTCAAGCGGGGTGGTGGAGGTGGGGGGGGTTGTCGGTGGGGGGAGATGGCGTTGGAGGCTGTCAGCAGGCATGGACCGGGGTCACTCCACGCCAGGCCTTATTAGGTCCCCATCAGCAAAATGCTGGCTGTCAGGCCACGCATTGAAATAGAGGAGGGCTCCTGGTGAGCCTTCTGCCGCTCAGCACCAACTTTCTGGCTCGCTGGTCACGATCAAACCCGTCTGGCCCGGCCCACAGCGATGCCTTGTGTCACTCCATTAAACAGAATGTATTACTGGTTTCACGCCACGTTAAGGAGGTGACAGGGAAAGTCAACTTGACCTTGAATGCTCCAGTGGCTGTAATTCCTTCTCACATGTGTTAATCAAAAAACTAATCAGATGTCAGTAATGAAATGACACAAAGTTAATGAGGGTTTGCAGGCCGACAAGTCAAGAGTCACTTTTAATGATGGTGAAAAACTATTTGTGGATTGATCTAAGTTTCTAGCTTGAAATCGTCCCAAAGCAAAACTGATATCAGACTTAATGCAGAGAGGCTTAATCATATATTGTATTTAATTGTAATTGTAAGTATGTCCAAGGTCACATCTAAGAGACCTGTGTCTACCTGCTGTGGCCAGTGAAAACTTCTCCATCTGCATGTTTCACCACCAGTATTTAGCTTTGTATAGCCAAATAAAAGAGGATGAAATCTTCTAAATATTCATCAGACAAGTGCCACATTCCCTCTGTCATGACAGTACCTGTAAATGCTCTGAAGATGACTTGACAGTGATGATTTTGCCTATGCATTTCTCAGAAATGGTGAATCTATTAATTGAAAAATATTGTTTTGTGTTGTTTAATCTGGAAGTTGCAACATGAAATCTGTACTGTGGTCAAACTTTAAAATGACTGTAGGTCTACCTGATCAAGAACTTTTACCTAAAGGCCTTTTGTGACCCTTAAGGTCTTTGCACACCATATTTTTTGTATACGTTTTTAAAATCCATCATCCGGTAGAAAATGGTACGTAGAACTTGCAACCTTGCACACCGAGTCCAATGCGTTTTATTATTGTATTTATTGCAAAAATTTGGAATACGAGACAAAACTGAATTAATTACGTGAGTGCGATGGATAGCGCTAGTCCAAAACGGGGCTAATGAATGAATGACATTAGCAAGAAGCTATCGTTTAGCTGCCAAGAGCACAATCACTAATGTCTAATCTTGCGTACATCCTTTGATTTGCGACCATCCCTGATTCCACGCTGTTCTGCGATCACCTTACAAAACATACGTATATTTAAATTCCACATTTGATGAAGTGAAAGTCTTTTGATGGATGTGGGAAAACAAACAGAAAATCAAACCTCTTCCAAAGACTTTATCGACTGAAGAAAGTTTTGGAGTCGGTGTGTAAACGTGATTGACACAACGTGATGTCATTTATTTTTAAACGTGCGACAATTCTGGACGAAAAATACGGACTTGGCGTGCAAAGGCCTTCACTGCTGTGCTTTCTCTATGTGAGGTCTAGTGACATTCATGCACTGTAAGGGGGAACAAAAATGTGGGACCGAGTGGATGGACTCCATCAAAATAATGAAACTTCCATTCGAAAGGAAAATAATCAAGTGCCTGGTGAATCGCAAAGAGCAATATTTGGTTTGGGCCTTGTGTATTTGAACTGCGAAGCTGAGTATCAGCTGCAGGACAGCGTACGTGCCGCAGAGAGAGCTCTCGCTGCCCCTTCACTCCCCCCAACAACCAGTTATCTCATAGCAGTCACAAGTTAAATGATGGCTTTAGCATAGTGCATTGGAATATACAATAAATAGCAACACATTCACATATGTATATTAGTAATGCAAAGGCACATTGTAGGTTTAGTCCTATTACAGTATGTTTTTTACTGATCGCATTCAAATTGAACATGCAGACATCAACACATTTAGTGGTTAAGTGGATGTTTTTCTTGTAATGCCAAAATATGGGTTAACTCTTTTGTTTTTTAGCTAACAGCTATAGATTGCCGTGGAATTTGGTACAGATATCCATGGTGCCCAGAGGATGAATTATGGTTCCCAGAGGATGAATCCTATTGGCTGGTGATCTGACCTTTTTGAGTGAAATGTCTCAACTGGATTTCCATGAAATTTGGTACAATTATTTATGTTCCCCTCAGGATGAATTGTAATAACTTTGATGATTCCTTTACGTTTCCTCTAGCGCCATCATCAGGTCAAAACTGACAGTCTCCTGAGCCTCAGCTGTACTTTGTGTTTAGTGCTAATTAGCAAATGTTAGCATGCAAACACGCTAAACTAAGATGGCAAATACGGTAAACATTGGCATGTTTGCATTGGCATAAGCATGTTAGCATGCTGCTGTGGGCTAAATGCTAATTTAGCCTTACAGGGCCGCTAATGTGGCTGTAGACTCCTAGTCTTCTTTTTTTTCCATAACTAGTGCAAATTAGTTAATACTATTAACATTAAAGACATTAAAGATGGCTCTGTTCTATTCAAGTGTCGCAGACATTAGGACATGACAATGTGCCGATGAGCCAGCATGCACAGTAACAGAATCCTGTAACTGAAGCAGCTAAATGGAATTCAGCCATATTTTATTCTTTAAAAGTGCTCCTCCTACTGCGACATGTCAAGATGTCAACAGTGAAAAAGACCAAAGCCAGAAATATGCCTACTGTTTGTTACCATCTGTAATGATGATTATGGCTATACAGATATGAAGCTGTCGTATTTGTGGAGGTGCAACCTATGCAAACATTGTTCCCTCACGATGTTGGGCTGAAGTCGATCTTTTCCTTCTTTCAGAAAGTCCCAATATGTGTCTACCCACAATTCACAATTTGTATGACGGCATCCATATGGGGAGTAAAGTTTTTGGGGAAGGAAAAAGTGGACCTATGCTTTATTATCGACTCCGCTGTCTTCTTAAAGAACCACTGGGGTCCTCAACAGTAGGACAACAGGAGCCAAGAAGCCAAGATATAGTAACACTCAGTGGTTGGTGGGCAGTTGAATCAGTAAAACCACACGTCTAGAAAGATAACCTCACTGCTTTTCCACCCACACCCAGGATCCAATAACAAACTCGCTCTGCAAATTCCCCTGATGACAGCCGGCTCCTAATAAGTTGATGGCCCCGGTGCCTCTGTATGTGGGCCAAGGCAACGAAACCAGAGAACGCTCAACCTGTGCTACCGGTGCCAGCTCAGGCCATGGCTGGCCCTCTTACCATCTCTCTGGATCCAACTTACGCCACCATACTACTAGATCTGGATTTGGCAACATGAGAAATCCTTTCAAACTATGTCCACGAGAGAGTGTTAGTCACCAATGAATAATGAATGAGTCATATGTGGCGGCTTTGTCAGGTGACAATACATCTGTGGGTATAGCCATGAGGAGATGTGTATCAGTTGTGCGGCATAATACAGAATATTGTAAGTCATTCTGCCCTTTAAAGGATAAACTCTGTATGTTTTTTTTTCCTGCTGGTGCTTCATGTTACATATACAACACATGACATGAGTATCAGTTGAAACATAGTTGTAGTACTTAGCATATTTGCAATACTCTGAACTAGTCAGGGTGCTTAAAACATAACAATATAATGGACTGAATTTGACTGGGATGCATTGACCCTTTATGGTCTTCTCAGGTGTTTGGTAACGCATATTTTGTCTTTCGAAAAAATCAACCTCATTCAGCCATCTCTTTTTTTGGGGGTCCAACATACTTCAACCGAGTGTGAAGTATGTTGGGCCCCAAAAAAAAAATTCCCAGGGTGCATTGTGGTTTTCACAACCTTTTTAGGTTGCCTCATTCCTGGAGAACTGGACAGAATTCTTTTTTGTGGCGAGTTGTGCGATGTGTTTGAATGTAACAGTAAATTAATCAATACCCATCAATACCCAATACCATAAACAGTCTCATGACTTTGTTTGTACATTTTCACCAAGCTGACAAAGTTAACATTTCCATGCAATACAAAGTTTTCTGAAAACTGTTAAAACAATATGATAAAGCTAACAAAATTCTTGGCAGGTGTTTGGATGAACCATATGTCAGTCAAACTCTTGCCGAAGCCAATCAGGAGAAGAGAGAAATGAAGAAATACTCTGAGCTCTGATGTAACTGATGCTATTGTAGCTACGCTAACCTCTTCGGGAGCCACAGTTATTGTTTAGAATGAACAGTCGCCTCTCCGTGTCACACACTTGAAGCCTCACAAGATGGATTTTCATGTGATATGTGATCCCCGCGACTCTCACGTGATACAAGTAATATTTATTCAACCGAGCCAAATGTAATCTCAGTAACAATTGCGGACGTTGACCTCTTCACTCTGATCACAGGGGCCGCAAATACTAATAATATATTTTTTATTATTAATAATCATTTTTTTAAAACTACTTCTTGATATGTTACATATAAAATGTTTAATTTCTTGGGTTTTACATATTTCTCTTGGCCATAAAAATAAATGTGTCCTTCATTTCATTTAAATGGAGAAAAGTCTATGCAGATTGTTAAAAATCTACTGTAATTTTACTGTAAATGGACATCTCTACTGCATCTCTTTGCATTCTGATTAAACTGACCTTATAAATCAGATCAACCAACCACATTCACAAGAGGAACACACGATCATGTTCAACCTAGTTACTGTAATCCACTTGTTAAAATGCTATTTGTGTCTTCTGCGACCGGGCCTCTAAATGTGCACACAGAACTGAGTTGACAAACAAATTTGCGGGCTGCAAAGCTGTGTACACCGTGAAAACCATAAAGCGCTGAGCATCTCTTTTTTTAGTGCCATGATGAAAAGACATGTGATTAATACGATCTGCGGCTGACTTGGACGGGATCCTGTAACTGTACCTTGAACACATGTTTTTGCTGAGGAGTTGAAAGATGGCACTCTCAGGGCCAGAATTGACTGCCTCCAACCTTGAGGAGACATTACTCTGGTTTACTTCCCCCCCCCCCCCTCAATGCTGCTGCAACTGTTTTATGCCTCAAGGCTCCAGCGGAGAGGGTTAAAACGTAGAGTTAAGAGGGGAAAGACGGGGAGACACGGGGAGCAGCCCGAGCATTGTTTATTTTCACAGGAACATTCCAGGAGTTGACAGCTATTCCCTTGTCTGGAGAGCTGAATCGCAGTGCGATTTTCCAGACTCCAGACACAGTGCATGAACTCCCACTAAGACTAGTCTGGGACAATGAAGAATGAGTCTCTTATTCACACTTCCACTGTGATGATAGTGGCTGATACTGACTAGGAAGGGTTACGCAGCTTGTTAACTCATTCATAGAAACACAGCGATGAGGCAAGAGATAATAGAAGTGTGTAGGAAAAATTCATCGTTTCAAAATTCAGTCATTCATTCCAGTGTGATTTACTGTAGCTCACTGCTTTTTTTTTTTCTAAGAGGAAAGACAAGCTATAAGGCTTTGGCTGCCACACAGAGTTTGAGATCTATATTTGAATTCTAGGCTAGCATTCCAGTGTCCACTCTCCACGTGGCCGCTGCACCGGGCTCCCTAGAAATGTCAGGGTAACAAGATCGTTACACACTTGAGTCCGGTTACACCTCCATTAACGACCGTGAAAAGGATCCACACGCTGACCCCAGAAAAGAGCCCCGAATTAGCATACGTATTTAAAGAGCCGGGTCTTTGGTTGCAGGAAGGTGTTTCACAAGATTTACACCCAAGCTCTCGCAGCACGTTCACTCGTCGGACTCAGACTGGAGCAAGGAAAGATACTTAATGTCGGTTTTCATGCAGAATCATGACATAAAAATATTAAAGGAATAGTTTGACATTTTGGTAAACGTGCTTTCTAGCTGAGAGTCGGATGAGAAGATTATCACTCTCATATTTTTATTGTAAACATATAGGCCTATTAATAGAATTTTAAGACAGAAAATGAATCAACGGAGTTCAAATTTGACATGCAAATGTGCGCTGTTGACCAATGGTAAGCTGTGTTGACAGTGCTGACCTTTGATGATGACCGGGAGCTGGGGAAATTCAAAACAGAAGAAGCTTATTAGTGGTGTTGCACCATTCACTTTTATTTAAGCTCCTCTGTCGGAGTAAAAATTGTTCTATAAAAGAGTAATTGTTTGCAGACAGTTATGAGACAAGAGTCCTCTTTTCCAATGAAAGAGCCATGGACTGGAATTACTCTCAACAGCATGCATGGTAATGAATTTCAATCAGTGCTGTCAAAGTTAACACGATAATAACGCGTTAATTCAAATTCGTTTTAACTAACCACTAACTTCTTTAACGTATTAATGCAAATTGCGATTTTTCGGTTGTTGCAGGCTCAGTTTTAAAGCTAGAGTGAAGATACCGGTATCAAACTAGAAAACCTTAGGAATCCAAGCATGGATATATTTTAACACCAACCATGTCATACTAACTTGTTGGGATGGAGGCTAAATAACACTCCAAACTTACGCTAAATTTTGGTGAGGAAAAACTGTCATGGCCATTTTCAAAGGGGTCCCTTGACCTCTGACCTCAAGATATGTGAATGACAATGGGTTCTATGGGTACCCACAAGTCTCCCCTTTACAGACATGCACACTTTATGATAATCACATGCAGTTTGGGGCAAGTCATAGTCAAGTCAGCTGTGGAAAGCTGTTTTGCCATGTTATGATTTGAGCATATTTTTTATGCTAAATGCAGTACCTGTGAGGGTTTCTGGACAATATCTGTCATTGTTTTGTGTTGTTCATTGATTTACAATAATAAATATAAACATACATTTGCATAAAGAAAGTATATTTGCTCATTCCCATGTTAAATACTTGACAAATCTCCCTTTAAGGTACATTTTGAACAGATTACATTTTTTTATTAGTTTGCAATTAATCGCGATTACATAGTTTAATCAATTGACAGCCCTAATTACAATATAATATATGTCGCATTTTCCCTCGCTTGTCACTCGTCTTCTTTTTTTTAAATAAAGTTGAGAAGAGAAAAGTAGTAAAATCTTGGGACAAAGTCGTTGAGATGGCAAAACTGATGTCAACTTTGTAAAGAGCCAGGCCAGCTGTTTCCTCTATACTAAACTAAGCTAACTGGCTGCTGGCTGCAGCCTTATATTTACCGTACAGATATGAGAGTGATATCAGTCTTCTCATCTATCTTTCAGTTCTGTTGTGCTCTAAAGCTTAGCATAAATTTTACACCTTTTTTTAAAATGCTTTATCCTGAGGTTAAACAGGATCTGGACTAACCTAACTATCCCTGACCTTTTTAAAATGACATACTGAGATACATTCTGGAGTTTGCTTACAATAGAAATGTCGAGCACATAGCCCTGGGCTTGCATGATGACTCTCAGGACATCCTTGAGCAGGAATGTTCAGAGAAAAAAAAATCTGTTATTTCCTGAAAATTTAAATATGTCTTCCAATTTAAAGTTACTTTTGAGGCACTTCAAGGTGAGTAGGGATGTGCAGTTGCTGGCTTAAGTGATGATGTAAGCATGATGCAACGAAAAAATAGTACAGGCTCACACATAAGGAAAGTTTGGAGTGAGGTTGAGGGGGGTCAAACAGTTAATCCACATATCCCTGCGGGCTCACTGTTGTTACAGGATGGAGCCGTACCCCTGTGCATAATCTAAATGTCTTGAACTGTCTTGAACTGCGGTGACTTATAATCATGAGGGACGTAAACATGGTGACCTCTGCTCTCTCATGTCTGCTGGTCAATCGCAGCACGTCTGAATGTATGTTTCAGCCTGCGTTATGGCTACCATCTGGAAACTCATTTGTGATTTATGTTTCCTATCGTTTTCAGCTTTAAGCGTCACGCAGGGATCGTAGTGGACTTGGCAACGGGAAAGGAACATTATCAGCGGACTATTAAACGGTGTTCTGCCAACAGGAGGTGGCGAGAAAAAAAACAAAGGCTTGTCTTAAGGCGAGCTGGTAGGAAATGTTTTCTTTTTCAAAGTGTGTTATACCCCCTGGTGATAAAAAAAAAAGGGGGACCAGAGAGAAAGGGGGCGAGTTGTTGAAAAGGATGAAAAAAGTTTACTGAGCCCCAGGTGCAGGGTGTCCCCTGCTGATGTCTTTTCACAAACACTTTGTTCATTTGTCTGGTTGATGGGGTGGCTGGACAGCTTACTGGACGGCTGCCTGGTCACTGGGCCAGCTCCTGAGTGGAACATCAAACTAACATGAACTACACCCCCCATCCGTTCTCTCTGTCCCTCTATGCCCACATGTCGTGTGACAAATCAGAGATTTGGATGTTGCATGAGGCAGAAGTGTCCAGTAAGTAGATTCTATCATCCGTCATCGCCCTAGTAGGTGCCACAGCTTCTTTGCCTCGGTAAAAAAGGAGGCACGCCTCGCTCCGCTGTGCTTCTCTAACCAGTAAATGGATGCCACCTCTGGGCACACTGCGTTTGTCTGGCCAAAGCCCCCAGGGCTCAGTGGGTACCGCGTCTCACTGCTGGCACAGACACGCCATTCTCCGTTTGATTCTTTAGTTTCAAAGAGAGCCTCGCTGTGTGTAAGCCGTCTCCTCTCATTGTTTGGTGATGTTGTGGCGGGGTAGGGGGTTTTGCAAAAGTGTGTTACCAGCCCCGTCGCCATCATCCCTCCAACAGTTACGGCTGACAACAGCTCCAGCAGAGAGCCTGCTGCCATCTTCATTTACAGTGCTTTCGGAGCATGTGAATGTTGCATAGTTAGCGGGCCCTCTATTGACGGTTCTGTTCAGCGCAGAGCAGCAGGGGTCAATTAATGAGCGGCCCCTGACCATCAGATCCCAATTATGGCTTTCAGAGCTCTCCGCCGTGTGCCCCTCAAATACCCAGCTCCATTTGCCTGATAATCGTGTAATTAGAGTTTGTATCAATAATTGAAGCACCAACAGGGACATGCATTATCCTTCTGCTGGCCTCATTTGCTAAGCAGCAACATTTTCTGTTGACGACGGGCTGAGGCGTGCACCTATCTGCATTATTTTACAAAAGCCTTTCATTGAAGATATCTTATTTGACAATAATACTTGCTACATTAACCGCATTGGAAATTGTAGCTCCAGTTTCACCAGTGGTGAAAAGTATTCTGCTGCTGAACAAAGTGGAGCATTTTGCAGCTAAAAATACAGATATTTCCCTCGGGAGTTGGTGGAGAGCAAAGCAGAGCAAAAAGGGGAGTGAATTTTTTGGACACCTGGGCACTTGCTGGCCCACTGTTGTGATTGGTCAACCGAGCCAAACTCTTCGGACCGCTCCATTTCCACTCTAACTAGCTTTGTTTGAGAGCGTGCCAAACTAGCCGCCAGGCATTTATTATGCAAATGTGTTACTTGGTGACATCACCACGTTACGGAACACCGTAGTTTTCATACACGCTTGGCACACGGGAGAAGTTTCAGTTGGTTGTAATCTGCAACCTCACCGCTAGATGCCGCCAAATCCTACATACTGCTCCTTTAAATATAACTGCTTCATATACTGTTGGGTAGTTTAATCTAAAACAATCCATTATATTTTATAAAATGTTCATATGTTTTGCAAGTATAATCCTAATCTGAAAGGTAACTAGTAAATACAGCGTCAGATAAATGTAGGGAGTAAAAACTACAATATTTCTCTGAAATGTAATAGAGTAGAAGTATAAAGTAGCATTAAATGGAAATACTCAAGTGAAGTACAACTACTTTTAAATTTCATTTAAGTAAAATACTTACCACCACATGTCTTTTGCTCTATATGTACAGTAACAGCCTTTTGATGAATTATGCACATGACTCATGCAGAGCATAATCGATTCGATTAAATCCTATAGGCCTTGTTGTTAATTGTTGACACACAGCCGCAAGAAGTAATTTGTACCATAATACTCCAGCATTTGAACTTTGCCTGCAGGCAATGCATGACAAGGTGTCTATTTTTCTTTTTCTTTTTTCAAATTATGGAAATCTGGTATTGGAGTGACGCTCTTGTATTGCAGTTTTCTGGTAATAGATACACAAATCCACACACAAAACACGGTGAAACACAGCCTGTTGCTCTTTTGAAAAGACCTCCGGGCAATCCAGCGATAAGCACTTCCTCCCAACACAATGCCTGGTTTTTCTTTGGTACTCTCCCTAACCTGTATCCTGTGACAGCCTCCCCCCAATCATGATGTCAATAAACGTACGCCTCTGCCCTTGTTTTCTGTCTGTCCCATAAATGTTTGACAAGACAGCCTTATTAAGGGAGAGGAATGTTATTTTTTTCACTTTCCAGACTTTCCTCAGGTACATTGTCTGTCACCGTCCCTTCAATAAATAATGGCTTGTACCACAATTTCCCATACAGTGCAGCTTCATGACATAAATATGAATACACCTTTGACTTGACATTGGGTAATGAGATGTTTGACAGCTATGACAGTCATATAGCTGATGGCGCTGCAGTCTGCCTATAGTTTGGTAGAGCACGCAATCAAAATCTTGCTGGGAGAGTGAATTCCTCAAATCAGCGCAAGAACTTTCGCCAGAGCTGTCCATAACAAATTACATATGGCACGCTTGGCTTATCTTGGACATACATGGATATCAAACCAAAGCCTGGAGAGAGAGAGAGAGAGAGAGTAATTAATTCTAATTGGGATATTTTTGCAGGACTGGGGAACGACGGAGTAAATTCTACTCCGGAGCAATGTTTTTGATGGAGCCGGAGCCCCATATGCCGTACTCAGGAGCACATCTGTGCCCAGTGCCCACGGAGAAATCCCCTGGCAGGAAACACTTCAATACTGCAAAGAGGGGAGGGAGAGAAAGCAAGACACCGCGAGCGTTAGTATGCCAGCCGGCAACAAATATCCATCCTAATTGCTCCACAATTGTATTAAACTAGCTATTATGTAGCAATTAAATTTGTTTAAGCCCCGGCTCCAGTTACAGTTTTCAGTGTGACTAATTAAAAACAAGGGAGCAGGAAAACCCCAGGCAGAAGCTTCCCCTAAGCTGGAGCTCCAGCTCCCCCGCCATGACTGTATTTAGAGTGTCAATCACGGCAGAGTCAGAGGCAAGTCATTCAGGCAGCCCTTTTTGATTCAACCTATTCACTCCTATAAGCCCTTTATCTACACTGCCTCTGTATTGTTCCAATTATCCCCCAAAAAAGAGGCCAGTCTTCCCAATATCCTGCCCAAACCCTCGTGCTGTATACATAGCCCAAGTTTTGTTTATATACATATTCATAGACATGCTCATACTCCATTTAACCCGGTCAAAAAGTGCATAAAACGTCAAGAATCCAGCAGTCTATGCTATGTTTTCCACTGGACCGTCTGCAGTTAGTGGTTACGCTGTTCTTTGACGAAGGTCCGTTTAGTGGTCTTTGGCCAAAGTCCAGCAGCGCTGAAGCCATTTCTGCCCTCCCGCTCAGGTCATCAGAGGTGAGATGCAAACCGATGAACACACAGAGTACAATAATGAGCCATGAAATGAAAGGGAAATTAATTGGACCCAAATAAAGAAAAGATTAACAGAGATGGATTATCCAGTCTGTTTGACTGTTTTTAGCAGCTTTAAAATTGTGTTTTCTGAAATTAGCATAACTTATCGCAACAGCTGCTAAAACTGCAACAACGTCAAACTATACACATACTTCTACATACTCTAAATGATACTGCTGTTTTTACCAGGGCTAACACTTTTAGTTTGCCGGAGTCATGTTTGTGTCCACCCAATGAATGTAAGTCCAATGTTTACCGTCTTTTAGCTCTGTGTTTAGTCTCTAACAACTTCTAAGGAAATATCCGGCTCTTTGGCCGCTAAATGCTCCACTATGCTCACCAGCCAGTCGCAAACAGTGTCTGTCTGCTGCTTTCAAAGCTTTTTCGCTGACAACAGCTGCCTGCTGCGGTTGAAAACGATGATATGAGAGCAGCGACAGTGTGGCTGGGCAGCTAAACAACTTTTAGGCCACAGGACTGAGCTTCTAAGCAACTCCAAAGCCTCCAAACTGTCAAATTTTCAGTAACACATGTAGAAATAGATGATGAATCATGGTTTGACAAACAGCCAGCCTACAATTTTTAGGTATTTGATAGGTGCGTTTCCAGCCATCTGTTTTTATGCGCATTTTCAATTTGCATATGAAAGTGAAATCGCCCAAAATTGGCCAAAAAAAAACTTGAAATATCACAAAAAAGTTTTTATGCTTGGCTGAGGTGTAAAAGTTGGTGTATTGATTCAAGCAAAATGTGACAAAGTGCAATGGAAACAGATGAGCGCATAAATGATGACGGATATAGCGCCGCTACCCTATATAAAGGGCAGATGAGGTGGTTAGGCACTGGAAAACTTTAAAAAGGGATGTTGAGGAACCAGGCTGATTAGCAGGAGTAGTGCAAAAAAAAAAAAATGGCATTTATTAACAAAAACTTGACTGAAACAAAGGGCAAAAAATGGAACCTGGGTAATTCAAAGAAACTACATTTAAACTGAATCAAAAGAACACCAAACAAAAGAAAGCTGCAGCCTCACACCAAGCTGCCAACTCCTTTTACCCCCGTCTTACTCCAGTGAATGGGATTTTATCTTCTCAGCCTCACCTAACTGGAACCTACCACCTGACCAGGTAAGTATAGGGGGAGCTAAACCGAGCAAGCATTCAAATCACACAGAATAATGAACAGGCCATTAATACAAGATTTCTAAGTTACTGCTGACATCTCAATCTATCTATGGGCACCCATCCATACCAATGAGCACACCAAATATTATAGAATGTCATTTACTGCAGAACTATCTTACCTATATCCTACATCTTAACAGGTCCCAGCCCCTCCCTTCTAAGAGGACATAATGAGGCAAACCTGTTTGCACTCTCCTTGATTGAGCTTCTGAGCAGCTGATCTACCCCGACATCACAGGCAGAGCTACAAAATCCTAGGAACCCATAAAACAAACTAAACAAGCTTGTGTCATCTATACACACTACTTGATATTGTATCAAATAAAGTGAAACATTGGACAATTAAGCAGACACAAAAACACTGTTAATATTGGGGCCCAGTGAAAAGGGAGAAAGGCAACCTTTTCACAACGGACATGAAGCATGCGACTCCAACAACCACTGATATGGACGCTCTGCTGAAGAGACGAAAAAATAGCGTGAAAAAAAAGATTTAAAAAGTGTCCTCATCGGTCCACACAGATCTGACCTTCCTCACATTAATACATGAAAAAAACAGAAACATTATATTTCCACACAGTTTTATGCATGTTTTTCACTGTTTGAGGTTCTACTGCATTTTTTTCAATTACATCCTCTTGTTGCGCCCTCTTCTTCTGCAATAGTATAATGGTTTTCAGACTTGAGAACTGGCGCCACCCACTGCTTATCTCGATGAACCCACCCCAAGTAATCGTATAACAGTAGTTGATGGAAACAAGCATTCATTTGCATTTTTTTCTTGCCAATTTTCAAAAAATTTGGTTAAAATGTGCAATACATTTGGATGGAAACCTGACAATCAATATGTTACATTAGCTTAGCCCCAATGACTGCACACAGGACTCCAGAAGTCCCGTTGTTAACGAGCCCCCAGGAAGACTTTTGTAGTGGCCAAACGGCGGTACTACAACTTCCGTTTCCATCAAGTGATGCCATTGGGCCCAAAAAGACTTTTCTTTTTTTTTTTTAGGTGAATCAACTTTTCCAGTATGAACACTTGAATAGCCCTTATTTAAATCAATAGGTCCTAAAAGTTGTAAAATGCACCTATAGCTGAATCCAGAGTTATTTCCCTTCCTCTGTTCCTGTGAGTAGACCCAGACCAAGCCTGGAGCGAAGGCTGGGAGGCGGAGTTAGCAACACTGTGACGTTGTGACCCCGTTACCGAGCCATGTGACCGAGCGGACGCTAATGCCCCTGCTCCATGGGCCACATGGATGCGGAAGATCGCAGGAAGATCTGGGTACTTTTCCACTCGGAAATCGAGCCATTTTGGCTTCATGCGCCACTGAGCAACTTTCATAGGAATGAACGGGGCCCCAACGGTCCAACGCTGTATCCAGTTCTCTTAATACATCCATGGTTGTGACAGTGAAGGCTTTGCATAGCCTAGGCCCTACCCTCCAACTCTGAAAAAGACAGGTAATTCCTGAATAGGCTTAGGCTAAGAACGCACATCACGTAAATAAGAAAACATTGGAGTTTCCAAGAGGTGTTTATATTGTCTTTTGTAGAATCTAACGGTTTTCTCACACCTCCACCCTCCACTGAAAGCACTGACGAAACAGTAACGGAGCTTTACCCAGGTTACTGTTACTCTCACATTTATTATGAAAGGGAGTGGGTACAGTAGTAGTACACAACCACACTGTACTGTAGCTCAGTCCTGTGGCCAGGTGTAGACACAAGAGGCACGAAGTCCCTGCCCAGCTGCAGGCTGTCAGGGCTCATCTCACACTGACACACTCCTGGCCTTTGAGGCTCTCAGCAAACTAGTCCAGAGGATCTCACACTGACCAGGACACAGGCAGAGAGGAACTCCAGTGCAGTTCGGTACATCATTCACACACAATAGATATATTTCAACATCCTGTACAGTGCAGTTTAAATGTCAGGAAAAACACAGCAAATCCTCTGAAAGTCGAACAGTCTTAAACTCAATCATATAATACAAAAGACTCCAGTGAACTTGTTGGGCCTGCCAAAGCTAGTTCACCATGGGATAATTTGAAGTAATTAAAGACTCGAAATATTTAATGACCATTCATGAAAGCGCTAAATATCTCAAATCCACCTTAGACAGCAGTTCCAGCTATCACACAATCAGCACAGTTCGCCGTTTGCATAGAAGCAATAATGAGGTCAAATCTGACTCATAAAACCTCCATTGTTTCAAGGCGCTTGGGCGGCTCTATGTGGGGTTAAGGAGTACGTGCAGAGCGTTTCGTACCCTGTGCGGACCGCAGTCTGTCTGCCGCAAGTAATAACACAAGTGGTTATGTCTCATTACACCAACCGTAGACCCTTGTCAGCTTTCTTCCCATTGTCCTTGAGTGGTTTGGCACCCAATTACTAAGTTTGTTTTGGGGGGGATATGCTAGAAATGCCCCTTAATCTTTAGAAAACCACAGTTTCTCTGTAGCTTCGAGTAAGAGTGACAGTGAGGAAGTGCCAGAATGGAAAGGAATTTGTTCGGGAGAAGGAGACGTCAATCATAAAAGTTAAACACAACAATCTCACGCTGCACAGGGAAAAAAAAAAAAAAAAAGGGGGATTTTGTAATGTGCTCTATTCGCAGGCCAGGTTGGAATAAAAACATCATGTTTAAAACATCATTTTAATCACTAAAATGGTAATTAAACTGCATAATCTCTGTTCTGATTTCACAGTTTTATTTCATTCAATGCAGTCAAGAACAACACAGGCTTGAAGAACTTTTCCAAGTTGAAAACAATTTATTCATTACCATATAATTCATGCTCAGGAATCAGGTAGGGAACGTAGCGGTGGTGGCAGGATGATAACATACCACGTTAACCCCCTAAAGATCGATGCTGCTCTGCATGGATTTAACTCCTGAAGGGGATTATTGAGCTTTGCTGAAGTTTCATGTCGAGACGGGAAATTCACACCAGGATTAGAAGTTAATACTTATGACTGCTGCTGATGGACATAGCTGGGAAGTTTAGATGCCGCCTTGTCTCTCTCTCTCTCTCTCTCTCTCTCTCTCTCTCCGGCTCTTTCTCCCCCCCCCCCCCATGTCGTTACTGTTTTTGGTATTGATTGCCTTCTGCCTCTTAAATTATGCATTCTGCAGCTCGGTTTGGAGGGCTCCCAGGTGGGTTTGTCAAAGGCAGAAGACACATGTAGTCGGGCAGTGTGGCTGGGAGCGTCAGAAATCCATACAGGTCACAATCATGTCACCCCATCAGTTTTAATCAGCCAAAGCCGAATACAAGCCGGTGACAGGGCTTAGAGGTATAGGGGATGTGCCTCTGCCTCGGCTGCTCCCCCGACACACAGGATCTGGTTCAATACTGCTGGATGCCACTGACAGAGACTCATTATCATCTATGTGTGGCTTGCGGCTGGGCTGGATGATGAGACGTATGCTGGTCTGGGCCTGTTCCACAGTGTGTTCCCATGCCACAGTGCAATTTGGGCTTGATTGCTTTATCGGAGTCTTCATCACCTTCTGCAGGTTTTTACTCCGGGTGTACTGTAATGATGTATTGTGTTACCGCACTGTGGCTTTCTCGCATGAGCAAGATTGTATAAAAAGTTGACACCGGTGGATAAGTTTTTGTCAAAACATCGATCTGGAAAAGTCATAAACGGCACTCTTTAGGGTGTGGAGCAATCTGTCAAACGGTAACGCTTCATTTGTTAAATACTTAAAAATTAGTGACTTTTAACTCACCTGTAACATCATATTTGATTCATGAAAATTCATGCAAATCATACACAAAACTAAGAGTCTACAGCCACCGGCTCTGTGAGGCTACTTAGGCAAAGCAGTGCTTTGAGCTTAATGCTAACGTCAACGTGCTCACGATGCCAACATGATGTTTAGCAGGTATAACCTTTGCCATGTTCACAATTTTAGTCTAGCGCGTGAGCATGCTAACGTTTGCTAGTTGGCGCTAAATACAAAGGCTGAATGGGAATGCCATTCGTTCTGCAGGAATTTAGTCATAAATCAAAGCATTGGGGGGGAATTAAAATTTTGATCTGACGCTAAAATTCTAAGAACATCTTTTAGTATTATATTTTTAGGTTAATTTTCGTTATCAGGTTGATTGCACCAACAAGACAAATACCCCTACATACAAACTCCATGATCCTTGTATACAAACGGTGGGTCATGGTGACATGGTAATCAATGGATGCGCAGCAGATCGAGTTGCGGCTGTGTCTCGCCGTGAGTCTTCCCACGGAAGGGCGAGTCTCCAAAGGAGGCCAGTGTTCCTTTGATGAAAACAGTCACGGAGCTCGGAGTGCTGCAAACTTAAAGGAGTGAAAACACAAGAGGGTCAAAAGAGCAAATCCGGCCTTCTGTTCTCGCTGCCTTTATTGTGAGGTTTGCGCAAGGCACGGTGTGATTTCCTGAACACTGCCAATGAAAAGAGGCTTGATTTTCACAGGCCAGCTGACCCGCTAAGAGCAGGTGTGTCTCAGATACAGTTTCAGACTTCTTTTTTCTCCCTTTCCAGTACACTTCCCAGCTGACGATACCGCTGCCTGATCCAAGTGCTTATCGGGATTTAAATAAAGGCTAATCAAGAGTTCAGCTGTATTTCCTTATTTTTCATCTTTTTCAAAGAGTCTCGCTGTCTTTGAAAGGAGAAATAGTTACGGGAACATCACCTGGAAACAAACATCAATCACACGGGTAGATCAGCTTTGCTTTTTTTCACTCTCGCTTAACCGTTTCCGTTGAGTATGTAACTATATATGAACGGGGTGATCAGCAAAAAGCTTTCTCATGTGTCCCCCTTGGGCTTTTGAGGGGAAATACCTGATCTCTTCCTGTAAAGGGATATCAGGTGAGGAAATAAGCATTTCATGTGTTTTGTAAAGCAAAACGAGGGTCTGTTTTCAGGCCTAAAGGATTATTGTATGCATAGAAAGCGTCTGTGAACATGTGAATTTGATCATGTTTCATTCAAGCAGAAAGTAAGTGCTCCTGCTGTGAAGGCAGCATGTCACATTTTAAGTGGGACTGCTGGTTACATCCCGTCACTTTGTCATCATGTCCTGCCTGTTGTGACACTTTATGTAAGCAGAAACAAGCCTGGGAAGGAGCCATAGACACAACATCCTCTGTCATGGGGTGGCTCTATCTGACCCTACGTACTCAAAATAAACCTGCACACGAGCAAAGAAAAACTGAAATGTTTGTTCAGACTCTTATCTCAAGCTGTACGTTTCCTTGGGGGTTGTGCAACGTGCGCTGGATGGTTTATGTTTGGGCCTGTAGGATGCATTATGGAGCCTACAGGAGGAGGATGTGCACAGCTCACTTCCCTCTGCAGACTCCCAAGACGGGTCCACCGATACATAATAACCAGACTTTAACCTGATATACAGTTTGTGAAATAGTGGCTCAGAAACTCAGTCTTTTACAGAAAAGTATGAAAAGCTACGTTGCAATTATTGCTCATCTTGGCAAGTTATTTAATCTGGTCACCAATCATTCTTTTAATATAAAAACTGAAAGAAACACTCATTTGATTTATTTGCCATGCAAATGAACCCATTTCAAGGCTTTTAATAAGTCATGTCTTTTTTCCAGAGAATCAGATTTCAAACAGATGAAAACCAAAGTGCTCTGGAAAATACATTTGTAAGCAGGAATATGATCATCACAGTACTAGACACTGCAGAATAAAACAGTTTTATGGAAAGTAGGATGCATAATGACATAATACTATGTCTGTGCGCTACACCTGCATGCGACTATTTTTCAAAATATATTAGTTTAGATATTTAATGCCTTTTCCTTCCTCCTATGCATTCAGAAATTTATTGAAACAGGCAGTGACTCAAAAGTCCTTAAAAGTACTTATTGTCATGCTTGTTGGAAGTTGTCATAAGGGAGGTGAATCTGTCCAGCAAGATCAGTGTCAGTGCAGGAATAGCAAATCACACACAAGGATTTACCATACATTTTTCCAATTGTTTATTCCTTTTTTATTATAATATGTGTGAAATATTTAATATTTCCAGTATGAAAATAACGATTAAATATTCTTATAATATATAAAGTTGGGAAGAAATAATAGAAAATGAGATGAAAAGGGAGCCAAACCACATTGACACACATTTTTTTTTACATTATCAAAAATGGAAAACTGCTCATCTTCACCTTGTTCAGCGGTGAAGGGGGTCAAACACGCAGCATCATGATCACATACAGATCCACACTAAAAAGGGATTATGTAAAATACACAAGGTTAATAGTTGAGTCTGTGTTGGGGATTATTTTTGGAAGATTCTGGGAATAAGCGAATATTGTGAGTCAGTAAGAACATGAGTAAATGTCACTACTTAACATACAGACACCACACACATAAAGGCAACATGCAGTACAAGGGAAACTCTCCTCACCCTGAAAAAAAGTGATAATGTGTGATGTGTAACTTGAGTAGGGCTGAGTATCATTGAAAAAATTACAATACTACCCCACTACCACCTTAAAGTGATACCGATACCAATAGAGTACTTCACGTGATACCTTTTTTTCTACTTCATTCCATACCCATCATGTGAATGGAAGCATGCAGTTACATAAAATGCCATCTATTTTGATCAGACGTGACAGGCGTATAGTACAGCCATACTTTCAAATATTTTGGCAGCATCTCGGCACGCTGAACTGCCAACTCCGTCAAATACGCCAAGGTGATTAGCTGCGAGCAAAAGCATACAAATAGTCATCTGGGTACAAAAAGGATCGAATGCAGGTTATCGTCTGACTGGAGAAGTTCTCCAGTACTTGGTCGATACCATAAAGGTATTGCGTACCCATTGAATACCCAGCCCTAAACTTGAGTGATTAAACCAGAAATAACTTGGGATATTTCTGATCTCATAATGATCTCATTCTGATCACTATATGATTATTACGAAGGCTACAGGCTGTCTGGCAACACAGGTAAACCGGATAGTAAAGGTTATAAACACTAGTTCTCCTCAGAAACCATTAAAATTCAACTTCATCACTCACTCCCGCAAACTGCGTGCAGCGGACACTTTTTCATCTAGGATTTGGATTTTTAGGATTTGGCGGCATCTAACGGTGAGGTTGCAGATTGCGACCAACTGCAACTTCTCTTCTCCAGTCTGATAAATATGGGCCCAGGTCCTTAATGTCTATAGCAGACATGTCGGCACATGTGCTCACACTCATTGATATCCACAAAGAGAAGCAGCCATGGGACAATAACCTGTGGAGCTGCTCTGTGTCTCCGTCCCCACCTACCCACGTCTCACATGACTGCTATGACCTCATTCCACCTGAGCCGAGCTCCCAGCCGCCTCCCAGAGAGCCTCCGGGCCAGAGACGAGTGGTGCCAACCATAATCTTCCACGCCTTCAACCCCGTCTCCTGTGCCCATTGTCATCACGTCACCGCCTTCGCAGCCAAACACGCCATGCTGAGGCTGGGTACGTTAAGAAGCAGGTTAGTGTTCCTTAAACACCTAAAACCTACATGAAAGAGTTCCTTAGGTGCAGTTCTACCGCACCAATTCACTGTTACTAATATAGAAACATCCATTACGGAGAATGTTCGTAAATTAAAACTTAGTGAACACATAAATTAGAACTAAGCTAAATGGACATTTACACATTAGATTATGTTTATACCTAGTAAGTGCCCAGCATGTTGTTATAACGGTTCGTATGATATCTTACGAAAAAGTCATTCCTCCTTTTTCATTCGTTTTCCTACGAATGTGCGGCAACACGTGTCAATTTCCGCTCGTTACATGCCTACAGCCTTTTCAAATTAACTCATCATTTCATCATTTGTGTGTGGTTTTAGGAAGCCACACACAAATTTAGTAATAATTGGTGCAATTTAATCCAGAAATATGTAATAATAACTGAAAATATGTTACATCACTAAAATATACTGTATGTTTCACCACTAAAATATATATACATTGCATATTATAGTGCAGCTAGCCTACGGTTGGGTGGCCATTGAACAGTTCCAAGTTAATTCTGCAAATAATCCAAATGCATCTTCACGGCAGTATTAGCAAAATCCATGGATTACCTCAGTGTCAACTGAATCTCTTTGAAGGGCTGTAAAATCCTGAAGTTGCAGTAATAAGTGGGACTGTTTACTTTGGCAGGCTGGAAAAATACACAGAAAGGTGTTTTTTATATTAGCCATGTCACTTTGACATGTCAACAACGCCAGCTTCGCCTCACCCCAATTACTCTTTATTGAACAGTAAAACTTTTAACGGCTGCACAAGACAAGAAAGTTCTGTTAGATTAACTTGAGCGTTCCCAGTTAATGTTTTCAAAGTAAACATTTCCAGTTCATGACAGCTGTAACGTCATTGTTAGCTTTGAGCCGAAATCAACCATGAATTACAGAAAGAACCGTCAAATTAGAGGATTCATAAACATTTACAGCCGGGGCAAAAGGCACGGTTGCAGAGACTTGGAACGCGGCCATTCTCCTGTCCACATCATGTTTCAGGTAGTGAGTAATCCTCTTGTCTCACCACTTCTCGGTCTGGTGTTGCCGCTTCAGTGAAATCACCCTTTCTTGGCAAGTCTACCTGCTGTAGAACAAGCCTCTCTCCTATTACAAAAGGCTGGGCTTAATAAGCGTCCAGGCTATATCAGCGCTGTATTCAATTTCCTCAGATCTTGAAAACACTGCTGTAAAAGTAGCTGAAATTTACTGCTTTGCCCCCTCAGGTTTTCTTAAAGGGAGATTCCCTTGTGTTGGTTCTTTTTCTCCTGCCAGAAATATTGCTTTGCACTCTTCATTGGGCCTGTGGGAGGAATATGGAAATTTTACAGTAAGAAGTTTAGAAGCAGTGTAATTGGAGTTGGGCCAGGGTGAGACGTCCCCGCCTCCCCCGTGTCCTGCAGCATTAGAGGCCCCCGAGCCACGTTCAAATCTGCATGCTGTACACACAAGCTCTCTTAATTGGACCGGGCTTTAGTCAAAACCGTAAAAAACTCCGAAATAGTGAATATGCATGTGCTATTGTGCAGTACAGGCATGTCCCAGAGGTGTCATACTAAATTGTACATTTCTGTGCCATTCTAAATTAAATTTAGTCTACTGCTAACTCTTTCAGCGGTGATAAACAATCTCACCTCGAGGTCCATTTAGGAGCTGTTCTGAAGCACAAAGTCTTATCTTCATCAGCTAATAGAGTTTGCCCAGTTGTCGTGGAATGTTTAAATTCCCATTTTTTTCTCAGCACTTTAAAATAAATAGTTTGAGATTTTGACTTTTTCGCTGCTGAGAGTTAGATGAGAAGATCAGTGCCACTCCAATATCTGTCCATGAATTTTACAACTTTTAGTACATAATGATTATTTTACAGAAACATTGATTCACCAATCTAGTTCTTCATATTTGCAGCAAGCACTGAAACAGCACATCGTCATCATGGAAGTTAAAATCTGCACATTATTACACTGACATAGGAGAAACGTGCTTCACTGTTGGAGATGTGAATTAATCAGATATTAAATGAGTTCTGAGGTCGTGACAGCCACTTGTTGGCCTTTTGCATTCATCTAGGCTTGAGCCTTATCGCGATAAAGCAAAATGACGTGAAGCTGAGAATGCAGGAGCTAAGTGCCCCTCTGGCTGTCTGTCAGGATTCATGCTATCGCTGATCGTGATGCAATACCCTGCAAAGTGAACTACTGCAGCACATCATTACAGCGCTGGAGTACAGTAGAGCAGTCTCATGACTCATGGCCTGCAGGATTCTGTCCATGTGAGTTTAGATCTACAGAACATGAGAGCTGCTTCATTTCTCACAGATTCCTGTGACATCTATGAACTGGAGTTGCAGCTTGACAGTGAAAGCATTTAACACTACAGGTATAGGCTACTATATAGCTTTCACTCAGAGGCAACTAAATGAAAGAATTGAGCCTGCCAAACCAATTAGCCGCAGTAAAGGTGGAATGAATGTTGGTGATTGTCAGAGGGGCGAGTCGTGCACGTTAAGATAACATCGAGACAGTACGCTGACTGACAGCGGTGCTGTAAGCGATGTTGGCTGAGGGAGTGGGAACATTAGATGAGTGTGATCACAGCATGTCAATCGGGGAAATATTTCTCAGGCGAAGGTTTGAACAGAAGTGAAGTTGTGATAGTATCTCTGGGTGGTGCTGTGTTACAGGACAGAGCTATCGTTCATTTCCCCTCGGTGTAGTCACAGCTCGGAAGAATGGAAGTAGAAATGATGATGGACTATGGCCTATATAAACAACTGGATTAAATTCTGCCCATAAAAACTGATGAAGGTCTGAAAGACATCAGTTCTGCCCAAACGTGCATGGCTCTCATTGATTACATTTTTGGACACATATTATAATCAGAATCAATTGAACTCAAGTATGTTTAAACACGTTTTGGCTCCACCCAGTAAAATGTAACTCATCCATGAGATTATCTCTGTCTCCAGATAAAGGTTTGTATAACTGAAGCTACAAATGTGCTTTTTTTTTTACAGGAGTTTGGCACAAACAATTACTGAAGTAAACATTATGGATGTAACTGAGGAAATAACATTCACAGCTCAGTTTTAGGATATGACTCAGGTAGTGAGATCACTTATTCTGACTGATACTTTAAGTATTCAAATAAGTGAATAATATAACATAAACTGAGTTCACATCTGTAACCGTACACACATTTCAGATTGCCAGCTCATTCTCACTCTATGATAAAAAACAGGACTCATTTTGAATTTCTACCAAGGGGACTAAAAGCACCATTAGTCTTGTTAACTGCCTCTGTAACGCATTCAAACCACAGGACTGAATCTGAACGGATGTGAATGGATTTTAGAGCTTCTTTTTTTAACCAGCTGAACTTTTGCTTGTGGAGAAACAGGACGTTGGAGCCAAGCGAGGGCCACCTTCCATCACGGATCCATCGTTACAGAAACCCCTCGCTATACCAACATACAAGTGAGTGCTCGAGCGGGATGTTGGTGCTCTTTCTTCCTCACAGCATGGGCAAACAACCCACTTGTGTCTTATTCACAGTCTGCACGACGGCCTCCCGTCCGGGGAGCTGTTACTCCAGCAAGTGACTTTTCTTTCCGGTCGTTTGCGGGAATAATGGCACACAGAGGCCAGTACTCCACAGTGACCGGGGGCCTGTTATTCCTAGCAACCGCCTGAGCTGCTCAGGACATTAGTCAGAGTTTTGGATGCTTGTGAAGCGTTGAGCCCTGAGTTTCTGTGGGGGGATATTTCAGCCTTTGCTTTTTGGAATTAAATGCATATTAAGGTGATTTATTCGCTCAATACCACTTGATTTGTAATGAACGTCTCAAGGCCATGATTAAAACAAACTTTGTCCTATTGATTGGCTCCTGAAATGTCTGTTCTTGACTCTGTTGTGAAAGCATTTCTATTGCCGTCAATACGTTGTTATGCATAATGTACATACGGAGCGATAAGCAGACCTAGCATTTTCATTACACCCAAAAACAGATATTTCTCTCAGCACACCTTCTATTTTGGCTGAGTATTGACTTTCCAGAAACACAGTAATTTGCAGGCTGCTGATAAAACATGCAGAGACATCATTAGGCTTTCAACACCACGTCAAGTCAGCCGACAAGCACAATGCCAAGCGTCTAACATTATAATTTATTAACGCATGTTGTCTCGGAGAGCAAGCGCTACTGACAATAAAAATCAGCCTTTTTAAAATTTTAACCAAGACTGTCTCTTGTGTGGCCTTGGATGGTTGTTGAAGGTATTTCAGGAAACATATGTCTGAGATATTTCACCTCGCAGCAATGCATCACGCTCTATACGTCTATACATCTCCTGGTCTCCACCATCTTTTTGAGACTGTTGAGGCAAAGCTGAGATTAGACCTATCAATTCCTAGTTTTGTGCCTGCAAAATAGGAAAAGTGCTGATAGAAACTTACACTGTTTCCAAAGCGTATGTTGTTAGTTGTTAGTTAGTATTGGCATTTGTGACGTGTTTTCTGTACTGATGTTACGTTGTTTACGTTTGCATTTTACATTCTACGTAGTTATTTTGAGCCTAACCATGATGTTTTTCCCAAACCTAACAAAGTGGCTTTGTTGCCTAAACCTAACTGTTACAGTTACCATAGTTTTGTTGTGTGTTCAGACCAAGAGCAAAGAGAATTTACGTCTCGCTTCACTCGCACGAGTTGGACCACCAGGATAATTTGTGTTTATTCGCGTTGCTCGCTCTAGACACGCCGGAGAGGAGAAGAGGCTTGTCTTCATAGATCATGACAAACTTTTCTTTTTCTTTTCTAGGCATAAATACGGCAGCAACGTTGTTGTAAACTAATCAAAAGTATGCCGAAATAACATAATGATGCCGATTTGTAAAAAGTCTCAATTCATGCTGTGTCAGGTCCTTTCGCAAGACGGGCAAGCACACAACTTTTTTAAGTAATAATGATTCTTTAACTTTCTTTTAAAAAGGGTCCTATTTTATTGCATTATCCATCCGAAAATTGTGTTTACAGTATAGTAGTAGTAAAGTGAATATTAAATGATTGAAACTGATAAATTAGATTCTTTTCCTGTTTGAATACTTGTCTTATAATAAAGGCGTCAATCGGCTCTAGCAGGATGCAATTTGTATCATTGGACAATGTGGAGGAGCTGAGCATGTGTGTGTGTGTGTGTGTGTGTGTGTCACAAGAGGTCAGGAAAGTACGGTGAGTCCATGAACTCAATCCATCACACTTGTCCTCAGCACTGATAAGCAGCGTGTGGAGCACCCTCTGCGACATTTATCATCGTTGTGTTTGCAACATTTGTACTTTAAAAATTCTACCACAGTGATTCCAGTCACAGTGTAACGTGATACATTTGTTATATACTGTAGCTGCTTGCGTGGAGCGGAGTGAAGGACTTCTGTGGCAGAGCCTGTCCTCGGCAGTAAGCTCTGGAGAGAAGGCTTTACAATTGATTTACAGTCTGTTTGACCCCATTAGGCCCGTGAGCACCTTTGTATCCACAGCTCTGGGGAATGTGTGTGTGTGTGTGTGTGTGTGTCAGAGCGTATGTGTGTGTTTATGTATTGCAGAAAGATGGAAAGAATGAAAGAAAGAGAGGTGGGGGGATGATACAGGAGGCTTCCAAGGCCACTGCAGAGCAGGTTCTGAGCATTGCATCAGGCCCATGTTTATTTCATAAACATTCTCCCCAGCTGTCAGTCTGGGAGACACAGTATACGCTCTCCATCTCCCCCCTCAGCTACCCACTGGGGTAAATAAGCAGCAACACACCTGCAAAACTGGTGTCCTCGCATGAAATGGGAAAGTCTGCCTAATAATAAACAGTGAAGTTGAGGACGGGGTTAGAATTTGATATCAAATACCAGATTTCCCTTTTGCTCTTAACTTAAAGTGCAAGTATAATCCTAATTTTTGATATTTGAAATGCAGACAAAGATGCATTATTAGTAGGGTTGTAAGAAAATATTGATACACATGTGCATCACGATATTATGTTGTTCGATACTGTATCAATCCTCCAAAACGCTGTATCAATTAAAAATGGGCCTGGCTGCTATTCGATCTTTCGGAGGCTGCAGCGCGCTCAGTTTTACATCTAGAGTGAACCTAAGGAATCCATCGGTACCGACCATGTCATACTAGCTTGTCGAGAAGGAGGCTAAATAACGCTCCAAATTTACACTAAATTTTGTCGAGGAAAAACTGGCATGGCCAGTTTCACAGGGGTCCCTTGGCATCTGACCTCAAGATACAGTATGTGAATGAAAATAGATTATACGGGTACCCACGAGTCTCCCCTTTACAGATATGCCAACTTTATGATAATCACATGCAGTTTGGGGCAAAAACCATGTTACTTTTGTCTATTATTTTTTGAGTAAGGGATAATTTACAGCGAGCCGGTCATTCTTGTAAAATAAACCCCGAAAGGGCGATGCCGCACCCCGATATGAAGCGAAGGGTATATTTATCCCGCAACTTACTTAAGAAATCAATAATTTGACACAAAAACGGTTCGTCAGAGTCCGACATCAGAACTGTGCCCATGGCAACGGTCTGTTGTAAAGAAATAAAAGACCGTAGAACACCGTGATTGAATCGAGTATTCGACAAAGCCGTGTAACAAAATGGTTTATATCTTTTTAATATGACAGTTTTCCTAAATCTAAATTAAAAAAAAAATCGCAATACATTGCCTTGCTTACAGTATCGCAATATATTATTAATACTAATAATAATAATAATAATCGTTACCCCTTTATCATGATACTTACCCTATCGCCAGATTCTTGCCAATACACAGCCCTAATTATTAGAGCCAAAGAGGTCAGCGCTCATGTCTAGATGAAAGGTCAAAGAGGCACATTAGCCCTAATATAACAGCTAAACATCAATCAACAGGGCTATACTTCACTCCGCTCTGCTCGGTATCTAGCGATGAGAGACGTATGACTGGGGCGGATATAGAGGTCTAAAGGCCCCTCCGTCCCCTGGGTCCCACCACCCTCTGCACTCACGTGGAAAAACTCCAAAAAACAAATGCTTGGATCTTCGCCCCGAGGCCAGAAAACCTATTGACTGTGCATCTCCCCTATTTATTTCATTCATACCCCCACCACAAGTGTTATTATGACATATCTGCCTTTTGCACACAGTGTATGTGTGTGTGTGTAACTTAGACTGGGCTGGTTCCCCCCGCGCTGCCTGCTGGTCTTATGTAAATAGAGCTGTCAGCCACTTGTTATGGCCGGGCTGGGAGTCATCAGGAGGCCCTGGCAGCCACTGGGTCCCTGGCCTCCATGTGATTCATAGCTGGTTGGGGGACAGAGGGGGGAAGTTCAAGTCTGCCCAAATCCAAACAGTTGAAGGAGAGGAGGGAGGGGGGGGGGGGATGGAGCAGAGGAAGGCGGGAAGAAAGGAAAATATTGTGGCATGTGAGGGAGGGTGGGATAGAGTGGTGAAGGATGATGGAGCGAGGAGACACTCTGGGTGGATTGGCAGTTTGTAAGGAGACAAGTGCTGCAGAGGAGTTTGGGTAACGTTGAGCTTAAGATGCAATGAGTTTGGCTTGCCGCGGCTGTCTCCCCTCCTCTTCCACTCAGTCACTGTCACTCCAATCATCATGGCGGTTCATCCTTCCTGCACTATTGGCCTCATTATTTTCTCTTCCTGCATCGCTCCCTCTCCTCGCCTCTCCCTCCCCCCCCTTACTCACCACATTGATTGGCATGAACCAATTTCTAAAACTTTAATTTCCACTAAACCCCAAGGAACACATCGCCTCCAACTATTCTTATGTTTGACTCAAACTTGTAGCGCAGCGAGGACTCGTAATGATACAGAGGAATGGAATCCATGGCGGTATTTGAATATTATAAACATTAGCTGGAGGTGAATTTGGGCTCCATTGCTGAACATCCCCCTTAATTGCTCCACAGCTGAATTTTTACTTTCTGGGACCTAAATTATGAACCACCAGACCCAGCAAAATAATAAATAATGAACTGCTGGATTAAAATAATTGAGTATCAAGAATTCTATACCGGCAGCATCCCCTGGCAGCCATGGTATTGTTGTTAACTTCCATCAATTTGCTGGCTAAAACATGGGTAGTGTTATTATGTATTACCACACATGAGCTATGCATGGTCAGGTATCGACACCGCCGCATATTGTACCAATCTAGTCTCCTACAAAATACTTTACATACGACTAATTTGCTTTGCCGGAAAGGTTTTTAGAGGAAATGTAATTGCTTCCTCGATTATGTTCACGAGCAACATTTTTACCAGTCCAGGAAGTGAGACGTGTTATATGCACAGAAGTCATAGAAAGGACATTGAGTCAAAGAGTCGGGTGTTTGTTCCGCCTCCCATATGTTGTTAGATTTAGGCTACTAAAACTACTTGGTTCAACCTGTACTTAGCAATATTTTCATATTAAAGGTGCTATTGATTACATTGATAACATTCAGCCAATAGATGTCCTATCTTGTTAGAAGCATGCGAGAGTCAAACGTCAAATATCTTCCATTGAGATAAACAAAACATTCATTTTGGACCCGCCAACATTTTTTATATGATTAATTCACAATCATAATAAAAAAATTTCAGGAAGAGCCATAGTTTTATTCAGCACCTTTCTAAAAGCTCTGTGGATGGATTATGTAAAAAAAAAAAAATATTCATCATAACAATGTTATCAATAAGACCTTTAACAATGGATCACAACAATAAAAAGCTCTTTGTGCACTACACCTTACATCGGTAGGTTAGCAGTTAGGATCACTAGCAGCTAAAAAGCCAGATATTTCCCTCAGGAGTTGGTGGAGACCAAAATCAGAGCTAAAAAGTCAAGTGGATATTGGACTTACATTTCTTTGATGGACAGAGACAAGACTCCAAATGAATGCTAATATTGCTCTGTGTCTACTGGATGTGTAAATATTTGCTAACATGTTTGCATTTACCAACATGTTGATAGTGCGTAAATGTTGTGTTGCTTGTCGCCCCCACAATGGAAAAAAACAACAAAAACAAAAATCCATTATTGCAGTTGTGAAAGATAGCAGTTTAAAGATATGATCAATATAAAAGATTTCCTTTAATGTTGATACAAAAAAACACATTCCAGAGGGCTTTTTTTTACAGGGTTCTGTACCTTAATTATACCTTTGTGGACAGAATAATGTTAAAACAATGTTGTTGATAATACATTAAATGTCTTTTCTTTTTCAATCTAACAATTTGACTTTTGAAATGATGGTATAGCATCAATAACATTGTTAATATTCTTATATTCTGTAAATTTTTATGATCTTTTTATGATGCTTATGCTGTAGGTTATATATGTGCTGTCCAATATGTGCTGTTGTTGATGTTTTCTAGTTTTAATGCTCTTTGTGCAAAGCAAATCCCCCTAAGGGCAATAAAAGTTTCATTCATTAATTCAATATTCTCAATAGAAGAAAAACAGGTATTTATTTTAATGCTGCGGTAATCAATGTTTTTTTAATATAAAAATGGATGAAATGTGTTTGTGAAAGAGGTCTCCCTTTGCAGTCTCCTTTAGCTCTATGGAGCATTTTAGCATTTTTCAGCTAATTGTTGGTTTTACATCTAAACCAATAAGTTCAGTCTCATCGCTCTCATCTGCCTTATCTTTTCATTAGCAGCAGCAGTTTTCGCCAACAAAACCTCTACCTAACAGCAGCTACTCGCTAACTTTGTTAGCAGTTAACTAGTCAACTAGCTGTGTTGGCCACTAGCTTGTGAACGGAGTGGATAAAGAGACAGATATTTCCCTCAGGTGGAGGTTAAAGTGGGGACGGTTTGGCGATAGGTTCAAATTTTCCAACTGGCCATCGTCAGCCCAACAACTGGCGATTGCCGATATATTCGTGCAGTTGTGGGTGACAAAAATCTCCCCCCCCCATCCCAAATAAAAAAAAAACGACCAGTGATGTACTCAACCAATCACAGATAACCGATATATTCAGCCAATCACCCAACCTTAGTGGGGACTAAACAAGAGCTAGAAAGAGACTGAATATTGGACTGTAATGCTAATGCTGCTCCATTACTGCTGGATGTAAATAAGCACATTTTTGCTTTATAATTTAAAAAGGTCTATAAAATAAATACATAAATTAGCAGTGGAAAACACCATCAATATTGAAATAGCAACAACTATAGAACATTCCTTCACTCATTACGTATGTACGTTTACGTTTCCAACTGCTAATCAGGATGCGTATTAATTACAGTGAGACTGTTTAGCATTTTACATAAGACCTTCTATTGGTGCTTCAAGCGAGAGAAAACGTATGTGTCTGCCTTGACCTTAACTCATTATCATTTTCCTACAACAGATCTGATGGCTATCAGCATTTCAATTAGATCTTTGTGAATATTCAATTTGGCATGATGGTCAAAACAACCCACTTTATCTCCCCTCAGATAGAATTAAGTCTCCAAACCAGCTCTCAGAAACTTCACTGTCGCTGATTATTCCCCATGACGATAAAATAAAACTTCATGCCACAGTGTGTGTGTGTGTGTGTGTGTGTGTGTGTGTGTGTGGGTGGAGATACCAGATACCGCTCAAATTGATTCTTCTGCCAATTGATTCATCTCGTGCTGAAATGAAGACGGTGATAATCTCCCCGTCTCTCCGATTGAGCTTTTTTGATGGCGTGTGACTGAGCGCCGAAATACACGACTGCTGCTCATTGATTGGAATGCAGAGTGCACACATTAAGTCTGCACTGACGCTACATACGAGTTCAAAGAGCGACGAATGCGCAGAAGAAGGGGTTTATCTGGCGCGTGTTGGAAGTGTTGTTGGGGCTGATAACTGCATCAGATACTCTGTTGTCACCCCACCTCTGTGGAGGCTCGGGTTCTGCAGCTGGAAATAAGCATGAAGATGTCAGATGTGGCCTTGAAGAAGTTCGCTGATGTGATAAAAAAAACACAAGGCCTTGGGGGGAAATTCGCAACATTAATAATCACATTAGAATATGAGTGGTACATGTCAGCAAAGCCTCTAGAGATTGCAGCTGTTTTTTAAGGTGTATTTATTTGTTTTCCTCTTTCTCTTTTGGAGACTCACCACCTTGACTATATCCACTGTCTCCTTCAGATCAGCCTTATACAGTAGTGGAATAAATTTGGATTAATTGCAGCCCCGGTGCCAGCTAGCTCCGCTCAGCTCGGCTCGCCCGACTGCTGGGATGCGAGCAGAGAAATCATCTGCCACCTCTTCCCTGCACTGTATATCCCTTGTCATTGCACCGCAGAAGTCTTGCCCGCTAAAACAGAGGTAATTAAATCTCCCCGCTCTCATTAAAAATACAGCTGTCTACCACCGAGCACCACGACGGCACCGCTAAGCAAATGTAAATTTTCATTTCATGGTGCAGAGAGAGAGAGAGGGAGGCTGTTCTCCGGCAGCGCACCGTGGCCCTGCCAGCGCTGTGCAGAATAACTGCTCTCCTTAAATAACTGTCCTTTTGTTTCCTTGCGGAATTACATAGGGAAACGGCCCCGTGTGTTATATAATTTGCGGATTAGGTGCAGTCATGGGTCTCTCGGTTACTGCCTGGAACAGTGCGGGTATTCAGGTGTCTTTTTTTTTTTTTATTATTTAAGGGAAAAGGTATATGGTCGGATTCGGAGATGTTAACTGATTTTTAATTGGCTTTTCCTATTAAAAAAGCTCAGATGCTCCTCCAAGATTAACACTGGGGAAACTTCTGCGAGGTTAACCACTAGTTGACATGCCATGCACATTTCCTCTCCATTAAGAAGAAGAATGGTTTTGCTGATTTCTAAAGATTGGATTAAATTAAATACTGTACGCCCTGCGGAAGTATGATGCGCCGAGTGAGGGAGGAAGTCAGGCCCTTGGATTGACTGAACTTTAATGATGAATATGCTCTTTATGAGGTTCCACACAGCTGTTGTAGTCAGAATACTAAGCATAAGAAACGTAGAGCATGGAAGCCAAGACACAAAATTCATCCCACAAACAATTTGGATATAATTCAATAAGGTAATTCAATAAGGTAATTACTTTATATGTTAGATGTCATATTTACCAAGCAATACATTGAAATGTATTATTTTCTTTTGCATGCATGGCATTTGTCTCTCAAACACTTTTCCTGAGGCCAAAATGTTCAGAAAGTCATTGAAAGCATTACATAGTTATTGCAATCTTTCTTATTGATTATATTGGAAATACCATGGAGAAAATACAGATAGCAAAAGTAAGTTTTATTTCCCATTCCAAAGGAGACTGCCCCCTCCCCAGAAACGCAACAGAGTTGGACATATGCACATAAAACATCTGTGTTTTCCTGACAATGATAATCTTATGACTGCGTGAATAATAACTGTTGCCTCAGATGCAAAGGTGGAGGTGTAGCACGATGCTGTTTTACTGTAGTTACAAGTTACAAAAGAGAGGAAGTTTGGGTGTACAACAATGTCTGCCTTTGACAACTTTGAAGACTGCTGTTCGCATCCTGTCTCCTACCAGCTTCCAATGTTGGTATCTTCTAACCATGACCACCATCTTTCCACAACCTTAGAGTTATAATCCTTAAGATTGTCATGAAATTAAAGGGCGTATCAATGCCACGATGATGTGCAAGGCGTTTAGCGTGCGACAAGTACACCTTTCTTTATTTCCGCGTGTCATTTGAACGGCATGTATCCTTTACTGACTGCAATGTAAACACATCCGCATATAAATGCTACGGTAAGAGTTGATGATGTAGTATAAAAAGCGAGAGAGACCACTTACGGTGGACGGGTCCAACAAACACAGCACTTTTAACAAGGAGATCTGTGTTCAAGACCGCTGTTGAACGGTGTTTTGTTTTGTAAGTTACGTTAGTGACGTTTATCACGTGTTTTCCGTAGTTGTGTTACGTTGTTTCTGTACATATTTTACTTAGTTAACTTACTTATTTTAAGCCAAACCATGACGTTTTTCCTTACCCTAACTAAGTGGTTTTCTTGCCTAAACCTAACTGCGGACATTTGTGTGCCGTACGAATGACACACGAAAAGGCTAAAATACACACTCGTGGTATTTATACGCCTTTCCGTGAGACAGGGTTGGTCATGGATTATTTTGGAAGATTTTGTGGTTTAGGTATGTGGACCAAAATCATAATCTTTACAGAAAAGTGTTTTTAAAATCACATTTTTAATGAGATACTCTGGCTGTTTTTCATTATGTCTGACAAGAGGTTGATAAGAAAATTCTCTGGCTTCACTGTCAAAAAAAAAACACCTTCCAGTCTGAGATGCATCGTGGAGAGTCTGAATGTATTTACTTGGCCCCGGGTAGACTTAAGAGTGCATGAAAAATTCTAAGTACGGCACAGGAAAACATGCACAAATGCAGTGAATGACAGTTATGCATCGGCAAGGAGTACAGTCAGGACCTTTTCCCACGAGTGCTACGGTTCATAAGGGAATAAGATTATTGCTGCATGAAGCCACTATGGTCAAATAAGGAGATTTCATTGCCTATCGCTGGCATTGAGTCAGAAACAGAGATGCTGAGAGTTGCAGAGCTCTTGCGGTACATTTTGAGATTTCATTTCACTTTCATGGCAGGGGGCATGGGGGTCTGAAGATGTGCCTACCCCCTTCTGTCAATCATCCAGGCAAACACACCGAAGCAGATCTATAATTCAACTACAGGGGAGCTCATACAATTCATAGGGGCCGGTGTTTTCTGCTCTTTTTTCCTCCTTTTTTTTATTTTTTTGGCTTCCCTCCTCCTCGATGTTGAACCCTGTTGTATTTACTCTTTAATTCCACAGCCAAAGCTCGCACCTGACATCTTGACCACCCTCTTAGACAGTGGAGCAGCAGAGGTTGCAGCACCCACATGCCACAATTCAATTATCTCAGTGACTTACTGTACAGAGAGGGAGAAAAATATAAATGACAGATGGGGGGGGGGAAGTGTTCATTCAGCTGTCCTCAATTTGTCCGGTCCTCCCTCTGTGTCCACTCATTTCAAAGCGTGAGAAGGCGTTCCAAAAACATCATGTCCTTCAACAGATTTCCCCGTTTAAAGCTGTCAGCGGATGATGATAAATCATCGTGTCCATGGTGGTGCCCTGGTGTTAAACATGCTAAAAGACATGCAACTTAAAAAGACACACGGTGTAAGCAAATGTAAAAAGGGATCAGTGTAACGCAGTGTGGGGCTTCTCTCAAGTGCAAAAGCAGACGCTTTCTCAGGTGATTCATGCAGCAGAGCGTCAGCATTTTTTAAAATGCAATGCAAAACAGGAAATGAAGTAGAACATTATGTCAGCGGTTTATAGGTGTCAGCATTTGGAGAAATATCAATTGAAATTGGGGAGCATTAACTGGAGGCCAATGTTTCTCTCATTTCTTTTTCCTAAAACGGCTCTCTTCTTTTTTTTTTTTCTCGGAGTATGAGGAGTTTTTTCCTGCTGGGGTTTCATCAGGGTAGCGCTGGTTAGGTGAGACACAACACCACGGCCACACACTTCGCTTTCTAAACAGCGCTGCGGAGCGTAGCACATGGCGAGCTCCCAGCTAAATTACAGGCACACGCCTCCAAGTACCTACCACAGACAAGTTATTTTTAAGGCAACCAAACCAATGATCTAGTGTCATTGTACTCAAGCATGACACCAAAACAGCCACCAGCGAGGACAAGCTGTAATCTCTGTCTTCAGGGAGATTTTAAAGGAAGATGACTTAAGGCTGAACAGATGGTCACAATGCAGACCTCAGAGTACAGTTTATTGTATAAGCGGCCTGCAGATATGGCTGCTGTGTATGACCACTTTGTGGACTCATTTTAGACACTGGTCAGCAGTGTTGTAGTCAAGACCACCTAAACCGAGACCAAGACCAGAATGTATCGAGACCAAGACTTTGAGGGGTGGAAATCAAGTCCAAGACCAGACCAGTGCGAGTCCCACATTGCATGACGCACTTACAATATAATTTGAAACATGAAAACCATAGGCTGTCCTTAAAATTGATCTCAAAGATTCCCATAAAAACACCCACAGAAAACAAATGAAAGTTCCTCTTCATTCACCTCTCTTATTGCTAGATACTTTGTGTATGCATAAGTGTGCCACGAGAAATGTCTTGATAAAAGAATCAAAAGCGCTGATTGCATATAGGTGAATTTTATGTGTGGGAATTTCCCTTTGTTTTCTATGAGCAGTAATGATGTTAACAAATAAATCAAACAATGCATTGGCAGGTTAGTGAAATAATTCAATAATGGAATTAAAATCCAGAGTCCTCTTTGTCTGAGACCGAGACAAGGCCAAGTAAAAGTGTGTAAAATGTCTACATCATCAAATGAGTTAATACAAAGAGCACAACAAGGTTACTTTCAGTTAAAAAGTAATGTGGGTGATAGATGCTACACTATCTCGAGTCACAACTGCGGCAGGTGTACATGTAGTGCAACTATTCACGTTGCAGTTTACGGGACTGTCGTGACTCAGGTAGGTCACATCTGCTTCAACTCTCTGAGCTCTCACCGTGTTTGGCGACAAGGCATCATCTGCGTCTACAAGAGGTGGAGCCACGAGAGTCGACCATGCAGCCGGGTAGCTAACGCTAGCTAGACAACAGTCTGCAGATATCAGGCTGATGTCAGGAGACAAACAGCAGGAGCAGATAAATTAGTGTGCTGACTTTTCAGCTCCATCTAGTGCTGATTAATTATTAAACTGGGTATCTGTGCTCTATTGAAGCATCTGGTACAGACAGTCCATCACTGTGTGGGATAGGCTAACCAGTATTTTTTTTTTAAATATGCATTGATACAATGATGTTTCAATCACGTTTTGGTTTCACTGCATTTTATAGAGAAAAAGAAATTGGAAAAGTGTGAATCATCCTCCTGCTTAGGACAAAAAAAGATTTTTTTTAGCCATATTGCCTTGCTAGCTCTAGTTTACGAATACTAATTAAAATTGCCGCCTTGCTGTTAAGATAAGAGTTAGTTTTCCAAGTTAAGAGTGACATTATAACAATTTTTAAACAGTTCAGACTACAGTTGCATGGCCAAACTGTGGCATAACACCGAATTCACACCAGAGCAGCGGCAAAGTGCGGCCTGCGGCAAGCTGCCATGCGACGTCTATGAAATGCTGCAGCAGCCGCTCCTGAGCTCGACAAGCTGCAACGGTTTGATTCTGCGGCGAAGTGCGGCCCAAAAAAAAGTTGGGAAAAGTTTCACTTTTAGCAGTGAAGTGCAGCCAGAAAATACCCGCACATGAGCAAGCCTCCCGGCCACAAAAGAGTGTAATTATTGCAGCGAGTCGCACTTCGCCGCTGCCTGGTGTGAATTCAGCGTAGATCGCATTTAAAGGAACAGTGTGTAGGATCTAGCGGTATCTAGCGGCGAGGTTACAGATTGCAACCAATTGAAGCTTCTCCCGTGTGTCAAGCATGTGGGAGAATAACGGTGGCCGACGCGAAAAAAGCGTATGTCCCTCTCTAGAGCCATTTGTTGTAAGAGTAGGTCATTTGCAGTAGAGTCAGTGCTTAGAGTGTGTGTGTGTGTGTGGGTGTGTGTGTGTGTGTACGAAGTGAGTGGTGAAGCAAGAGAGAGACTCCGGCCCAAGCAGGCAAACACAACACAATGATTGTTATTTTCAGGTGATATACACTAAAGAAAACTTACTACACTACTACTATATTATAGTCCATTTCTGCCAATAGATCCCCCTAATTGTTACACACTGGCTCTTTAAAGATCAAATTTCATGTTTTGTTTCTATTATTTTGTCGATACTTACATCCATCCGTCATCTATACCCACTAAACCTGAGCAGCGTCAATTTAGGGGCAACATACAGTTGCCAATCCAAGGCTGCAGGGCGATTCAAAGTGAGGTTTAACCACTGCACCACAGTGCTGCATTCCATATGCAATATAGAATATAGGAAGGTGAAAATGTGAACTGGGGCCACTTGCAGCAGTATTCAATATTCTTGCTAATCAAAGGAGTTCAAGTCCTGTACTGAACAAGCAGTAGGGTCCCATGCAGGTACATACAAGCGTATTCATTATGCATTTCATCACATCTGAGAGCAGCTCTGTCAGATGTGGGTCTGGGTGGCTCTTTTGTGGATGTGTGGCTGGCTGCCGCACATAAAGACCTGGAACATAAGCAGCGTGTTGCTTTATGTCTTGCACATTGGTTGCGGCAGATCCCGTATTTTCAAATTGCACGCGCAATTGCCCTTCAATTACCATCGTGAGGGCATGATGATATCTAGGCATTATGCGCTCCGCCGAGGTGTTGGCGAATCGTGTGCGAGCGTCAGCGTTTGATGATGGAGCACTTTGATTAATCAGCGGAGACTAGTAGGGAGACTCCCCGGTGGTAAAGACTATCCAGGGAGGCTTCTTGAAAGGCAAGTGGTTTCACTTCAATGCCCTCCGACTTCCGTCGAAAAAGACGGCAGGAAAGGGACAATCAGCACTTTATCTCCCTTTCAGACCTGGCTTCCGCTCGGAGAAGAGAAAAGCAGGTGCCAGGTGTTCAGAAAAGCCAGAGCGATATGGACGTGACGCTCCGGAGCTGACCCCGCTGAACTCTTGTCTTTATGAAAAAGCCCCAGAAAGTCTCCTTTATGATCACAGCGCTCGGAGAGAGGCGATGGGGGCGAGTTCTTTGAAGGCCCCCGTCAGTCTGCTGCTGTCGGAAGCTCGCAGGTACGCTTTCATAATAACTCCCTAATTCAAAAAGCAGACCATATTGAGAGGTTGTCGCCACAAACTGTTTAGCTGAGGTATGCACTAAACTTGTGTCAACTCCTTTCTTTTGTGCTCCATAAAGCTGTCACAAATTTGACACCATAAAGGATCAGAAAGTTTTTTTCTATTTCTCTGCTAAACTCTCCTTTCTCACACATGCTAAATGCCACGACTCCAGGCAATATTTCTCTCTTCAAGGTGGACGTTTTCAACATGTGGAAGCCGAGTTTGGTTTTCTCCCCCTTTTTTTTTTTCATTCCCGTGCAGTTTCAAAGAAAAACAGCCCCAGTGTTTGAACAAGCGAAAACAAGCGGCTGTACTTTGGCAAACCGAGTAATCTCGGAACGTATTTATCCAAACAAAGCCTGGTCCAATACCATCCCACTGTGGCTTCCCAATGGTTTCTGCATCATCCACCTCGAGCCCTACAATAACACTGGGAGCCTCGGGGCTATTTTCAGATTTCCCAGATTTCCTTGCAGGGATACAACACTTAGTGGTTGAGAGCAGCCTCTCTCACTCAGCTGTGTTTGTTTGTGCAGGTAACATCTGCACCGAGTTTGGTGTCTGATAGCTAAGATTAGATATGTAACATACAGTAAATTTGTAGCTTTTACCCACTGCAGATTTCTGTTTATGGACAAAAGAAACAAACTATTTCAAATTGTGCAAGAGGCAGAGGATGAGTGACTGCTGACGTGTGAGCAGCAGATATCAGACTTTGCTTGTCTTTCTTGATCTTAACTTATGTCTACTACTGTCACAGCAATGCCATGTCATAATTTGACAGTCAATTAGACAGTAGTTGTTAAAGGGGCACTTCTCTGATTTTACATGTCAAAGTGTTATCAGGCTGTTTTCATACACCGCTCGTAGTTATACCAATGAAAAATAATGCACTGTAATTCATATATATCCCACAAAATCAATTTGTATGTAACCCACGTAATCATGAACCAGGAAGTATAAAGACAGTGACACATAGGGAGGAGGTCGGGGTGGATGGGTGGGTCAAAAAACATCAGATTTTCGCCAAACCACTGTTTGTGTCCCGTGTGAAACCAGAAGTCAATGTCGATTTATTTGTTGCATAACTTCCGTACTCAAGTAACGCCACTTACGGTGTTATTTTAACCCAAACCACGGTCTTTTCCAAAACCTAACCAAGTAATTTTGTTACCTAAACTAAACCAAGTTGTGTCCTGTGTTGCTGGACATTCGCAGGAAAACGCACAGAAAATGAGGAATACCTTTTTCGTAAGATATACGTTTCTGTATGATATCTTACGCAAAAGGTATTCCTCATTTCTCATGACGTTGTATGAGAATACGTTGACTAAATAAATGAGATGCAACGCGTTAATAAGTGAGCTTTAGAGGGTGAATTTTGTTACCTTCGGACAGAGCCAGGCTAGCTGTTTCCCCCTGCTTCCAGTCTTTATGCTAAGCTAAGCTAAAGGCTCGAGCTTTACATTTAGCATACAGACGTGAAGGTGATATCGATCTTCTCATCTAACTCTCTGCAAGACAGAAAGTAAACGCATTTGCCAAAATGTTGAACTATTCCCTAAACACTCATAATGTCAGCATACAATACTTTGTTTTTTTCTTACTCATCCTCTTCCCAGTAGTTGTTTTATGAGGAAAGTGGAATTCAATATTCACACTGAAAGTTTCACTAAATTAATAAATAACTAATTTTACAGTCCCGACCTTGCACTATTCTATCAGGAGAACTGGATATTTTAACACATTTCATTATTCCGTTTGAAGGTTTCATTCATTAATTTAAAACAAGAATCCCCAAAACAAGCAGTCCACTGTGAGTAGTCCAGCTGTCCATTAATACAGCAAATGGTCTAATGCAAAAACTACCTGGGTGTCATGAATGAATGAAACATTTAAAAACTTCATACCAATCTTTTTTTTAACCTTTTTTCATTAAAAATAAAGTTATTATTATTGATATTTTGTACCTGTACTCGTGATAAAATGTCTTTTAAAAGCAGTGAGAAAGTTTCGTCGTCACTTTCTCAACTGTCACTCTTTTCTTTCTGCTCATGTTGGCAGCAGCTTCAGCCAAAGCTGCAGTATTGTGGGCTCTTATTGGGTTGCCATGCTAGGATGAAGTAAGAGGACAAAAGTGCAACTGCTGTCAGCAAGTGGTAATTAAGATGTAAAGTTGTCATTTTAAACACTAATAGCTGTAAATGACAGAAAATAATTTCTAAGTAAAAGCCATGTACAATACTCACTAACAGACAAAAACAAATTATGTGAGCAAAAGTTGATTTCCACGCACAAAGCTTTCATCTTGTACTTAAATGAATCAAACATTCATCTTGCTTTAATTAAATCTGATTTTGTTCCTTTGATATCAATTTTGTTTTTGCTCAAAATACTCTTAATAGTCTTGAGAAGTCTGATAAAATCACCTGCTGGAGCTTTAAGACTTTTGCTATTCTTCCCATTCTCTGCCCTTGGTTGGGGGGGGGGGGGGGGGAGAGGGAAACGCAGCCTCCATCGAACCCCCTTACAAAACCTGAAACAAGAGCTTGTAGCTCTGTCAAGGCGTCATCACCCAGGTGTGCCAACAAAAGCTCCGGCACATCCAACCGCTGACCCCTGGGAGAGGTCGTGTAAGACTCCAATCTAAATTCCTGTCTGACAAAACCCTTAAAAAGCGTCCTGAAAAGGCTGTCCGTCCACAATGCAGCACCCCGAAAAGGCTATTCAAGCCAGCGAGGCTTCAATTGAGACATTCGGAATGTGTCGTCCCTTTTGGAAAAAAAAGGTGGAGCTCTGGGTTAAAGTTTCTAAATTAACCGCAGCTTATAACTACTGTAGGTAGCTAACTGGCTTTGCTAACTGGCTTTGCATGGCGCTACCGCCGAGGCCTCGGCGCGGGGCTGCCAGAGAAAGCCCCGAGGACGGGTATTATTCTGGCCTACATTCTGGCTCCGAGGTGCCCCACAGCCTGTCCCTCACAATTATTCAAAGTGTGACCGTGTGGTGTGGTTTGGTATCAGTGAAGTGCAGACTCCCTTCTCGTTGCCCTCTCACATTTCCAGCCACACTCCCTCTCCCTCTCTCTCTTTCGCCTTCAGCAGTTTCACCACATGCAGAATGGAGGAGCTAGCCAGAAGGTGTTTCAAGGGCTTGAGCCCTTTCAGCCTTTGACAACCATGGCTGTGCAAATGCAGAGCTGTGACCTTGGCAACCGCTCTTATCCCGCTCCATTTCAACCCACAGGAGGAGGGGATGTTGTTCCTGATCTGCGCCTCGCCCGCACTTTAATATCTCTAATGAAAGCTTAAAATTCTGAGGAGGTGTAACGATAACAACATCCCATAAGACGTCATCGCTCTTTTGAGCGAAGTAAAAGAAAACGAGGGATGAGAGTGATCACGAACTAGAGAATGAGTTTTGACAGGATTCTTAGCTAAAAATGTGAAGCCTGTCATACATTTCTGCAGGACCAGGACTGTCAAATCCCCTGTAGAGTTTTATCGAGGTGTGCTGGATTTAAAATTCACTCGTGCAACTCATTGGAAGCTCATAGATCCGTGGTATGAATGGTTGTATGCAACATGGAGCTGCTCTCTTACCGGCTAGGTCTGAGGAAAAAAAAGAGGAATAAAAAAAAAAAAATACAGAGCTGACAGTGTCTCTCTGTTACCCCAGTAGAATTGAGTTGCACTGGCACAAGCAGACTCTCCCTCTCTCCCTCCCTCACTCTATTGACTCTGTGGATAATCTTGACTCCCCAGAAAAATCCTTAAGCAGCTGGCCACAAACCCTGTGCTTGAGTGCACATGCATACAATATCGTCCTCCAGCCCCGGGGCTGTTTTTTCCCCCCCCTCACTCTCTCTCTCCTTTTCTCTTCTTCCCCAGTTCTCCAGTGAGTTCCTGAGCCAACACGTCTGGAAAAAAAAGGCAGGATTTGTTGGTAGGGACTGGGAGCGAGTGCCAAAATCAACACCGCGCTCCTCTCCTCTCCTCGGGGGAGACCTGCAGCAAATTGGACTCGAGCTGGGTGTGCGCCTCTCGGACCTGCGTGAGGCTGTCGGCTTCCACCGCCGGGCCCCGCTGCAGTGAAACCAGAGAGGCTTGTGTCCATTTTCGTTGAAAAAAAATAACCCACAAGTAAAGTGGTGTAGCAAATTGAACATAGTTCAAATGGATTGATTTCCTGTGTAAACAGGTAGGCCATTAGAGAGTTGGTTTTGATTTGCGACCATGCTAGGGCTGTATTAGTGGTTTCCTTCACTCCGGCCCACAGGTATGGCAGCCAAATAGCAAGTGTGTCCACATCTGCGAATGCTAAAATAACAACCCAAAGTATTGATTCCTATATAGCACTGGCAGGCAATGAATTGGAGGCTCTGGGTCGGAATAGAAATACAAATTAGCCATGAATGAACAGACAGAGCAGGGCGGAGTAGACTGTCAGTTTTAATTTGTTTTTTCTATACTGAGGTATCAGAAGGTGGCGGGCGAGCGGGTTCGAGCTTGTATAGCTTGAGCACATCCTTTGTATCATTACACCTCCTCACATCAAACCCAACTGGACAGCTAGCGGATGACACCTTGTTTGAAGAGTTTGACGTTTGATCGAGGATGTGTTTGATGCGCGAGGAATAAAAAGTAACACCTTTTCAAACTGGGGTGCTGCTGTTTGAAGTATCAGGGCAGCACAGGGAAGCCCAGGTATGTTCTGATCAATTGCTATTGACTTTTTTGGGGGGGTGGGGGAGGGGATTCAAAAGAATGGTGATGCCAAAGTGGTATTTAAAACTTTATCTGGAAATTAAGACTGAAATATAAATGTTACTAGCAAAATATTTTCAGCCATAAAAGTAACACGTACGGTATTAAGATGAAACTGGTGCATGATGACATTTGTTTTAGTCAACAATAGCTGGCTGCATTGTTGTTTGAAATTGTGACCCAGACATATCTTTATTATTGGAAAACAGTTTTCGAAGTTATGAATATGAATTTATAATGTCCTCAAAACTCCACTAATTCGGGTTTATGTTGAACGGTGACTATGTCCACTTCTTATACAGTCTATGCTGTAACCCCAACAAACTATGTAGTTGATACTGTACGCTCCTTGGCTTTGGAAGTAACGCATGGTTACCACTGTCGGTAGAGAGTAAGTTAGCCTGACATTGCTAATGATTGCATCTTTCGTTTGATCCACACAGATTAATGCATTCCTTACATTGGAAAAGCTAAGAAAGGACACCACCCTCCAAACGCTTTAAATCACTCAATCACTCCCAGCCCCATGTGCACCACTTTAACATGTGGACAAATCCAAGGCTGCTGTGCTGAGTTACAGTTGCTAAGGTATTATAGGAAAATCACTGTGTGTGGGAAGGTTAGCAAACAGTCAATTAAATAGTGAGAGATTCATTTATTTGTTAGCTATAAAACCTTGTGTTGAAGTTTGGATTTCAACATTGAAAATACGCACAAATGCACAATAATGTAGCTTGTCACTTGAAGGTGCTCAAAGTTTCTAACAAAAGTAACTGGAGGAAATGCTGAAGTCACACTATGTGTCTGAAACTCAAATACACCTAATCTCTTGCTCTCTTTTGCCCTGGCACGCTAGAGCAGAGGAGAGAGATGAAATCAACTTTAAGACTTTCTGGTTGAATGTAAACAGTAAGCACAGAGAAATGTGTTCATATCTGAAGTGCAAAATCTGAAGTGGATTTTACCACCTATCTCTAGCCACTGCATCGAGCGTGTGAGATGAACAGATGTCATGTCTCGAGGTCCCTGCGAGATTACATGCGGGCTTTGTCTCAGCATGTAGAGACTGTTAGATATGTTAACTCTGACGTCACTTTGCTTTGCTTCCCGTAGGATGTGATCTCTGAAGGGGAACAGGAAAAAGAACTATTTCAAACAACTGACTCTCTGACCTAAGTATTAATTTCAACATGCTGTAGCCGTTTTGTAAAGTGATTACATTTTACATTTTGCATCTGGAGTATAAAAAAAGTTTTAAAAACTCATTAAAAAAGCTGGAGTCTGGTTTAAATACATAACATAATTTTGTATTTTCTTTCTCAGAATATACTTCATGAAACGGGTCTACCCAGTCCCTCCAACCAAATGAGGTCTGACGTTTTTTGAGTAGTTGTCACTGTAGTTTGCAGTAAAGTTCTTCAACTTCCTCATTATGACTGAAAAGGGACATGATGAGAAGAACTTAGCCGGCTGCATCCATCGTGTGCATCGAGTGTGGAAGCTTCTTCCTTCTTTTCTTCTGGCTGCTGTTTACTTTGTAACATTCCTAGACTTGAAACACATTTGTAAGTGGTGCAACAGATGCAGAGGCAATGCACACAGAGAGCAACATCTGAGCATATGTGTGCATTGTGCATGCACAAACACGCCATGTATATGTGTATATATGGGGAGAGGTGGGGTGTGACATGATGGTAAAAAAATAATACATCTCAGACACCTGTGGGTGGGAGTTGCTGCAGCACCCTCAGCAGCAACCCCACCTTCCCATAGCTACTGTATGTCTGAGAGCGACATGTCTGTGTGGAATCTCCTCAGGACCTGCTATACCTACACGCATGGTGCATCAATCAGTGGTCAGTGAAAACTTCCCATTGATACTCACAATGGCTTTTCACACACTTCAGTGGATACATCAATTGTTAATCAGTCTCATTGTGGGAGGTGGAGGGGTGATGCGCCATGGTCGGACCCGGAGCAGGGAACTTCCTGTTGTTGTAGTATAGGCATATTATATATTAAGGATTTCCCACAATGTCGAACAAATTATTAACAACTAGGGCTGTCAATAGATCAAAATATTTGATTGCAATTAATCGCATGATTGTCCATAGTTAATCGCGATTAATCGCAAATTAATCGCACATTTTTTATCTGTTCAAAATGTACCTTAATGGGAGATTTTGTCAAGTATTTAATACTCTTATCAACATGGGAGTGGGCAAATATGCTTGCTTTATGCAAATGTATGTAAATATTTATTACTGGAAATCAATTAACAACACAAAACGATGACGAATATTGTCCAGAAACCCTCACAGGTACTGCATTTAGCACAAAAAATATGCTCAAATCATAACATGGCAAACTCGAGCCCAACAGGCAACAACAGCTGTCAGTGTGTCAGTGTGCTGACTTGACATGACTTGCCCCAAACTGCATATGATTATCATAAAGCGGGCATGTCTGTAAAGGGGAGAATCGTGGGTACCCATAGAACCCATTTTCATTCACATATCTTGAGGTCAGAGGTCAAGGGACCCCTTTGAAAAAGGCAATGTCAGTGTTTTGTTATTTAACCTCCTTCACAACAAGCTAGTATGACATGGTTTTCACAGGTTTTCTTGTTTCATATGATGCCAGTATCTTCAATCTAGCTTAAAAGCTGAGCCCACTACAAGCTAAAAATCGAACGTTTCGTTAACGCATTAAAGAAATTAGTGGCGTTAAAACAAATTTGCGCTCAAACAAACAAAATTTGAACGCTTTATTATCGCGTTAACCTTGACAGCCCTAGAATGAATGTATTCATTTTGACCGAATGACTAGAAATAGTTTGACAAGCCTTTACAAAATTGTCCATACGATGCATTATCAGTTGCTGTGTGTAGGGTAATGTCAGCTTCCTGCTGGTGAAACGTGATCTGGATGGAGGGGGACTGCTGGCCCCCCCGTCAGACTGCTTATCTCCTCTCCTGAAGCTTCCTGATCCCACCAAGAGGAAGGCAGGCTCCAGCACTCAGGAATATCACTTCGGAGCACATTCCATCTCCTTATGCAAGACATTCCACTGTTTCCATCGGAGAAACCTTGATCGCCTGCTGACTATAGGAGCTGGTGTAACCGACGTTGTTCCAGACGTGCTATACATGCTACCTTTTCTCTGAGTCAAAAGCAGGATATTTGCTCTTCTACATAATACACCTTAATACATTCTGCCTTCCTTCAATCCGTGGTCACCTGTTTTCTGTGGAACACATTTGTGTTTTGGAGGCAGATTTTTTTTTTCCCACATCCTGACTCTCCTGTGCTCTCTCCCCTTCTTCTCTCCGAGTGCTTCAAAGAGCAGGTATCCACAACCCCCTGGGGCTCCGTGATTGAAAGCTCAGAAGGAAGGACCGAGTGCCAAAGTCTTATAAAGAATGCAACAGAGAATACATATATTATTCAGATGACATTCTAATGCCGCTGGTCTGTCGACGCAAATATGATCCAAAAATAAGTTATTAAAGGATTTCACAGGTAATGTTGAGCAAGTCATGGAGAAGAAGAGGAAGAAGAAGAAGAAAAAGAGTGCTGTATTAAAAACCATGTGTTAAATTCATTAGGGGGAGATGGAAATCAGAGGGACTGATCTGGAAAAAGGCCCGGCGTCTTCTCTTTGACCCAAGATGGCATGACACACTTCTGACAAGCTCACCATGTTACGGCAGGAGAGAGAGAAATCCGCCCTCCTCCGTTTTAATGGTTTTCATCTCCATAGATCAGGCGTGACCACTTCAAATATTCCGCAAATCTTGCCGTACAAAACTCGCGCGATTTGCCCTCCACTGGGAGGCTTCCAGATGTCAGAGCACCAAGCGATTAGCATGGCCCCAACATTAAGAGGAGGGGAAAACTCGGATACAAACATATTAATAAACCTCACTCGCTGCAGGCCTCGGGGCCACCCTGCTGCTGCTGCTGCTGCTGCTATTGCAATCCGCTCTTCGCGTGGCTGTAAAAATCGGTTTCCTCTGCCTCTCTGCCATCTCAGTGACTGTCTCTCCACATAATCATCTCATATCAAAATGCCTCTCCAGCTAGACGGACTCCCACAGTGCCACAGGCTACTCACTCAAGCGGCGGCGGCGGCTCGGTGACACGGCAGAAAAAGAAAAAAAAACCCCCCTTCTGGCGAAATAGTATAAGTAGAAGAATATATTTACTGTTTATCTAATGAGGGAGAAAAAGCACACAGATGTTTTCTCCAGTTCTATCTCCAATGCTCAAGTCAAAGCAAATAACAGATATTCCTTGAAAACGTCTGCATAATTATTTCTAAAATTTGTTTGTAGAGGTATCATTTACCCCCATTTCCGCGTTGGACTGGGGGGGGGGGGGGGGGGGGGTGCAGCTGCACAAAATGAATTTGTCATCAGGTTTAAAGCTTTTTTGGCAGGCTATCCCGGAGCCAGCCAAGGTCCTTGAAGTAGGAAAGGCTTTCCCGCTGCTCGGCTCCTCTGCATCCCAGCAGGTCCGAGGATTAAATTTACGGCTGCCGTCAAAGCCTCTGACAGGCCTTAAAGGGAGAGCTGCGGCTCCCCCAGATATCATTCCCAAGAGGACCGGGAAGATGAGGCCTTTTCATTGGCAGTCGCCGAGCAAGCGGTGCCCCCAGTGAGCTGGCATAATGTGACTCCGGGCTTAGACGCCACGCATGCCACTACTCACTATGTCTCCCCGCATCTCGCCTTTTCTTTCTCCCCCAGCCGTGTCATCCACGCATGTCGCCGCCCTCATGCTTATTCTGCTTGGTTTGTCTACTCCCATCAGTCTCTGTCTCCTTATATCTGTATCTCACTCCGCCGCTCCTCCTTTTTTTTGCATTTTCATTCTACCGCACACTTGTTCGGTCTCAAAAGTCACCCAGAGCCATGAGTTCCCTCACTTGTACTCAGAAATTCAGGACAGATATGCAGTTTTAATCTCCAGGTTTCTTATGCGTGGCGCAATGTTTTGAATGGGCACATTATAAATGAGAAAATGTGTGAATCATCTGATACATGATGCAAAGTCAACTTTAAGGACATACAGGAGAATTGCCAGGTCCGCTTATTATAAGCGACTTTGGGCTTGTTTTCCTGAAAAGACACTTACAAATATTGGTAGCTTGCTCCTGTCTCTCTCCTCTATACCTGTCTAGTTTGTCCTGTTGCAGGATCCGTACACAACCCCGATCCCTCTGCACCTCCCCTTCCACCACACACACACACACACACGCACACACACACACACAGAGGAAGAAAAATCTTTATAGGGTTGATAGAGTTTAGTGGGGGAAGATTCAAAGGCAGTTTGCTCTTTTTGTAAGTGTCATATACGAGCACATCATGCCGATCTGGTTCAACATGCTAGCACTGAAAAACATTTTGAATAGATAATTCATACGACACTCTCACACAGAAGTGCAATAAACAAGTGCAATACCTCAATCAATACAATATGTGCAACATAAAAAATAAATGCCTGTGCAATATTTTTATAGTGCCCAACTCTGCTTCTATATTTATCTCACTGCCTCTTATATATACTTTATATGTTCTTAATATGCCTTTGCACAAAGTATTTCCTTTTATGTACAAAGTATTTCCTTTTATTATTGTATTATAACTTATTATTTTTAATGGAGCTTCCCAGCAAAAAGTATTTCACATGTTTGTACTTGTATAACCGGCGTGACAATAAACATCTTGAATCTTGAATCTTGAATGATAGAAACGCAGCACCGTTCTCTTCAATCAGGCTTACCGACATTAGATTCACGGTCTTTGCAAAAATGAAAATGTTCAACTTCTAAGCTAAGTTTAGTTGACAAGAAAAATGTAAAGTTACAAGCCAAAATTGTATGCAATCCAAAATATATATACATATACTGTATATGAAGTGATTAAGTGGCCACCTCTCTCTCTCTCATATTGTGGTAGGTAGGTAAGGTCGCTTATTTTAGTTTATTTTATTTTCTTTAGGGGGGGGGTTTGCTTCTTTTTGGCTGGTTGCTTGTTTCTCTCGTGAGATTTGGCAAATTAACTTAATTGGTAAAACCTAAAGTCTTGAAATTTGAATTCTCACTTTGGGCACAATAGCTGCACTATCATTTTGTTTATAGTTCCTTACACAATTTTCCATTTTTTAAAAGAGGATTAAAACTGTTTGTTAGAGATGTCTCGTGCCGATCTGGGCATATTTTAATGAACCTGTATTGACTAGAATAAAGCCAATGAAAATCCAATCCTCTCTCTCCAGTACTCTACTGTGTTTTGTCCAGCTTAGCCTGGTCGTGTTGCAACACGGCCCTCCTTTACGACAGCTGGGTTCTACAGTGCGAGTTTTCCACTGCTCATGACAATTAGCGTCAGACCTCAGCGAGTCCATGCATTTTGCAAAGAGTACGAGTGTACTAGCCGATTGTGTCATGTCAGTCTCAGGAGTTGCATTTTCCCAGTTAAACTTAATTCAGATCAGATCAATAACATAAGCTTATAACCCTTAATAATTTTGAACCAGGACCTCCAGTATTTGGATCACGTAGCTCGTGAAAAATAAGGTGTGTCAGATTTATTAGGCTACAGCTGTTACTGCAATGTGCCAGATACATAGTTAATCAAAGTAAATATAAGAAGCGGGTTGGACTCAGTATTGGCAGATACCCTTAATACTAAAAGGACTTGGATCAGGGCCAAAAAAAAACTTGTTCAGGACATCGCTAATATTTGTAGAAACAACGTCTTTAGCTTCAGGCCTCTAGGTGGGCGTTTCCCTTGGCAGCAGTTGACTGACTTTTGAGGCTGGCATTGCTAGGAGACACGCTATCTACCTTCTGTGGTGTGCTAGCACGTCATAGTCCTGTATAGCGTACGAACGCTGATACCAGATGTTTTTCCCCCTTTGCAACAAGCCCACGTAACATTGGTTATGAACCGTTAAACAATTTAATCCCCTTTCTTTCTTTCATGGGTCCAGGTTTTGTGATAGCAAATGACCAGACTGTCAAAACTCACAGCAATGGGTAGTCCAGTGACCTCAGCACTCTGTGCAACACATTCTCACTCCCAACTCGTCAAATGCCACCACTTGGTCAGTGGCCCTGGGCATCGCAGACCGATGCACGGGGTACCCCTCTTGCATTACTTTTGGACAGACCAGAGACTGCTCTTTACATGCATAGTGTCCTTTCAAAATATACTTCTGTTTTCACAGGAAGTTAGGTTTAGGCAACATAACTTAGGGTTAGGAAATGATCATGGTTGACGTTAACTTCACTGACTACCGACTCACAGGACTGACGATACCAATTCAAAGATTTCACGAAATTCACGTGACTGACGTAACAAAATAAGTGCCTTGTTAAAACCACTTAACCAAACGGCGTTTTTTGACGAGTTGGGAGTGAGAACGGGTTGCTCTGTAGGTTATTCCATGTCATGATTGATATCATGGGGTAACGTACGGATCAAGCAGTAACATAGGGAGTGGTGAAATCACAGATGGATCTAAGCAACGGCTAACAACGCTGACCCACAGCCCAGAAAAAATTATATAATTAATAAAAAACAAATACCATTCTTCTTATTTAAAAAAAAATATTTTAATTTCAGTTCAGTTCTCCATGTGCTGTATATAGACACCTTGCCAATGCAGAGCTGCTGGACCACATGAAAGGTCAAACTCTCACCTTGGGTTCGTGACAGTTTTTCTGGCTCTTACTTAATCAAGGTGAGCCCTCAAGCAACTCTCAGCTGTACTTCTCGCAGCTATTGATTTCCCTGCTCTCCTTCTCCGGCACTGCTCCAATTACGTACAACCACAAGGATTTCCATGAACTGCCGCGAGACCACTTGTCTAGCACTCCTTCAGATGCTGCGCCTGGCCCAGGAAACAAACCTTGGGAAAGTGTTTGTGGGAGGGTTAATGAATTTAGATCAGTGTTTGCCGCAAACACGGCCTCGCCATCCACCGCGGTGGGCCTTGAAGTCGGCGGGCCCGAGGTTAGAGTTGGGTCGTCTCCGAGACAATGCGGCTGATTAGGACGGCAAACACCAGAGACTGTGGAGACAGTGTCTCGCAGCCAGAGACTGGCTAAATGCTAAGCCACGGTCCACAATGACAAAGCTGTGAGGCGTTGGTGAAACAGAGGGAGGCAGATAAAGACTGGAAGGCATATTGAAACCCATATAGCTATTGAATTAGAGTAGAACTAGGATGTTTAATGTAGAGGAGGTGACAATTCAAATCTTTCAACATTGCCTCTTAACAGAAGTGATGTGTTCAATCCAGGAAAGTTGGACCTAAAATGCTGCTTTACCTCCTCCACCCCATTACAATGAGTCATCAAGATTAACACATGTACTGATGTCAACTCACATGATACATGGTAATTAATTATATCTAAATTGTAAATGTAATAAAACAGAAAACAAGGGCACTAAAGTGTTATACATTGCCTTTATTTATAATCCAATCCAAATTTTTTCTCTCACGTTTTGCCCATATCTACCATATTGCTATAGAAATGTTCAATAAATAATACCAATTTAGCTAAAAGCAAACAATTGTATCCCCATTGCTTGTCATATATTGCCAAAACAGGGGTTGAGTGGTTGGTTCAACACTCTTCATTGGGGGATGTCAGTGGCATCCCAATTGTCAGGAAAAAATGTTGGCATTGGACGTTACTGTCGGGATACGTTGAATGGTGACGTTTTAGCATTCGGTCAGAGCAAGTGAGGTAGTTTAAATATAGAAAAGAGACAAACAGCGGGTGGGCGGTAGGGGAGGTGGATGGGTCCAACAAACACAAGGCTTTCACCCAGGAGACCGCTGTTCGTGTCCCACGTTCACAAATGTTTATTGTCATTTTCAACCATGCAGTACTTTCCTAAACCTAACTATAGTGGTTTTGTTGTGTTGTTACGGTTGTTACGTTACATTACGTTGTTACATTATTATTTGAACACAAACCATGAACCACCTTTTTTCGAACCTTAACCAAGTAGTTTTGTTGCCTAAGCCTAACCAATCGTTTCACAACGTTAGCCACGTGGCATTACGATTCTGGAAGCGTGATACAAGACTGATATGAAACGTATTTATTAAACGTATTTTTGGTTCAGAAACGCCGCCCTTCAACGTCTCCATGGATTGCAGAAACATCCAATGCCAACATTTTATCTGGTGACTGGGTTGTCAGTGGAGATGCAGATGTACGTTTTGAAAATTTGATTTGTCTAAACATGATTTTAATACATTTAATTCAGTATTCGTATGCATACTTTATTCAATGTTGGGGTAATGATTATTATATTATACAAATTCATTTTTGGGACAATTTACATTAATACTTTACATAATCATACTGTTATATTTCCAGTAGTTGTATGAAAAAGTCACGGTAAAGTTGAAACATTTTAGATTTTATTAGATTTTGTTTGAGGGCCAGATTTAACTGGCACGTCTATAAGGTATAGACATCCATTAGGTATTTACACGATTTACATTCCAACATGGGAAAAACTACTAAAAGTGTATATTATATAAAAAAAAAGTGCTGTTAAATTGTGGAGATTATCCCTTCATGAAAGGTTAAAAGAAATGAAAATGGTTTCTCCCAGGACTATAGTTCATTTTCACACACTCACAGACGTTCTGGGGTATTGATGCAAGATATGAGCAAGATAGTGACTGACGTCTGGATAGCGTGAACTCAGCCAGTTATTCGAAACACATTGCTGTGTGCAAGTCATCAGAGGGGTGAAACCCATCGCTGACAGCTCACATTTCACAGCTGGGTGCCCAGACGCAGATATTAGATGGTGTCCTGGCTAGGAGGGAGGATTTTTTTTTTTTTTAATGTAGCAGTTTATAAAAGACAACCAAAGGTGATGAATCATGACTGCATACATGACTGTTTAGGGACCTAAACTCAGCTCTCGGATTTCTCTCTGTAACTCTACGAGACTTACTTGTCATGCACAGGTCTGTCCCTGTTGAGAGCAGATTCACTGCAAATTTACACTGGGATAAATAGCATTTCCTGGGGAAAAAGCCAGCACTTATTGGAGATGCAAGTTGGAGCAGGGATGGCAATTTGTGCCCATCATGCAACACTAATTTATAATGACACCCCTGGAAACGCTGCTTCTCGTTTCATTTGCAATGCTAACTTGCCTCCAGACCACGCTAACACGGCTCAACAGTCGGATACGGAGGGGGCTAATTGCGCAGAGGTGGCCAGTAGCAACATGAGAGCCTATAATTGGAGGACACGCTCAGTGTGTGTGAAGAACCATTTGCATATCACTTCCACTGTCTCTGTGAGGTGATGGAACATTATTAGCTGGAACACTCGCAGTGTCCACGCTCGGCGCTTCCTGCATTTATTTATTTTCTGCCTTACATTTCCCGTGTCTGTATGCCTGTCCAGATCACTCTGTGAAACGCTTCTTTGTACGCTTTGCTCACTAAACTTGCATTCATTAACCTTGTGTCCTCCCAAAAAAGCAGCGCAGGAAAACAAACGGAGCCGGGAGATTATCGTAATGATGCAGGGCTGCTTGGCGTGGAACTGTTTGCCATGACGTTTGTTAATACAAGATCTTATTCCCAGCAGTTTTATGAAAAAAGCAAGAATCTTGTGGATTATTAAAGAGTAACTACACCTTCAAATCCCGCTGGAACCCTCCACCTCGGCATGTTTAAAAAACACAGGGGAGTGCGTGGCCTCTCCTCGCATCACACGGGTTTTGGGGGGACATGGAGTATTCTGACTGACCGCTACACAGTGGGGCGTGGATAGCAACGCAGAGCTGGTAGTCAGAGGCAACATGTGCAGCTACTGTCAGACTCTCCGTGTTGTGTTCACTGCCACTGAAGAGGAATACATCGTTCATGTACGACGCTTTCTCTCCGTCAGTGCTTATCAGTCTTGCTAACGCAACCCTGTCTCCTAAAAAATTACCTTCCCATACAACTAAACTTCATTCTCGATTACGTTTCAAGGGTAAGTATTTTTTCCTGGATACGGTCGCAGTTTTAACCAGTTTAAAGGTCCCATATTGTAAAAAGTGAGATTTTCATGTGTTTTATATTATAAAGCAGATTTAAGTGATATATAAATCCTGTTAAACTATCAAAATACTCAATATACGGAGAAACACACATAGCCCGTATTCAGAAATTGTGCGTTTGAAACAAGCTGTTAGGATTTTTGTCCATTTGTGATGTCACAAATATACAATATATAGATCATTACACGGCTTTAAACATCAACATTCTAAATGTGTCCCAGTTTTATTTTCTGTTGCACTGTATGTGAATAACATCAGCTGACAGGAAGTAAACATGGAACCAAACTGTTGCCTAGCAACACAATTCCGTTGAAATACACTAAAACGGAGCGTTTCAGACGGAGGGTAAATGCAGGTATATTCAGGCAGACAGTATGAGGAAAATAAAGGTTTTTTTGAACATTACAGGATTTAAACATGTTCTAGTAGAAACACAAAATACAAGTATGAACCTGAAAATGAGCACGATATGGGATCTTTAACACACATGGTTAACGTTATAAATTGAAACAAAACAAAAAAACACAACAATACTACTTCGTTAGGTTTGGGCTACAAAATTACTTGGTTAGGTTTAGTAAAAAAACATGGTTTGGCTTGAAATGACTACGACATTGAACATTGACTTTTAGTTTCACACAGGACACGAACAGTGGCCTCCTGGGGTAAAGTCCCGTTTTGTTAGACCAATCCACAACCTCTCCCACCCGCCCGTAATGGGCTTTCTCCCTTGTAATACTCGTTATTATACTAGGTAACTTTCATTAACGGTCACTCGTTGTACTACGTCACTTGCTGTGGCCTTCTGCAGACTATTAAACGTATTTGTGATACGTCAAAGGAAAACGTAATCCGTAACAAAATACATTTCCCTCCAAAGATAATTGAGAATGCAGTTTAGTTGTATGGGAGCATAATTTTTAGGAGACAGGGTTTTGCTAACTAACGCTACCAGACAAGGCAAATTGAATGTATCTCTTCGCATATCCCTCCTAGATACCACACCACACATGCATTTTCGAAGGGGTGACAGCGCAGGGTCAGCCATAGTGCGGCATCCCTGGAGCAGTTTTTTGGGGGCTCGGTGCCTTGCTCAAGGGCATCTCGCACTCTGGACGTGAACTGACACCTCTCCAGCTACCAATCCGCACTCCGTACTTGGTCCATACAACTACTTGAACCGGCGCCCCACCAAGTCCACACAGACTGAGCTACTGCCGCCCCATATACTGCATGTATGAGAGGCACAAACTGGTTCTATAGTCAGCCATTGTTCCACTACGAAATATCTTACAAAACATACCTCGAGTCTTGCCTATTTCGTCAGGATTAGGGAGTGGCCAGAAAATACAAGGTAAATAGCAGCAGATAATGTTTTTTAGGGTATTGTTGGGGGAAAAAAACATCTTTATTAACATCATATGCCAACAAGAATCTGTGATAATGTGTATAGTGCATGATTAATAATTTAGTGTGGACTCTCTTCACCACTGACAGCATGTTGCACTACGGAGGCCAAAAGGAGCAGCCTCATTATTTGGCTTTTAAAGCAGAGGACTAACTTTCCCAACTCTGTTTGAGCACTCCCCTTTTAGACCTTATGGGGCTTGTTAGATGAGACAATACACCTAGGAGCAGCAGAGTTGTCCAAGCCTCCTCTCTGCAGAACAATGAGCCTGTTGTGCTTCCCTCAGTAGTGAGGAGACGTCCTGGGAGACTGGAGAGGCAGCTGTGGTGGGATCCCGGGACAAGGGATAGGACTCGGGGAGGAGGAGTCCGGCAGAGAGGTTTTTTTTTTTTAAATTCGGGGAGGGGTGTGAGGTTATGGAGTGTAGAGGGCCTGTGTGTTGTGGGAACCCCCGATCTCCCCCCCTCAACCCCCCCAAATCTTTTCTGACTCCAGAAAAGGCCAATGCGACAGAACTGCCATTTGCAATGCAGATCATGTCCAGGAGGAAGGAAAAAAGAAGCCGGGAATCAATGGTCCTGTATCAATCTGCTGACTGCTAATGTCCTCCGCATTCTGATTCTTGACCCCTTCCGTGCCGTCACCCAGACAAACCACCATTGTCCCCCCCACCCCAAGGGCCCCACCTTTTCTCCCTCCGCTCTATTGCGAAGCAAAAGATGCCACATTAGGCGAGGAAAATCCACAACTCGAGCTTTCTTTGAAGAGAGACGCAGTAACTGTCATTTAGAAATGTGTTTAGCAGGTTCGGGGCCACGGCATAATGGGCTGAAAAGAGAAAAGAGTGAGGAGGGGGAGGGTGGAAGAGTGCGGGGACCAGTCAGTGTTTGGCGAACACAACATTTAACCCTTGTGGTCATTGTCATAATATCCCAATTTGTGTCACAAATCTGGTTAGAGTGATACGGTAAATCAGTAAAAGAAAGGGAGAGTGTCAGGTGACACCGCTCGGCGACAAAAGGGAGGACGTGTTAAATCCCAGCCTCGACACTCATCATACCTGAGCATCGGCGGAAGGACAAACCGCCTCATTATTTCTACATGAGGCTTGTAATGAGCTAACAGCTTCATCAACCTGTTAGATAAACACACCAATTAGCAAATCAGAACATCCCCTCTCGCTTTCATCTCCAACTAGCGATAACATCACAAAGATGGTTCTCTTTTGATGGAACACCTCAGAAATATTCATTACACCCTTGGTAAGATATATTTCAATTTGCAGAGCTGATTACATATCATTCAAGCGTGATAAGCAAGTATAGTAAAGAGTATTGCTGTTTTGATTGCTTCACAGCATGATGCATTTCATTTCATCCTGCTAGATGTAATACATTATTGCTTTGACTCCCCCAGAAAAACTTGGATGTAATCAGCCCTGCTTATTCCTTAATGCAGTGATTCTCAAAGTGGGGTCCGGGGACCCCCAGGGGTCCGTAGCACTCTGTCAGGGGGTCCACAGAATAATTTGCTATAAATTTTAAAAGTGCTGCGCCAATAAAACAAGCATAGTGTGTCCATTACTACCACCGACGTTAGCTTTGGGCCAATAGAACCTCAGGGCGCAACGAACCGTTCCTGCTGCTGCTTAGCTTAGCTTATTAGCCACCTAGCTAGCTGGCGAGCATGGAGAAATATGTGAGTCAGTCCACATTGTCAAGTGATGCTATAAGCCCAAACTAGCTAAATTGAGAAAATATGACGACAGTTATATCGAGCGACAGCGTCGGGAGGCCAAAGTCCGTCATGTGTCTTCAGGTGCTAGCGAAGCCAGCCAAGCTAAAGCCGTAATATCAGGGCAAAACAAAATGGTACTAACATGATTCAAATTGAAATGTGTTTCTGAATATCACTATTAAACAGGTCTGAAGTGTTTAGTTTGAAAAGTTTTAGAATACAAATAGTTCCAATGGCATCTAAGAGTACAAATGGTAGTAAGCATTATGCTTAAAGCTTCAGCAGGCAGAATGTTTTCGGCATCATTGGGCAAAAATTCCATAATAACATTTCAGCATATTGTAATTCAAGTTTTCTGAGAGAAAACTAGACTTCTGCACTTCATCATGGCTCTGTTTTTAGGCTTTAAAAAATCTAGCCCTTGACGGGAGACTTTGGCCAATCACAGGTCATTTCAGAGAGAGAGCGTTCCTATTGGCTGTGCTCCGACTGGTGGGCGGTGCTTGGTATTTCCTCATTTGATCTCAACATGGCTGCCAGGTCACAAACTTTCTCTTTTTATAGCTAAACAGTACACTACAAGATGTTCCTGAAACAAACATTTTATGCGAGAAATAGGCATTACAGTAACAGAATATTGATTCATATTTGATCAGCGCTGCCTAGTTTGACCGTTTCATCAGAGTTTGCGAGTGACTGACAGCTGCTCAAAGACGGCAAGGCTCCAGCTCGGCTCTGATTGGTTGTTTACCTCCGGTCTGTGAAATCTTGCAGATGCTGTTAGGAGCACCGGAGGAAAACAGAGGAACATGATTTTTTTCAGATTACCTGTCTCATGCACTATTGTGAGGATATAGTGACCGTTTTATAAAAATAACTTTTTTTAATCATATTTGCTCCATTTCTACACACTGCAGCTTTAAATCGGTGTTACGATTATGAGGGGGTCTTGGACAATTTTCTCCCCTTTAAGGGGTCCCTGGCTCCGGAAAGTTTGAGAACCCTTGCCCTAACGCATCCAGATGCTAACAAGCCCGCATGAAATGCAGCGCACTGTGTCCCTCTCAGCTGTTCTGGCCAAACAGACGGAAACGCATACAATTAGCAAACCTGCAACTCTTATGGAAAGCATCCCAGCTATTTCCAGCCATTAGTGATTTGGTTTGAAGAGGCAAACTGCTTCCAAGCCCTTGACCTCGAAGGGGGGGGGGTTGAACGGAGTACCGGCGTGGGGAGTAAATTGGCCGAGATGCGATTCTGAAGCCAAAAGTTCAGCATGTGCAGGGCGGTTGGCCTCAGACTATTCATTATGCTGCAAGATTGAGATGCAGGGTCGTCCTGTGGCACCTTGGCTCTCATTTGGAGGAGAGCAGCTGAAAAAAAAAAAAGGAGCACATATGGATGCACTGACCCCTAAACCCGCTCAGGGACTCACTGAAGACTTAAAATCATAATATAGCCCCAAGGTAATGAGAGCAATTTGTTGCTATAGTTCTGGTTTTCTGTCAACTGCACATGTGGATGACATTTTATTTACTGGAAAAAGGTTGCACGGCTACACAGACTCATTTATATTCCCTCCATGTTCACAGTTTGGACCAAAATAAGAGCAGGAAGTTGGTTGCATGTATTACAAGGGCATGCTCCACTCATCGCGAGCGCTTTTTCATCTACTTTTACTCATCCTCTCCACCCCGATAGTGCATATGCATGATTTCTGACCAGGCTGCTCCTGCATAAAAATGCTATACAGTGGATTAGCTACCAGTGAATGGTATGATTTGGAAGCCAATCTGTCAGTTCTGCCTGTCCACGAGAAGCCTGTTTCGTCCTGTTGCCTGCTGTTTATTTATGAGCAGGTCTAGGCCCAGCGTTTTTAATCATTCATGAAACTTCGAAGGGGCGCAAAAGAAGTCAACATCATGCTGGATCCTTATCCCAACCAATGGTAGGGGTGAAAAATATTTCTGAGATTATAAAATGAAAATAGATGGGAGGAATAGGAAGAAAATCCATAAGCGACACCGGGGGATTTACAGCGAGCTGTGTCGTCGCGTCTCGTTTTGTTTGGATTTATTACTCTTAAAAACAAATGATTGCTAATGACTGGGGTGCCCATGTAATCTCCTATGTCTGATAATTCAACCTCCAATTATTAATCTATTCAGCTCGACCTGGTGTTTTTCCCTCGAGATAACCCATCAAATGACACAAGCCATAACATTGCAGAGCTGGGATTCTGCAATCTCCTGCTCCAATAGCAATATAGTTCCCAATCTCCATTCTCATTAATAAAGTGAAACTAAATTACGGGGGGAGGCCAAATAAATTGAAATGTTCCTTAGCGGTCAGTGGCAGTACTCTGCTTTAAATCAGGGAGTTGAAAAGTTCAAATTAAAATTGTTGACATATTTACCACCAGGCCCAAAGCAGTCAGATATTAAAAGTGGAAGGGAGAAAATAATAACTTGATTAACAGGAAATAATGTGGTCGTTTTATGTACTAATGTACTTGACCTCGGTGCAAGCGTCTGGAATCATGTTTGGAAATTTTTTCTTACGAAAGAGGGAAAGACAAAACAGGTCACTGCTGGAAACCTTTTTTTGGCAATTGGAGGTTTGTGGAGGCCGGAGTGGGGTGGGGGGTTGAGGACCATGTGAGTGAGAGAGTGTGTATATGGTGAGGTCAGCTAAGCTCTCCTGGGTCAGTTTGAACAGTGTGAAGATCATAAACCCATAAACCCACACAATTAGCCTCTATTAAGTCACCAGCAAACACTTAACAAACCGGCTTCTTTACTGACAGCTCATGTCAATGTTTGGAGTGGAATCGTACCTACATTGTCTGACTCGTGATGGAGAGGCTTACCCTGTTGCTTTTTCATATTTGGTTCATTCAGGTGCCTAAAATACCAGTGAACTGTTGTATGTATGATTAGAATGCAACTAGTTTTGCAGGTATTTGGTCATAAACCAAAGTATTGGAAATATTTAAATTTTGACCTCATGATGGTGCCCAATAAAAAGTCAGGGGATCACCAAAGTTGTTGCAATTCATTCTGAATTAGGAACATGTACAATATTTTGAGCCAAGTAGATATTAAGATATTTCACTGGACAAGTAAAATCTTCCCTTCGAGCACAACCGTCTCTAAGGGAATCCGGAGATCACCAAAGTCATCAGGATTCGTCCTCTGGGCACCATGAATGTGTGTCCAAAAATTCATGGCAATCCATTCATTAGTTGCGACATTTCACTAAAACACATAAATATCAACCTAATGATGGCGCCAGATGAAAGTCACAGGATCACCAAAGTCATTAAAGAGGACCTATTATGCTTTTGTGCTTTTTCCCTTTTCTTTAGTGTGTTATAAAGTTGTTTTTTTTGCATGTAAAAGGTCTGCAAAGTTACAAAGCCCAAAGTCCACGTCAAAGGGTGTTACTCTCCCCCACAGAAACCCTGTTCCTGAACTGCCTGAAACGCCTTGTTTGAAGTCCCGCCTTTTCTTTCGTAATGTGGTGATGTCACAAAGTAACACATTTGCATAATACTTGCTTAGTGGCTAGTTTAGCACGACCTCAAACAAAGCTAGTTAGAGCGGAGCTGGAGGGGGGTCCGAAGAGTTTGATTCGGTTGACCAATCATAACAGAGTGGGTCAGCTGACCAATCAGAGCAGACTGGGCTTTTCGAGAGGGTGGGGCAGGAGCTCAAGTAGAGCGTTTCAGACAGAGGTGAAAAGAGGTGCTGCAGCAAAGCCGGTAAGAGAAAAATAAAGCGTTTTTTGAACATTAAAGCATGTAAACATGTTCTAGTAGAAACGCAAAATACAAGTATGCACCTGAAAATAAGCATAATAGATCCTCTTTAAGATTCCTCCTCCTCTGAGGACCATGAATGTCTGTACAAAATTTCATGGCAATCAATAGCTGTTGTGATATTTCAGTCTGGACCAAAGTGGACCGACCAATGGATGACATTGCAATCCTAGAACCACCCTATGGCAAAAAAAAATACCAAATACGAGCTTCTAGACGTCTTGCATCTTCAGGTTATTTCCTGTAGTTGGTTGTAAATGAGCAAATTGCACATTTGTTCCCTCAAAGGAAGATTCAGTTGTGCATTTTTTTTTCATCTCGGCTGTGATTATTTGCTCAAGAAAATCATTAAAAATCCTTTAGCAACAGCCAGGTATTTGGAGTGAGCCGCATCCGTATTTTTGTCTTGTTTTACTTGGCGACATAGGCATTCAAATAGCGTTGTACTCACAGTGATTAATGAACAAAAGTTCTGCTCCAACTAGTGTGAACATAAAATATGTGAGCTGGACCATCAATTGCAGTTTGAGCTCTCATTACAATATTGTAGGTTTCACTCACACAAATACGTCATGCTGTGGTGTGTCTTTCTGCTGGTTGTGCACGTGTGCAGGCGCGCACGTGTACGTGTGAGTCCCCGCTTGTGCGCGATGTGATCACAAGCACATTCTTCAGCCTTGTTTCCGCCACTTGATGACAAGATTTGACAAATGTTGCGGCACAGCTGCACGCAGAAGTGCTGCGGCTCTGTTTGGAAATATTTGCACCGCGGCAGTGCCAGCATCCAGGGATTATAGGCCCAAGGAAGGCTGCATTACTCAGGAGACGGAACATCTGTGTTTCTGAAGGGCAATCCGCGAGATACCCAACGGTCTTGGAGGAGGGAATGAGGTCCAGCGCTAGCCATTTCAAAAGGTTAGCCAATTTGCCTTTAACCAAATGGAGCCGCAGTCTCACGCTGCACTGTGTATTCACCAAACACCGTGGTGATTGGTTGTGCAAACAAATTCCACTGAATAGAGTAGAATAGGTACAAGGAGGATAAAAAAAACTGCATGTAAATTAGCCTGAAACTTGACCTAATAGGGCTGTGTAGGGCTGTGTAGCGCTGACGAAGATTGATGAGCAGCAATAAATTCCCGTACATTAAAGCTTCGGGAAACCCCGATGGTAAAAGCCCCGAAAATCTACACAAGTATGAAGTCAAAACAAAAGCTGGATGAAATTTATAACATTTAGAGAAAGTTTCCATTTACATTTCAAGAGTTGCCCGAAATGAGCGTGCATAACAGCATGAAAACATCAGTTCAGTGAAAACGCCTTGATCTCACTGAGCGCCCAACAGGAGAAAAGATGGATTGGGGACTCGGAGGGTCACCACTGTTTGTGTGTTTGCTTTTGGTGTTTGCAGAGAAGGCCTCTCTTTTTTTTTTCTTTTTTTTTTTACGATGCCATCTGCGCCGCAGCAAGAAAGGCCGGCATTGTCCGTACGTGCAAGCCCCTTGTGAATGATCACTGTGTTGAGGCGTTAATGACAATACCATTTGAACTTCCCACACTGCTTTTCTTTCATGGTTTAAAGTCCTACTCCGCGCGCCAAGGAAAACAAGAGCGTAATGGACATTTTCTGGCTGGGCAATTATGTGAAACGAGACTGCCCTCGTGTTTTGTTTGTGATGGTTTGTGGTGGAGCGAAACGCTGGCCGTACTGAGGAAGAGTGCAAAAGTTCAGTGCGTTGGACAGCGGATTGAGGTGGACCTCGGTACGTTGACATTTACATACTGTAAGGTATTTTGAGATTTTGGCAAAGACATCGCTCGCGTCACACAACAGGGACTCGACTTACTGTTTGTCTATGCAATGACCCTTGCTTCCATTGGTCACAAACTTGAGAATTCTGAGGGGATGACATTGAACGTACAACTATTTAACTCAGAAATACCTCTAAAAGTCAACTTTTACCTCTAGAATTAAATGGAATATGCTCTTTTCTCTTGTAAAAAGTTCTCTAGTAAAGTAGGATTTCCCATCTTACAATGTCCTCAGGACACGGTATAATCTATATAGCATTTTCTGGCAGATGAACAATCAACAGAGACTGTTAGACCCCGTAATGGATCATTATTCTCACAGAGATTGATTTACAGTACAGGATGCCAGCCAATCTCCCGGGTGCATGAGCCAACCAGCCCTACTGTCATTTATTCTGCGGCTTTGTCACACTGCACTGGAAATATTAAGACACCAACCAACAAGGCGAGGAAGAACAGAGAAAAACTTTATGTCATTCAGAGGTCAAGCACATCTCATCAACAGCTGATGTCTCACCATGTAAACTTTTCCACAAGTCATCCGCAGCTGCACGCTCTCCGCCTGCGTGCGATCCAAATCTGCTTGCTCTGCATCCAGGCCCCTCGCACAATAACTGTCATTCCCACTGGTTAATCACATCAATTTGTGTTGCCGTGGCTGTATAGTTGTTGTTGTTGTTGTTTTGCCGTTTCTGAGCATGCCCAGAGGAGGTGTTCTCCCGAGCAGCTACGATGAGGGGTCTTTCTTTTTCTGCAGGGTTGATGCAGGCAGCTCATTAGCCGCCTCTCTCCTCATCCCTAAACAGCTTGGTTTGCATATTGAAGCAAATGGAAAGTGAAGGTGTTCTAGGCAGGAGAGGCATGATGGGATTCCGACTTACCTCCTGATTGGCATTTTTTTTTTCTGCCAGGGCCTCCTCGTTGTAGATGGGGAGAATAACAAGTCTTCCCCCCCCAAAAAAATACATTTGTGTCTACAATGCTTAGGCCCGGGATTCAACTAAAACACACTTGCCACACTCTCTTGCCGCTGTTCCTGCTGTGGTTGCAATTGCTGTATGGATCTCCTAACTGCATTTATACACAACTTTCTCGGAGTTAAATCAGCAAGCAAGCTGTGTTTCTTGGCATCATTTACCAACATATTGCAGAACTGTAGTTAGCAAAGTGTTATGGAACTCTAGTAAGGCTAATGAGATGGTGATGTAAGTTGGAGGCCACACTAAAAAGGTGGGTAAGCTTGGAAAACAAGCAGCTGATGCTTCTTGGTATAAAGGTACAGTGTGAATTAAGATGCAAAAAGGGGGGGTTACGTGAACTCTTTAGGTGATTGTAGGAAGAAACACGGGATTAAAGGGAAGCATGGGTGGCTGATGGAAAGAGAAGTAGCCAAGATATTAGAAATGCTTTATTGTATAGTGTAACTCTGCTAAGGTTGCTGAAACCCCAAAATTCCTAGAAAACACAGAGGACATGACCCTGACCTAAAGTATAAAAAAGGATCTCAACATCAGATCAGTGGGCAAACCTCTGGATTTGAAAATTGAAGCCAATGCGGAAGTGCCTTAAAGAAGTCTGTTTGTATAGAAGTCTTTGAGAAAATGACCCTACTTCTCACTTGATTTATTGCCTCAGTAAACATTGTAAACATGAGTTTATGGTCTCAATCACTAGTTTCAAGTCTTCTTCAATACAGCATGATGTTCATTTAGTAAATTATGGTCCCATTTAGAGTAAAATAGACCAGTGGTTCTAAACCAGGGGTCCGGGGACCCACAGGGATCCTTGAGGGAGTTCCAGGGGGTCCCCAGAAAAATGGGGAATAGTTATTTTTTTTAATTTTTTAATTCACTATAAAAGTGAGCCCAATGTGAGTAAGAGTCATAACAGTGACTATTCTGATCATAGGTTTCACTTCCCCCACGGTTATCTCCTCAACTGGAGTTGACAACTACAGAATTCTGGTCTTAATCATATCTAACAACCACAATCTTTTCAGATAGGTCTGTGACCTAATGTGTACCAATTTAGGGGTCCTTGACACGAAAAACGTCGAGAACCACTGAAATAGATGATAAAGCAGGGTATACTTTAGGGCATGGCTATCTTGTGATTGACAGGTCGTTACCACGGCGTTCACGGCAACACTTTATTACATCAAAACCACTATAGTTACCCTTGGCGTCCCTTTAGGTTTAGGCAACAAAACCACTATAGTTAGGTTTAGGAAAGTACAGTGAAAATGACACTGAACGTTGTGAACCTGGGACACAAACGAACAGCTGATTGTAACGTGATGCACAGGACACAAATAGCGGTCTCCTGGATGAAAGCTTTGTGTTGTTGGACCCATCCATCTGCCATCCCACCCACCCGATGTGTCTCTTTTTGCTCTTTAAACTACGTGGCCACACTCCTGGCGCACTTTCTCGTTTACTGTTGCCATGGATGGGATTACATTGTCGTTAATGGAAAGCCCGGTGCAATTCATACCAGCGCTAAGGGGTGCCTTGTGCGGGGCGTATGGACGCCGATGGCCATGACAAAGCCTTGATATTTGACACCCAGGGAATGAGTCTTTGAACTTTAACCCTTTCACAGTGTGTTTTCAGTTCAAGAAAGTTAATTGTAACATTTTGGTGGCCTAGAAATGTCTTATTTAGCGTTCGGTTGTTCGTAGCTCCGCCCTCTCGTGTCACTTCTGGTTGCAAAAAACTAAATGGTGGACTTCAAAACGGCACTCCACAAACCAATGGATGACGTCACGGTGACTACGTCCACTTCTTATATACAGTTTATTCATTAGATCAGTAAAGTCATCATTAACATATGCATTCAAAAAAATCAAGTAAATGTATTAGCCCTAATAAGACTATTAAAAAGTTCAATATCATACTGCAAACATTGCAAAAAACAGTCTGTTTAATGTCAACTCCAATGTAAAGTCGCCCTTCGCCTTCAGCCACTTCACTTTCAGGTCCTCCTCTGAACATGAGACTTTTGACCTCCAAAAAAGTACCTTTTACTCATTTTCAGGACTTTGGAGCAGCTCATTGACAAAGCCATGAAGTGTTTGTGTGTGTGTGTGTGTGTGTGTGTGTGTGTGCGTGTGTGTGTGGGGAGGGAGGGAGGGGGGGCAGCAGTAAATCAACATGCGGCACCATCAGAGGCAGAGAGAGAGAGAGAGCATGGTATGGCTTTCTGACAGAGAGGAAATGAGCTGAGAGGATCTCCTGGGCTGCGGCCGGTCCTTTGGTTGGCCAACGTAAAGGAGACGGAATTCCAGGCCTGGAAAAAGTCATAACTCCAGAATGAGTGGGAATGTATGGATCCTTTAGAGGCCTGGCAGACCTTTCCAAAGTAAACAAGGTCACTGTGGCTGCTTTGTCCAATTTTCCGGGGTTTTTTCAAAGACCTATACGTCCTGTTTAAATTACGCTCCATGTTAAAAGGGCTTTTTTTTCTTTCAACCCACAGTTAACATGAGAAGTGTTGATTTTACATGAAGGTCCTCTCTACCTGTATGAGCACACGTTTCACCAGGTTTTAAATTGAAGTCAATATTTGGATAATTAAAGGGGCTTGGGATTACATGCTGACTATTTTGTTACTACTCCTCAATCCAGGCCCCCAGTAAATCATCACATTTTTATTATATAGCTGTAGCTAATACTCAATTCAATTGAAAGCCAGGGTTGGCAAAGATTTTAGAAACATTTCTTGTTATGAGTTGAAATTCTCATTACATCCCGACAGCAATCAATAATCAAACTCTCTGACAAAAAGAGAAAACAAATCTTGTATCTGTAGCTGTTGCAGAATGTAATGATTGGATGGCCTGTCTGTCTACCTACCTACGTACCCGTCTGCACGCACCCTGCCCATGCACTCATTGCGCATCACCGGAGTCTTCTACAAGCTGCTAGCTTGACAGCTGTGATTACTAATAATAGCAATGTTTGTTGTTACATTCATAATGATAATTTTGGGGGAGTGGCTTTGGATGGAGGCCTGAAGGGAGGCCAACACTAGCGAGTGTTGCTCTCGCTAGATTTAGGGACTTTTGGGGGTCGTGCTGTCATACTTGCCAACATTGAGACTTCAAAAATAGGGAGGATTTTGAAATGAAAGCAGGGGGTCTTGGGGGTCCTCCCCCAGAATTGATGAGCTTCAGACTTTTCCTGCATTCTGGTGACTTTTAAATAATAAAAATAGCAAAAATAATAAGTACACCGCAACAGCAGTTTTAATCTTTTTAATTCTCAAGAAAGAATACGGAATAATTCAGCCCTCTGGCATGAACTTGTGTGTATTAATATTGTAAGTATTAATCAGTTTTTATTAATTAATTCATTAAATTCCAAATTTTCTGCTCGAGTATTTCTTTCCCTTAGTACTTTCCATTTCTCTCTGTTTCTAACTCACATAGGCACTTTCAGACACAACGTAACAACGGCACCACTGCGCTCTGAAACACATTATTTCCAGTGGCTTGCGCCACGCCACGTTGCTGTGTTGAGCAAAGCCCAACTTCTGGCACTGCGTGTTGTGATGTGCTGCGAGCGCAGCTCAAACCAAGTTGTTCGCGAGCAGCTCTCTTCTGCCACTAAACAACATTCGGTGTAGCTGTATTGTTTTCCGGGTGGAAACCGTAGGGCTTATACATGCTGTACAAAAGTAAAAAAAGGTGTGAAAATCTGTCATAAATCGGGAGAAATACGGGAGAATTGTGACACCAGGAGGAAACCGGGAGAGGGCAATGAAAAACGGGAGTCTCCCGGGAAAATCGGGAGGGTTGGCAAGTATGAATGCTGCTAGCTACTTTCAATGGAAAAGAGTTGGAAATACTGGGCTGGGTTTTTCGTTTTTTAAAAAATCTAGTCTCCTAGAGTTGCTAGTTTTTCAAGATCACCCATCCTGCCTTTAATAAGACTTTTCTGTCTATGAAATCAGTACTTTTCTGATTCCTTAATGTCTCACAGCACCTCAAATCAATGCTTCAAGAAAGTGAAGGAAATAAAACCACTTTTGAAGTTAATCATGCAAGAGGGTTGTCAAAGATGTGGTGCAGCAAGACCCCAGGCGACACCAGAAACATCTTTTAATCTGCACCGGGGACATGTAAACAGTCATTAAGACGGTGGGAACGCTATTCATGCTTTTCAGCTGCCTGATAGATGCGGGACGCCTTGCCAATGTCTACACAAGCAAATAAGCGCACCGATGCAAAGCCAACAACTTAAAAAAAAAAATTGGGAGCTCGTGTGAAGAACTTTGTGCGCACCTTCGCGGTTGACATACACACAACACAACACGCACATCTTATTCAGGCTGCGCGCGAAGTGAAGGGATCCACTCAGGCTGACGATAATGTAGTTTTTCTTCTCCGGAGTTTCTATGGCAGATGTGCTAGCGCTGTAAAAGCGGAAGGGATGCATTGGGGGCTTGTTAATTAGCAGAGTGTTTTGAAAGGCCTCGCGTCCCGCCTTGGCTGGCAGGTTGGCAGCACCTGATTAGTAGGGAATAGCGAAGCGCTGAGACGACGCTCTAGTTCCCCAAAATAAAGAGAGGAAAAACTCTCTCTCATACTCGCACACACACACACACACACACACACACACACACACACACTCAGGGGGCCCATATGCTGGCCTCATTTTTTCCTCGTCTTCACCTGACAAATTGCATTCACGCTGTAAAAAGCGCAGACACTGAGGAGAGAATACATGTGTCTAAAGCATCTCTTTGAACTGGCAACGTTAAGAAGATCATTACACATACAACATTGTTTTCCGACGTGGAACATGTTCCACGGAAAAGGCTGCAAATTGCCTCATGATGATGATGATGATGATGATGATGTTGTGTATGTAAAGTTTACAAAGTTTCAGAAGTTGTCCGTCTGGCTGAATTGCGATACAGTTTGATGTTTTGGTTGTTTTCTGGCCTGCAGTGACCTTTATTCCCACACATACATTACGTCCTGAATGACTGTCTTTGCATACGCCTTTGAAATATTTTGACATATGCATATCAGCAGACAGACAAACTGGCAGGTTGCACTCACGGCGCTCACAGAAGTGGGTGAACCCTTCAATCTCCGCGTTTGAATGACAGCGTTTCAACTAAAGGCTGAAATTACAGCTCTGCAAAAGGCACACATTAGCGTCTGGATGGATGGGTGGAATGGGTAATCATGAGTTTCAGAGGCTCGCAGGGAAGTTTAAGCGCACGCCTCTCAGATCTCAACAAACGGGCCGATTGGTTGATCCAATTTCCTGTCGGGAAAGGCGGGTTCAAAACAGGAAACGAAACTATGTTCACGTTTAAGAAGTAGAAAAGAAGCAAGGCGGGCATCTCCGAAGGATCCGTGCATACACACAGACTGTCTTCTAGCAGAGTGAGACAGAGCAGAAAGTTTTCCAACGTGCACATTTGACAGTTCCTGTGTTTGGCAGATGGTAAATACGGTGCGTTAGAGTGGTAGTTGAGCCCTCGTGCATACATTTTGAGGTCCCTCAGGGGTCTGTGATTTCAGGATATTTGTGTTTGCGGGCCGTGTTGTTATCCGCCTGTTGCCCTCAGTGTCAGGACCACCATGGGAAGTCCTTCCCCGTGGGGAATACCACCGATCGGGGCCTCAACCGCGAAAGCTCATTTCATTTCTTCAGGTCAAACAGGACCAAGTGAACTTAAACATTTTGTGGAGTCTTTGTTATTCTTTTTCGGCTAACTTTAGGCCTTCTGGGTTTGACATTTTAGAAATTATGGCATCAAATATTCAATCGTGATTAATTGCAAATTAATCACACATTTTTATCTGTTCAAAATGTACCTTAAAAGGAGATTTGTAAATTATTTAATACTCTTATCAACATGGGAGTGAACAAATATGCTTGCTTTATACAAATGTATGTATATATTTATTACTGGAAATCAATTAACAACACAAAACAATGACAAATATTGTCCAGAAACCCTCACAGGTACTGCATTTAGCATAAAAAATATGCTAAAATCATAGCATAGCAAACTCAAGCCCAACAGGCAACAACAGCTGTCAGTGTGGGCATGTCTGTAAAGGGGAGACTCGTGGGTACCCATAGAACCCATTTTCATTCACATATCTTGAGGTCAGAGGTCGAGGGACCCCTTTGAAAATGGCCATGCCAGTTCTTTCTTGCCAAAATTTAGCATGAGTTTGGTTATTTAGCCTCTTACACTACAAGCTAGTATGACATGGTTGGTACCAATGGATTCCTTAGGTTTTCTAGTTTCTTATGATGCCAGTACCTGCACTAACTTTAAAACTGAGCCCGATACATCCAAAACCAAATGCATTAACGTGTTATTATCACGTTAACTTCGACAGCCTTGATTAGAATGTTGGGATAGTGAAGTCTAGGGCCAGTTTGATCAAAGTCTACTAGAGACTATTCTTTGAAATAAGTCACTTCATCAGAATTCCTTTTGAAATGCTCACCCTGCAGAACAGTCTGGAGAACTGGTGGCTGAAGCTGACACTGACCTCTGACCTTTCTGCTCAGGAAAAAGGAGGAAGGGTAAAACACAGAGCTGAAGTAGGTAGAGACATATTGAGGCCATGCAGGCAGCTGTAACAAAAAGAGATGGCGTTTCTCAGTCAGGCTTGACATCCTGGACAGGAAGCATAATCTGGAAGAAGGGCCACCCGGTCACCATGCAGCCAGCCAGATGGGGACACCAGACCTGGGGTGGTACGGGTTACCAGGACCTCCCTTCCACTTGGTCCCGGAGTCCAACTAATGGACATCTGTCACAGTCCCACGACAGCAGACCCAGCCACTGTCAGAGCCGTAATGAAATATGTATGAAACAAGGATGTTTAGCAGCGGCGGGGCCCAGTGCTAATCAATGATTCGATCCGCTGGCGCCCAACGCGGAATACATTTATTATACATTATCTTTTCATGCAGTCAATTTTATGCATTCTGATTTCCACCTCCAGCCGCACCGCATTGAAATGAGGCAAAGCTGAAATTGTGTTTAAAATTTAAAGTGGCCCCATTGCCCCGAGCTACATGCCCTCTCACTGTCATGCACACGAGATTGTTGGAAAGTGAGACATTTTCTTTCTCTCGCGCTCGCTCGCTCGCCCCTCCGAGCATCTGCTGGAACAATTGCACAGCCAGTGCTTCCTCAAAACAACAGCAAACATATTTGCGGCACAAAGTAACGTCAATTAAGCTCTTCTTTTTAATTATGCTAGCTAAAAAAGTGTCCTGCGTGGTGAGTCAGAGCTAAGTGACCTGAACAGGAGTTAGCAATGGCAGCCAAGGGCAAAGCTGGCTAATGTAAACCAAATCCTGTACCTGGGGAGCACAGCCTATTCAGGCTAATCCGCTAGCCTGGAGGCTGCTGCTTTAATAGGGGCACTGTGGACCTAGTCATTGTCCTCTCTACTCAAGGAGCCCGATGCAACATGTTAGCCCCACCGAGCTGCAAAAAGCCCCTCCACCCACTCCTGCCTGAATATTTATCCGAGCCATGTGGGAAAGGGGGGGGGGTAGCAGCGAAGAGAAAGGAAGCGTGTATTTGTGCGTGTCTGACTTGTTATTTGAAAGTGCCAAAAGTTGATGATGTGCTATTTTTAAAGACAATAACTCACAGCCCACAAAAAGAAACATTTCGAGCTTGTAAAACAGCCCGAGATGCTTTGACTCGAGGTTAGCGCCGACAACAATGCAAAAAAAAAAAAAAACAGAATATAAATAGACTGAAGGGAATGAAGATCTGGTGGATTGTAGTGGTTGTATTATCAAACGCACCTTTCTCTGCAGGCCTGTCATTTGGCACCAGCCACCGAGGGAGCAATAGCAGCTGTCAGCCGCAGCCCTTTACATATCCATCCTCCCAATACATCTCATTGGATTCAATTCATTTCACCCGAGGCATTTTTGTCAGTCCTCTCAAATTCTTCCATTATGTGTGTGTGTGTGTGTTTTTTGGCGTGTATATACGTGCACATACCTACAGTATATCTGTCCTTTCTGCGCGGGTGCGTTCATGCGTGTGCAAAGCAAAAAAGCGTATTTACACACATGTTTACACCCGCTGCCATGGGAGCCTGGAGTACGCCAGGGGCTGCTGGGGGTTACACAGCAGGGGAGGAAGCCTGTGAAGGGCTGCCTCAGTAAACCCACTGATTATCTGTACCATTTATTCACACCTTCTTGACCTTGCTGCTCAATCTATACTCCAGTGCTCGTCTCAAGTGGCGCGCTAGGAGGAGGCCGGGCTCATACATCCTAGTCCAGGGGCTGACTAGGACCACAGGACAGACGCTCCCAGCTGTTTTTTTTCTCGTTTTCCGTCCTTGTCTCATGTTTGGAGCCGCCGGCCTTGTCGACTCGGGCGCCAGAATCTATACTTTTCAACAACATCCAGTGACATTGACGCACTAAAAATGGCAGTTTTCCTGTGATTTTTATTTGCTGCGCCGTTTAATTTGGAAGCATTTCTTGCAGAGGCAAGTGAAGGAGACTTCTTCCGACTGCTTTGAGGAGGGGAAGTAATCACTCTAAATGTAAATTAAGATTTGCTAAATGTAAGCGATGTTCCGTTCTGTGTCCTTTTGTGAGGTAAAAAACTCCCCGGGTTCCGTGCGTCCGTCCACAGCTATGGCTGGAACGCAGGGGTCAGATTCATAATTAACCCCTCACACTTTTTAAGGGAAGTGACGGGGAGAGAGGGGACGTCAGCTGCTAATGCACTTTATTGCAGGCGGGCTATTTTTTTTTTATTACTTTATTTTTTACTTGAGCAGAAGTGGTTGAAACTGCATCCAAATTCCACACTTCTCTCATCATAATCTCTTTAAATAAACAGTCAAACCAGACCGGACCACAGGTGTCATTATGTGCTTTCAAAACAATATCCTGACTAAATTTTGACTTATACCAGTCTGTTATAATCCATCAACATTATATTTCTCTGATAATAACTATAGTCAAAATAACTCCTTATTTCTGTTGGGGTTTTTTTACGCAAAAAGTAGGTATAATTTCATGTAAATGAGGTTTATTAACCATAAATAAAAAAAAATTAAAAAAGTGTAAAATTTGTAGTAATCAGTTGGAATGAAGTTGGCCAAAAAGGTGTAACACAGAATTGGATGATAATTTATAATGTATGCCTTATAAACAGTCAAACCAGGACCACAGGTGTCATATGTGCTGCCATTAAAACAAATTTAAATGGTTTCAAAACAATATCCTGACTAAACTTTGACGTATACCAGCCTGTGATAATCCATCAACATTATGTTCCTCTGATATTAAAGCTGGGGTCTGCGATTTATCCAGTATACACTTTTTGTTATATTGGTTGAAATGGTCTTTACACCCCGACAGCAATCCGTTTCTTATGAGCACTGAAAAAAGACCAGAAAAGATCCGTCATCTGTAGCTGCTGTAATCCTGTAAAAACGTCTACCAGTCAGTAAAAATGGTCCCGGTTGTAAGGAACCAATCAGAAGCCTCCCTGCCTCCCTGCTCGTACTCTAGCCTCAGCGTGCACCAGCGTGAACTCAAAGCGCGTGTCCGCCGCACGTTCACTGGAGAGTGGAAGAGAAAACTCAGCTCTTAAAACACCGGACAACGAGAACGAACTCGTACCACTATTACCATATTATCGAAAAATACAACTTTGATTTAGTTGTTTATGTTCTGTTAGTTTACTTTATAAGATACTGCAGGTTTAAACTATTTATTCTAACAGCTCAAAGTGAAGTCAGACAAACAGGATTATCAACGAGGGGTGACGGCGGATAGAAAACATTGCCGAACAAAATTTACGTTACTCAAACTGCTTTTTCAGTTACAGCAACAAACGAGTGGACTGATCTCCCTCCAGATATTAGAGTAATGTTAAAAAGGGTCGTGTTGTCTCAGCAGGTATCTCTCTCTTTCCCTCCCCTCTCTGCTGCTCTGTGGCTCTCCGGCGAGCTGCTGCCCCCCCCCCCTCCCCTCTCCGTCAACAAGGAAATAAAAGCCCCTCGTCTACGAGACCGGTCTCTTGAGAGAGCTCCAGCTCATAGCGGGGTCTGTGTGAGTGAATGCCCGGGTGGTGAGGTGGCGATCCCGGCAGCAGCTAGCTAGCTGTGCCGGCAGTTTGTGGAGCTTCTAAACTCCGACAACAGTGGAGAAAATGTTTGATTCGCCATCTAACATCGTAAAACTGTCAATATTCTAAATCTACACCGTTGATTTCTCGCCTCAACATTTTTCAGAAGTGAATTTAGTGATGAAATAGCTACGAAAAATGTGAAGTAGTTACGATGCGGCGGTGCTCGTGCATGTGTGTGGGGGGCGTTGCCTTATAAGGAGTTTCGAGGGGAGGGGGGGGCTTAGACGGAGCTCCTGAGGCGATGCGACTTTCAAATTATGGTAGTTTTCCAAGATCGCAGACCCCAGCTTTAACTATAGTCAAAATAATTCAGAATTTCTGCTTTCTTTTACTCAAAAATTAGGTTTATTAACCATCGGCTCTGATTGGTTGTTTTCCTCTGGTCTGCGAAATCTTGCAGATCCCATTAGGAGCACCGGAGGACATCAGAGGCGCATGATATTTTTTCACGTCAGGATATAGTGGCTATATGTATATAACTTTTTTTTAATCATATTTGCTCCATTTCTACCCACTGCAGCTTTAAATGTATTTCCGTTCGCCGCGATGCAGCAACGGTGCATTTCAAGTGTGTATCCACTATTAGCGAGCACCGACTCCTGTCCCAACGTTTTGCTTCTGTTGTTACCTCTCATCAGCATCAGAGCCGTGTCACCCTTTGATGGCTCAGTTTTGGTGGTGCTGGTGGTGGCGGAGGGGGGGGGTGCAGGAGTCGGGTACGGGCAAGCGTCAAGCTGGGTTCAGAGGTTAATTGTCAGTATTTTGGTTTGTTACTCCACGTGTAGCTTCCATCCACTTTGATTCCCCCCCTCGCTCTATGACTGGCGCTGAAAAGGCTTTGCGCTGATCGCGTTTGGCGCTCATTAATAGTCGTAATCTGAGGGAGGCTATCGACAATGGTGTGTGTGTGTGTGTGTCGCTGCTGCCCCCTCTCACTCCTCATTCCCCCGCCGTGGCCTGCCGTGGTGGACGACGGGCAGGCTTGGCTGGCAGGCTGGTGGGCGGGCGAGGCCGGGAGCTCTCGGCGGGTGATGAAAATCCATTCTGCGGGCTTAATTGAAGGTAGAGCTGTCATGTTCCACGCAGACAGCCACATGTAATTATTCCAGTCTGCCAGGCTTCAGTTTGCCTGTCAGCTACCTGCCTGGGCTGCCTGCTGCTGCTAGAGGGTGTATAGAGACAGAAAGCAAGGGAGGGGTAGATAAGGGGATGGATAGAGGAGGAGAGGAAGGGAAAGAAAGTGTGCGTCTGTGTGTGTGCGTGCTCGGCCTGGCTGGGGAGTTTCACTGGAGGGGTGCATAAAAAGCAGTGATCTTCCAATTTGTCTCTGCTGCTCGTCCTTTTCTCTCTCTCCCTCTATCTTTAACTCTCTTTCTACCTACTTTTCTCTTGTGCCGGCACCCTCCAGTCAATCTCTCTCTTTTTCTGTCTCCATATTTCCTCCTTCAGGAAGAGACACAGAGGAAGGAAGAAAAAAAAAATACAGAAGCACAGAGAGGAAGAGTGAGCGACAGTAAATGTAGGCCCTCCACAGATAGCCCAGGCCGCTAAACATAGCCTGCTTGGTTCAACATCGACTTCAATTTGGGGAACCTCAGAGTATTTTGTTCCTCCATGTGGCAATTAGGATGTCAAATCAAACTTGGGAAGGCAAACAGCAGAGCAAGCCTCCTCGCTGCTATTTCCAGACACCACGTCTCTGTCTCAAGCACACACACACACACACACTCACAAGCCTCTCTCTCTCACACACAATCCTTTCTCTCTCACACACACAGCCATCCAGATCTCCTAAGGATTACAAACTCTAGCTGCTCAGAGAGCTGCTTTCTCCCTCACATGGACACAGGCGCACACACACACACTGTTATGGAAATGATCACATCCCCAAACAATGCCCAGTCCCTGACCCAGCGGTCCGAGGAGCCATAAATCGGGGCGTTTCAGCGGAGGCCTGACCCTTGACCCTTCCAACACCAGGCCTGTCCTTACTGTCAGTCAGGCCTTTATCTCCCTCTGACCTCTAAACATTAGCCAGACAACAACGGGGCGAAGTCAGAGCCCTTATCCCCAATCACACGCCTTTTTTCTCCAGCATTTCACACCATGACATCAGTGTGTGCTCGCTGCTCCAGGACGAATCGCTTTCACTCAACTTTGGTACAACTTATGGTGTTATCGTGTAAACCGGGTCTGTTTGATTATGTCTGAAATGCTCAGTAGTAAGGCACATTATATACTGTGGATCAGCATTCTCTCTGTGGTTCTGATAAATTACATTACTTTTACATTACTCAGTTTTGGTTTTGCTGGATCTCAGACCAGCTTTCAATACATTGGATCACATAATCCTCACTGACGCGGTACAACAGTGGCTTGGTCTATCTGGTTCTCATCATACTGTTCACACTACACAACCTGCTGTCTTGTAATCGGGGGTCTTGAAGTTTTGGTTTTCACACTACATGACTGACCGGTGACAGACGGTCACACACTACAAGATCTTTCCCCGATGAGGTCTCCAAACTACGTTTTGTCACGAAAATACATGCGAGAAAATACACGGTAAATGACATGATACCATACGCGAGACACATCGCTAATGTTGTTGCACAAAATAGCTTATAATAATTAGTTTCCACACTCTTTTTTACTAATTATTCCTCTAGGTGCAACAACAACTTTGCTCCGTGTTGCAAATGCAACACATACAGTAAGTTCCTATTGTTACAGGCGACCCTTCCTCCCCCAGGTTAACCCTCAACCCGTGTCTCACGCTCTCATTGGCTGTAGCTCGTGGCCGGAGTCCCCGACAGGTCCAGATATTTAGCATGCTAGATATCTGGAATGTGTCTGCGAGGCATCTGTGAGCGTCGGCGAGCACCGATGTGCCAACGCCAATTTGCCTCTGATCTGGGGCTTTTGCCGAGGAGCTCCAAAATGTGTCAGGGAGCGGAAACTCAGGGCTAAAGTTGTGCAGTGTGAACTAGGCATTGGTTGGTTTATATTGTATTTATCAGATTTGCTGTTATGGTTATGACATGCCTGATGCTGTCTTGAGTTATGGAGTGCCTCAAGGGTCTGTTCTTGGCCCCATTTTTATTTTTAATCATATGCTACCCTTGGGACTGCTAATTCGTTGTTTTAATGTATCTTTTTACTTTTATGCAGATGACACATGGCTGTACTTGTGAAAATAGAGTTTGGAATTCAGTTATCAGAATCTACACGGTCATTTGATTTTTCTTCTTATATTTTCCATCCATATGTACCATGCCTGATTGGTATTTAATGATTTTTTTGCGTGACACACTTTGAAACTTGTTTTTTTTAGTGCCATTTTAAAAAGGAACTGGCGGTATCTAGCGGTGAGGTTGCAGATTACAACTTCTCTCATGTGCCAAGCGTGTAGGATTGCTACAGTGACCGACGCAAAAACGTGAATTGCCCTATCTAGAGCAGAGTGCCTAGTTTGTGTGTGTATACGTGGGAAGTGAGTGATGAAGCCAGAGAGAGAGTGGCGGCAACGAGAGCAAGTAACATCCTGTTCCGGCCCAAGCAGGAAAAGTTATCAGAGTTTGGTTTGTCAGTTCTGGGCTACTGTAGAAACATGACGGTGCAACATGGCGGACGCCGTAGAGAGGGGACCTGCTCCATATGTAGATATAAACGGCTCATTCAAAAGTAATGAAAACACGACTCTGATTATACACTAAAGAAAACATATTTTATATTATATTCCATTTCTGCCAATAGATGCCCCTAATTGTTACAAACTGGTCCTTTAAGTCTTTACACACGTGATTTTCCCCACTTCCGAAAAGGTTATCCCTTCTTGGTTAGTCATTGCTGTGTTCCTAAAAGTGTGAACAGTCTGGCTTCCACTACAGCTTGGCTGAAAGCCATCAAATGCAATGGATGTGTAAGATTCCCAGACTCGGACACGCAATTTGTCAAATTTAATCAAATTCTCTGACATCTCCTGTCCTGACATACACCTCCCAACATTCCATAATATTCCATGACCAGTGGGAAAACTACATACAAGATAAATATTTAAACCCTGGAGGTTTTGTCGATTCAACTCGGCACAGAACAAGACACACACCCCTCTGGTTCACAGGGGTTTTCAAAAGCACAACCACATGAAGGCACTGTCTGCTTTATTTCACTGACTGTTTTCTTTTCTCGTCTTTTCCCTTTTACCATCAAGCGCTAAATTATAATTGCTCTGATCTCATTCAAATGCATTTAATGACAGACCAATAGGGTAAATGACAGCTTTTGAAACACTTTGTGAATCAGTAACCTAAACCTCAATCTGTGTGTTTGCATTTGTGCACGTATTTCTGTGTGTGCGCATGTGATTGCATGAATGTGTTGGTCCTGTGCCAACATGGGGCAGCGTGCGCTAAACAAGATAAAAGAGTTTTCCAAGAAGCTCACTAAATGGGACGTGGACCCTGCTGTTTGTCTGCAGAGGAGGCTGTCCGAAGGTTGGAGACGCTCAGGAATTTGGGGCTGAGTGGGGCAGGGCCACCGGGGGACATGGGACTCACTCTGGGTCACTGCTTCTGAGGTCACCCCCCCCATTCCTCCCCGTTGTGTACTCATTCAACCTACAATATGCCATGAGCAACAATATTCCTCAACAACACAAATGAATCCACCCGTGCTGCTTAACAAGTTATTTAATCTGGTATTGAGCAGTGAAATCTCATTTTATCTGAAAAGTGAAAACAAAAACCCAACCAGGGAGTCGAGATCATTTTTATTATCTCCACCAGGAGATAATGAGATATGTCATGTGTGTGCATCTTTGTGTCTGTCCACAGCTAATCCTGCATACTGCTGCACCAAACTGCATAATATTTTGGGTACTCATTTATGGCTGCATGCTCAAGGACCTCTCATGGTTGCAGTGACTCACACTTTCTCAAAACACCTTTTATTGCCCGTTTGATACTGCCATTGATTGACTGCTGACTCCTCACTACTCCTAACAGGCTCCCGGCCTGTAGGGGCCTCAAGGGATCACACAGCTGAGTGCATCGCCGGCGCTCAGCCGCTGCGCTGCAGCCAGAGACACAGTGGGAGGGAACAGTTGGCGCATCTATTGATTTGGACGGTGTGTTTGGCTATCAGCTAACGGAACTACCAGTACACACACAGCGGAGGGCGTCACCGCCGCTAACAGCTAACGGAACCACACACAAAGCTGAGTACATCGCCGCCGCTCAGCTGCTGCTCTCAGTTATTCCGTGCCTTTTTATTGGGCATCAACCTCACGTTTACACGCGTTTTGTCGAAAAATTTGCTTGAAGCCTAAATAAATGCTTCGTTTGTCTGCAACCTGGCGGAGATCTACTTCTAGTTTTAGTTGTTTGTTGTCTTGTTTTAAAAACTGTAATGATATTAACTGTCATTTTCATGGTTCTTAAGGGAGTGATTGAGCCGGTCTGCCTTGACTCAAGCTGTCTGCACCTTGAAATAAAACTGCATTGGGTTCAAGTCACGGTCCTAGAATCATCAGCGGATTGTGAAACTCTTTAAAGATCCTATTTTAAGACCTTATTTTCCATTTTAAATGTAATGACACATGATGGCATTTTTTGTGGTGGTCATGCATTATGTACAGTCTTGATGTGGACAACGTTTTCTCAACAGCACCTCCCACGTGTTGTGGTCTGTCTGTCACTTAAGTCCTCTCTCTCTGTGATGCAAAGTAAATTTATTCCATGTAATTATCATAATCATGTTACTGACCAGATGAACCGTAATGGTACTTTAATTGTAAAAGGAGCACACCAAGTTCTGGGTTACTGGCCTAAAATGGTAATCAAAACAAATTAACACTGTGTTCTTCATTGGCTGCAGTGCTTCAACTCTTTTGCACAAAGTGTTGAGTGATAATAGGCGACTAGCATTTAAATTGTATGACCTGTAGTCAAGTAATTATGGAGCGCTGCATGAAAAGAGGGAAAATAAGTGAGTCTGTTCCAGAATGGTACAGGGAGAGAGGCAAAAAATAAAACCACAGGAAAGAAAAACAAAATCAACAAACATAATTTCAAAAACCCCACACCCTCACAGCTAGAGGAGTACAGAGAAGTGACTGGCACTGTCACTGTCTCAGCCTGTTTTAAACTGGAACGTACCACCTGCTCAGGTAAGCACAGGGTTGACTTAAAAATGTCAAACACTGACTCACCACACAGTAACAAATACTACTGATACTTAAGGAACCTGTTGCTATCGTTGGCATCTGAGGTTAGATATGAGCACACAAACTTTCACACCAGTGCACCAACTTTAATAGAATGCCATCTACTAAACAACAGGTTCATCCTTTCTTCAACCACTTGGTAGTCTCCGCTCACTGCCTCCAGGATGCAATGAGGCACACCTGTGTTCAATCTCCCTAAAGGAGCTGAAGGCACACCTGGGTTTGATATCCCTAAACGGGCACATGGCCAGAAACACCACAAGCAGAAATACATACTAAATAAAAATTACATAAACATACAATTATTCCAGTAACGTGGACCTAGGTCATCATTTTTTGAAGCACAAATTCAAGTACACAACTGAAACACAAAATGTTTTTGTGTTGTTGTTTAAGATAAATTAAATAACGGCAAAAATCATATTAGCCTAAAATAAATGTTGCAGCACTAATTTAATCCGATACTCTTCTAGAACAGGGCTCAATAAAAAAAACAAGTATTCAGTATTTGTTGCAGTGCTTTTTATTGTATGTACTTTCTTAGCTGAACACAAACATATTTAACTGCAGACTTTAAACTGTGCATTATTTTTTTTATTGTACACCACATTCACTTGATGTAGAAACAAAACTAGTCATGAGCTCACTCAATTTTTCACTTTCACAATTCAAACCTTTTGTTCATGTAAATGTGATTAGTTGCCATTAGAAAACTGTAGTAACCACTATCAATCCACACAGTCGGTGCTGGTAGCAAGGAGAACTGCGGCAAACAATCTTCTGCAGAGTTTGGTGTGGTGTTTTCCATTTTATCAAACACTTGGGATATGATTTTCACTTGATAAAACCAACCAGGGGGGTGAGATCATTATTATTATCTCCACCAGGAGATAATGAGATCAGTTTTGTGTGTGCATCTTTATGTCTGTCCACGGCTAATCTTGCATACTGCTTCACCAAACTGCATAATATTTGGGGTACTCATTTATGGCTGTATGCTCAAGGACCTCTCATGGTTGCAGTGACTCACACTTTCTCTCGACTCTTAACCGGCTCATGGCTGGTAGGTGCCGCAAGGGATCACACTGCTGAGTGAATCGCTGCCGCTCAGCGGCCAAAGACCCAGTGGGGGAAAACAGTTGGCTCAGTGTTATTTTTTGGATGGTGTGTTTGGCTATCAGCTAACGGAACTACCAGTACACACGCACACACACACAGCTGAGTGCATCACCACTGCTATGGTATACAGTACAGTCTTGATGTGGACAATGTGTTCTCAACAGCATCTACCACATGTTGTGGTCTTGTGTCTGTCACTTAAGTCCACTCTGTCTCTCTGATGCAAAGTACATTTATTCCATGGAATAATCTAAAATGTTACTGATCAGATTAACTGTAATGGTACTTTAATTTTAAAGGAACACCAAGTTCTGGGTTACTGGCCTATAATGGTAATCAAAACAAATGAACACTATGTTCTTCATTGGCTGCAGTGCTTCATGTCAACTATTTTGCACAAAGTGTTGAGTGATAATAGGCCACTAGCATTTAAATCATATGACCTGTAATCAAATAATGATGGAGCGCTGCATGAAAAGGGGGAAAATAAGTGATTCCGTTCCTAAATGGTACTGGGAGAGAGGCAAGGATCAAACCTCAGGAAAGTAAAATAAAATCAACAGACAAAATTTTAGAAACCTCACAGCAAGAGGAGTGACTGATGCTGTTACTGACTTAGCCTGTTTTAAACTGGAATGTACCTTCTGCTCAGATAAGCAAAGGGGTGATTTAAAAATGTCAAACATTGACACACCACACAGTAACAAAAACTACTGATACTTAAGGAACCTATTGATATTGTTGGCATCTAAGGTTAGATATGAGCACACAAACTCTCACACAGGAGTGCACCAACTTTAATAGAATGTCATCTACTAAACAACAGGTTCACCCTTTCTTCAAACACTTGGTAGTGTCCACTCACTGCCTCTAGGATGTAATGAGGCACACCTGTGTTCAATATCCCTGAATGAGCTGAAGGCACACCTGGGTTTGATATCCCTAAACGAGCACATGGCCAGAAACAATACCACAAGCAGAAATACATAATTAATACAAAATTACATAAACAAACAAACTATCACAATAACTTGGACCATAATTGGGGGAAGTACAAATTCAAGGAACTGAAACAACGTTTTTTTTGTTTGTTTGTATTTTGTTTGTTTTAAGGTAAATTAAGTAGTTATACAGCAAAATTACAGAGGACTAAAATAAATGATTCAACACTAAATTAAAACTGATAAACTTCTGGAATAGGGCACAATTACAAGACAAGGAAGTTGATTTTTCACACTCACAGTGCCATTTATTTTATGTACTTTCTTAGGTGAACACAAACATATTTGTTAAGTGCAGATATTTGTCTTTCATTGTACACCCCATTCACTTGTAAAAAAAAAAAAAAACTAGTCATGAGCAAAGTCTGAAAGTAAGACAAACTGTTTAATTTGTTCACTTTTCAATTGAAAACATTTGCTCATGTAAATCAGTCATCAGTTGCCATCAGAAAACTGTAGTAGCTACTATCAGTCAACACAGTGTGTGCTGGTATGGAGCACTGAGCAAACAATCTACTGCAGTTTGGTGTGGTGTTTTCCTTTAAAGAATACAGTGTCAAACACATGTAACTGGATTTGTCACTTGATAAGAGTTGATTTGATATGAAAACAAGTTTCTCAAATTCATTTACTGGCTTAGAATTACACTTAAGGATACAAATAAACAACTGGAGGCAGCTCAGACTCTCTCTCCACCTCCCTTGTTTTCTCTTTAGCGCAGTGTAGTGTAGTCTGCTGATTACGGGGCGGTTGCTGTTGGAGGATATTAGCCGCCTGCGTGCAGCCTCCTCCCAATGTGATGACAAGCTCCAGAGAAACCCTTCACACAGCTGGAAGCTCGGGGGCCCCAGCCTTCAGAGGCGTGCGCCCGGCCCCTCGACACAAACCACGCCGATGTACAGTTTTGTCTCTTTCCCTCCCTCTTCCCCTCCTTATCTGACTTTTTCCCCTCCCTTCTCGCTCTGCCTCGTTTTTTTTTTTCCCAGCTTCACTCTGGCACGCCCTCTCTCTCAAAGTCTTTAACAGTTCATTTGAAGTCTGTTTTCACAGCAGGGCAACACACACTTAATTTATGGAGTTGAAAATGGAGCAGAAATTTGGTTTGTGAAATGCACTCTCTTGACATGTTGTTGTGTAGCTATTTTAACATTAATTGATGCAGCATCATCTGATGTGCAAACAACACAAAGATATTATGTCTGATCAAGTGATCAAATATCTGAAACATGGATAAACATGTAGCTGGCCTGATTGCTTGACTGTATTTGATTGGCTGACTGGATGTTGCCATGCTTCTAAGGATGGCAATGTCAGTCAGTCTGTCAGTTGGTCCACCACTTGAAATACCTCAACAACTTTTGAATGGATTGCCATGAAATTTTGTAAAGATATTCATATTCTGCAGAGGATAAAACCTACTGACTTTGATGATCCTGTCTTTTCCTCTAGCGTCAACAGCAAGTCAACATGTTTAGGGTCGTGTCTAAAAGGTAACCCGCAAATTGCAAAAACTCTCACGATCAAAATATTATTGATCTCTTGGCGTTCCAAAATAAGGTCACCCCCGGAAGGGGAGGGACTTTGCCTATCTATTAGTTGCTGTCATGCTGTACGATTGCATTTACACCTGGCTGGGACCACCTCCAAATGTGGTCCGGCCGATCTCATCGATCACAATGCTTTGTGCATGCATTTACACCTTGCATTAACATATCCAGATACAGATCACATGGGGTTGTTCCCTGCATGATGAATTATAGCAGCTTTGGTGATCCCCTAACTTTCCATCTAGCACCATCATCAGGTAAACACTTTAATTTGTCCAATACTTTGGTTCAAATATCAAATATGAAAACGAATGTCATTCTCATCAGCCTTAACAAATGTTAGCATGCTGAACGATGGTGAACGTGGTAAACATTAAACCTGCTAAACATAAGTATGTCAGCATTTTCATAATGAGCATGTTAGCATCCCGCAGTTAGCATTTAGCTCAAAACAGTTGTGCCTAAGTCCAGCCTCACAGGGCTGCTAGCAATAAAATAAACTAAAATACCACCCCAAAACACATAATCTTTCAGTAATGCAATCTAGTGCAACAAAGCCATAAAGTACAACCTCACAAATTACCTAATGTGTCACTGTCAGAGTGAGTGTTCACTGACAGGGAAGCTCTCAGGTGGCTGTGCAGAACTATCAAATAAACTTACAAAAACACTGGTGTTGATTTTTTTACATTTTCACACACACACACACATTTAAAACTCAGAAAGTTTCACATGTCAGCTATATCATTCTTAATTTATCAGATGTCCAATCATGGTTCACATTTACCACAACTGTCATCACGCTCCTGAGAGAGTTTCCTCCCATCCAGTAAAGTTTCCTCTGCCATATTATGTTTTCATTTTAATGAAATGGAAACATTAGTCCGGTTCTGAATCCCAGTTTAATCAGGCCAACTTGGAGTGTTGAAACTGAGTGTCTATAAGCAGAACAAAAAGTCACTTCTTCCCTGTGAATAAGCTGCAAATCTGGGCCAGCCACCGCTGAGACCCACCGTGGCCCTTGGGCTCACTTAAGGAAGGCCTGTAAAAACCGTGACTGATTTACATCTCCGCTGCCTGGGCTTCCGCAGAGCAGCGCCGCCCCCCGTCCCACTGTGGGTGCTTCAGAGCACCAAGAGGGGTGGGTTGTGGGGGCACAAGAACCACGGAGAGAGGGGGGGAGCGGAGAGAGAGAGGCCAAGAGAGAATAGGAATGTAGAAAAGAAAGAGGGAGAAAAGAGTGGGGGCGTAGGAGGTGGTGGGGGGGGAGAGGTCACAAGGGCAGTGCAGGGCGCTCCCAATCAGCACTGTGTAAACAGGCCTCCTCCTGGAGTGGACAGGTTGCAGGGGGGAGTCCTCCACGGGCCACTGGGGCTGTCAGCAGAGCAGATAACTGATGGCAGGAATGTGGCATTTGTTCTTAAAAAAGAGGGAGAGCGGGAGGGAGGGAGTGAGGGAGGGAGGGAAGGGGGAGGAGTTCAACTAGTGGCAGAAAGCGGGGCCGCCAATTAACATCTACTTGATGCATTCATACAGCCGGGCCTCTGGCTCCTTAAGCCCTGCAGCTGCATTTCTGCTGGCAGGCAGGCAGCTCCCTGCTTCCCTGGCCCTGTACGCTCACACAGAGATCCCCTTAAACTACACAACGGCCCCGGGTCCACGGCTGTACAGTACCAACATTGTCAGACAGTTCAGTCATTACTCTGTAGGCTGCTGGTCATCTGGTGGGCTCTTAACTGGGGCTGAAATTTATGAATTTATAGGAAGTTTGACAATTTATATCCTCAAGAATTCCAATAAAAACTTTGGACAAATCGGTATTTTGTTGCCACTCATCATACCCCAAGTCCTTGGTAAGCCTCTACCTGTAACTGCCAAATCTTTCTGTCTCACATTACAGCGTATCATTACACATTCTGTCATCTTCCTAACCACCACCTCCCTGTCCGCCCGCGTCTCCTCCGTGTTCACGACGACTGTGGTTAGGAAGATTGACATCAATTTAGGAGTTAAGCTGCACCGATGGGATTAATGTGATCCACAAGTCAAGTCCCGTCTGCAGCCTCTGCGTGTGTCCTGTCTGCCTTCGAGACGGGCGTTCATCTCCCTCTGATCCCAAAACAGTTATTAGCCTGTCCTCCCATCTGGAGCATATAGAATCGAGAGCCGAGCCCGCTGACCTCGCGTCTGCGCTCAAAAGAAGGAGGCAGAGCTCTCCCTCCGCGCCCTCAAATCTGCAAATGGAGCCATGATCCCCGTCTTTGACCCTCCCTCTACCACCACCCGTCGTGGTGGCCTTTGAGGCCAAGTGAGGTGTAAACAAATCCAATATACGCTGCATTGTATGGCACCCCGAGGGTCCCAATGAAGTTACTCCAGAGGTACAAATCACTTTGGGTCACGGTTTGCTTGCTTTTTCTTGCTCTATTTCCCCGGGGCTCGCCGAGAACGCCACCCAGCCACCCACCGCCGCCGTCCTACAGGTTTATTTATATTTGGACGTCTTAGATTGATTGAATGGGCCCCTTTTTTGGGATTGTACCTCCACAGGCCTGCTTAGTGTTCAAACAGGAGACCACCGTGCAGAGAGGGAAAGGTCCACACATTCTGTTCCTTAAATCACAATGCCATCTGACTCTGGCTGTGACACAGAACAACGGCAGTTCGTGAAATAGTCACAAAATTTAATCTATTTGACCCGCGTACATAGATACAAATTTCCCTTTTTTTTCCGTGACTCGCAGCACGTCTTTCAACAACGTATTTTTCTTGCGCTTTCCTACAAATTTCCAGCAACATGTGACGCACGTGTCAATTTCTACTCCAGACTTTTCAAAATAAAATTACTTGGTTAGGTTTAGGAATAGATCGACTTGGTTAGGTTTAGGCAACAAAACTACTTAGGTTTAGGAAAAGTTTGTGGTTTGGGTTTAAAAAGCACCGGAAGTGGCAAAACTTAAGTACGGAAGTTACGTGACAAAAACTACTTAGTTAAATTTAGGAAAAGATCGTCGTTTGGGTTAAAATAACCCCGGAAGTGCCGTAACTTAAGTACGGAAGTTATGTGACAAATAAATCAACTTTGACTTATGGTTTCACACTGTACATGGACACCGGTCTCCTGTGTTTTTTGACCCACCCACCCCGACCTCCTCCCTACGTGCCGTTTGCAGTTCTTTATACTTCCTGGTTCAATTACGTGGATTACATCCAAATTGATTTTGTGCTGACTATCAAGAAAAAAATGTGAAATTCATGTCTACATGAATCCATACATTAAATTCCATGACTATTTCACGAACTGCTGTGCGACTGGTCAGCACAGAATCAGGATGTTGGTCCTTAAGCTTTGCCATATATCAGTGTTATCATCAGCACTGGAAGGAGTTTTGACGCAGAGGTTGCGTGCAGGATGTCTCTTCAATGTGCTTGCAATGCTTTTTAGTGGAATTTTGCTGAATTTAATATGATTTCTGTAAATATAAATTTTCAACCTGTAGCCAATTCAGGAAAACTTTGAGGTGCTTTTCGTAATTTTTTTTTTTTTTATGTTTTTCAGCAGGAATGGCATATTTCAAATATAGAGAAGTCAAACTAGGAAGGGGTACCATGGCAGCTACTGAAAAGGCTGAAAATGATAAATTATTGTATTGAAAACTTACCTTTAGAAATATCAGACTAAAAACAAAACTTTAAAGAGTGCATCACTATTTCCAACTAGCTCGTGTTTCTTGCAAATGGGCATGCAAGAATAAGAATAAAGTCATTTTAATGTACTTCAAAAGCATACATCTACCTGCGTTGCATTCCTATCAAGTAATTTTTGTAAATTGCGCCAAATTCCTGGCAGTTTTTTTTCGTCATTGCTTCACTTCTCAAGGACGTGCAACTGAGCACAATGTTGCGTAAACAGGGGTTTGCAAACAGTGCTGCGGGTCAGCAGTGCAGAGGACAACTATCCATTTCCTGGACAACACCCTCCCCTGACCTGGCAGGCAGTTATCAGGTCACTCCGGGTTCAGCCTCCGGGCGTGGCCTGCTGCCTGTCTGCACGTTACCTACAGTATTAGAGAAGTGCTGAGGAATGTGAGACGATCTGTTGTGAAAAAAAACTGGCTGGCTTGGAGTGGACAGCAAGGATACGGTTTACTGGTGTTATCTGCTGGTCTCTGACACAGGCTTTAGCAGGTTACCCAGCCTCTAACGTTTCATGTGAGGCCACTGACTGACCGTATAATACACTGAAGCTATTGACAGTAATCTGCCTCGGTATCATGGTGAGTCCAGCATGTATAGAAGGAATGACAAAGGCAGTTTCAGTATCACTGGATGCCAACAATAGCTCCATTGTGTCCAGTTATGTCACTACGAGCTGCCGTTCAAAACACAGGAGTGTTTTGGAGGAGTCCATATTCCACCGAGGACCTGTTAGGGGACGCACAGGTCACTGGAGCAACAGAGATACACGCATCTGCCTGCGTCTGTGAATAAGAGATTGTGTTACGGGCCAGTGAATCAATTCACATCATAGTGTAGTTGTACAATGGCGGTTGCTCCAGATGCAAATCACTTAAGTTCACTTTTTAGGTAATTGGATGTGACACGTCTGCGAGGGTAGAGACGAACCAAACAAAATCGAGTAGCAATGCAGTCTGACTTGTCAGCATGGGCTGACACCGTTCAGTCAAGTTGCAGCCTGTGAATATTCTCCTTGAATTACAGTTGTATGATTTACATCAGTGGTTCCCAACCAACATACCCCCCCCCTTACACTGGGTTAGCTAAGTACTCCTTCATGAACACAACCTGCCATGTTCCAAACACTGGATGTTATTTAACATTATTAATTTTATAAAAGTGGATAATCATGTTTTCATAATTGAACTGTCCATGTTTAGTTCGGTTGGGTCAAGTTTGCATTTATACTATTACTTAGGGTGACCATATTTTCAAACCCCCCAAACCGGGACCCTTAAGTGTACCGCACGTTCATGCGTTCGCATGTGCACGCGCTAATATACACGCACCATAGGCGTTTGCATCAGGATGGCTAACTTGGCGCACCCGTAGCTCATTTGAGCACGGGGTGGGATCAGAAAGAAGGCATTATTATAGGGGGGTGCATTAGAGGCCTACTTTGACCTTCACCATTTATCCATTAGGCTACTTTTATTAATCTATTTTTTATTTATTCATTACTTTAGCCAACAATTTAGGCCTCTCTGCCCTTTCATGCACTCTCAATTGCAACACATAGCCTGCATCCCACTTCAATTACCCCTAGGTTGGAATAACTTCTTTATCCCATAATATAAATAAATTGAGATTAAAATATCAACCTTTTACCATTCACACATGGTTGAATGAATGGCTGTGTTCCCAAAATTTGACATGCTTTACCCTCATGGATCTGGATCATCAGCTTTTTAGGCCTAACCATCAAGTATGAGAGGCAGAGGAGATTTTAATTAAGTTAGTCTTGCGAGATGTAATTAAGCAACATTTTGTAGCTTCTCTTTCCAAAACCCAGCTGGGCGATCGTAGGATAGGTGGTTCTATGCGCAGCACGTCCCGAGGCTAGCTAGCTCGCTGGTGCAATTACAGTGCTGTCTCACAGCATCAGGTATTTTAAATATAATAGGGTTTGGCCTGGTTTCTCTTTGCCCCACTTAAAGTTCCCTTTCCGCTCTGCCTAATTAGACAAAAACAGCTCCCTCCTGTATCAGCCCAACATTACTGAGGTTTCGCCGAGGCTCTCGTCGGACAGACACGGAGCATGTACATTCGCGAACGTTCGCTGTACTGTACACTCGACGTAGACGGGGAAGACAGCGCAACACCTGCGCCTTTATTGCTGATCAAAGTTGCACATTCATATTTCAACAGGGGTAGACCATATCCCGCTTTGACAAAAGGGACCTCTCCGTAGCAACAGATGCAGCTCTGTTCATTATCTATGGAGGAATGTCAGGATTCACATCTATGAAATGCCATTTGCCGAACGCTGTCACACGCTCCAGCACACTCCACAAACCAATTAAACCAAATTGACAGGATTGTTCAAAACCGGTCTGATTTGTCAACCCCCCCACACACACACACACACTGCATGAGATTATTTTACAAGTGATACTGACATTGTTTGGATTATTCACAAAGTGCATGTGTTTGCTTTTTGAGTGTAAGCCATTAATATTAACTAAGGCAGGAGAAATTTGTCAAAGCTTTGCTGTGGTTTGTTCACTATCACTAAAACACAGAAGAGCGAAGGAAGAACATAGTAATATTTCTGACTTTTAATTTTCAAACTCCCCAGCACACTGAATATGTAGCTGTCATTTACTTTTTAATGGCAGCATTGCAGTGTTTTCAATCATCTTAGCATGATTTCAAAACATTACATGAATAAGTTACACGTCAGACATTTAGCATAGCACCCATATTTTCACTCTACTGGGGATTCTATTGGGGACATGCATTTTTAATAGCGTGTCAATGCTCATTGGTTTTTCATACCGTTTACAGACCCAATGGGGTGCAAATTAACTTTCCAAATTAAACTTGCTTTCTGGGTTTTTTTTTGGTTGAGAATATTTAAGTATGCTGTTGGATCTCCAAGCTGACAGGGCCTGAAGAGATAATTTTTTCCAAAAGCGCAACCTCAGGGTGAGATGTTTATTGAAAATTCAATGAAAAGGACCCACGCTTATGGAGTCAAAACAGCCTCCAACACACTACGAATTAAGTAGATACAGATATGAATCTACTATTACACTCTGAGGGGGTTTCATAAAACATGGATCCATATACAGCAAGACAATGAAGTTATTATTTTGACAAAATAATTGATTTCTTGCAGGATTTACAACTTATTTCAAATGTCAAAAGGCCAAAAAAGACAAAGAACATGTACTACCTCATGACCTTTACGATATTTACAGCTTAATGAGAGGATCCCATGATTTATCGTCATCAAAATAACTCTCAAGCAATAATTCAATACAAGTCAACTTTTCCAGAGTCCCACCAGACAAATCCCCGAGCATCCCTACATAAAGACGCTAGATTTCAGCTGCGGTCAGCTGTGTTTTCCACCACACTTCAGTCTGCAGCAGCTAATAAGACTATTTCAGCCTTCTACCAGCAACTGATGGCTGAGATGCACTCCTCAATAATGCATTAGACAGGCAGGCTAGCACCCCTGGGTCCCCCCCCCCCCCTCTCTCTCTCTCTCTTCCCACTGCACACACTGTACAGCCGAATACGGGGATGATGCTGTCTCTGCAGCCTGACTCAAAGGTGAGTAAGGCCTATTGATTTGTGGACAGAAAGCACCACTTCTCATCTTCTCCAGGCCTGGCTGCAAAATGGATTGGAGTGAAGAGGATGGTGGTGGTAGTGGTGGTGGTGGGGGTCATACACAACAAAAACCAGAGGGAGATGGAGAGGGCAGAGTAGGGGGTGCAAGGGTGTTGGGAAGGGGGGGGGGGATTCGAAGGAGACACAAACTGGAAAAACAACAGAGGCACCGGTGCTTTGTTACTCTTTCAGCTGCGGTGACATCACTGTGCAGTTTCCCGGAGGACGGAGCAGAGGGAGGAGGGTGGAGGGGGGGTGGGAAGAAAAATAGAAAAGTTGAGGCGAGGAGAGAAGTGGCTGTTGCTCTAAGAAGCTACTTTCGTGGTCTTCTTAACCTCTTGGGCATTCTGCAGCAGAGAGAGTTTTTAACCCATGATGTCTGTGATATTTGAGCCCAAGAGTGTGCAGATTTTTAGTTCAGCCAGAGAGACTGTTTTTACTTATTTGACATGTCCTCAACCAAGAACCTACGGTGGCCCTGAGAGCTCAGTGCAACTTAAAGGTCCCATATTATGCTAATTTTCAGTTTCAGTCTTGCATTTCATGTTTTGACTAGAACATGTTTAAATGCTGTAATTAAAAAAAACAACAACTTTTTTTTCCACATACTGTCTTCATTTACCCTCTGTCTGAAATGCTCCGTTTTTGCACATTTCAACGGTATTGCGTTGCTAGGCAACAGCTTGGGTCCATGTTTACTTCCTGTCAGCTGATATCATTCACATACACTGCAACCGGAAATAAAATGGGACACATTTAGAATGTTTACGTTTAAAACTGTGAAATGGTCTAAATATTGAAGATTTGTGACATCACAAAATTACAGATATCCCTACAGCTTGTTTCAAAGCAACAGTTTCTGAATACGGGCTGTGTGTATTTCTCCATGGATTGAGCATTATTTATATTGCACTTCAACCTAATTTATAATTAAAAAAAAAAATGAAAATCTCACTTTTTACAATATGGGACCTTTAAGAAAACACATGTAAATATGCTTAATATAAACATGCATCACATTTCAAATTCAGTCAATGCAATTAAATACAGAAATGAACTTCACTTTGACTGAGATTTAAATTTATTTCAGTTTCAACATTCTGATTGTGTGATTCAGATATTATTGCAAATATATGCCGTATACGTATTGTATGTTATATATGCTATAGCAAATATCTATAGTGATACACACTAAGTCAGGGAGTGAGCCATAAATAATGGCAACAATTAATCAGTTTTTAGTATCCCCTGAAAACTTTATTTTGTTACTTAGTATTTTTTCTGTGCAACTTGTATTAGGTTGTGTTTTCTCTATTTGCAGCGCATTTCTGTATTACGTAGTGTTTTCTCTATTTGCAGTGTATTTTGTTAATCTGCATATGTAACGTCAAATTGTGAAGATGTTCTTTTCATTTGATTGTCTATTTGCATGTGTACTCTGTAGTTGGAGTGCATTGAAGCTAATGCAATGTTTTGTATTATGATTATTACATGTTTTAAAATCAGCTAATTCTTCATGTCGGTCTGGTTTAACATAAAATTTACATACTATACTTTTTGTAAAACGGTCTGATAAACAGTCATGCCGGTAGAGTGAACCAGAGCGGAGCCGAGATAAAGAGCATTGTCTCCTCATTTGTCTCTGTCCACCGGTGGCTCCCTAAGTGGACTCGCCATTGATAACTACACAATGCTTCCCTTCCCGCGCAACAAAGGCTCCCTCAACCAGATGGCAAATTAGTGCCAATTGTCCAAAAACAATGTGGACGGCTGATGACAGACGCTCAGGGCGCGCGGCGGAGACGGCAGCGGACCCGTTGTTTGGACAGAAGATTTTTTTCCATTCAGACTTCTCCTGCGCTGCACTCCCACACCGAGCGAGCGAGCGAGGGGCGACTGGGAATCATTATTCAGTACTCCAGGGGCCCGGCCGTTTAACACACATCCGCCAAGTTCAATCTGCTCCAATAGACACACGGACTTGTGATTTCTCTTTCAGCGTGTTAGTGGAAAACAGATGAGGTGCCGCTGATACGCTCGCTCTGGCACAGTTTTGACAGCACGCCTTTTTTTTTTGCATATAATCTGTCCACGCCTCAGGTCATTAAAGGAGCACCGACTTCGGAGCAGTACATTATCAGGCTGACAGTTGAAGGTATTAGTTAGCTCTTCACTTCATTTCATCGCAGCTTTTCACTAGTGAAGTGAGTTTTCGTGTGAAGCTGTTCGCTGACTTCAACATTCGAAGGTTCTGAGATTTATCTCAACATGTGTAACTTACGGCGTTTCACTGGAACGAAACGATATCTGTTGTTTCAGGCCATTCCTGTTAATGACTTCAGCAGTAGACTTAGTGACACATTGCTGACACACTGGACAATTCCCGCGTTTGTGAGTGAAAAGCTGGCAGAAGTTGATTTCAATGATGAATTGCACCACTTGCTCAGTGGCGTCTGGCTTTAGGAAAATAAAATCAGTCAATTACTAATGTCCTGTAGAAGTTTCCAAGGTCTTTTCCCCCTAGTAAATTAAAATGTAAAAATGTATGTGTTTGGGTTGGTCAGTTATTACAATGGCACAAGGGGAGTGAGATGAGGTAGTGGTGTTCAGGATTATATTTAGAGAAGAAGAAAAAAAAAAAGCAGGAGCTCTGCTGGAAACCACAAAATGAAGAGGCCACAGCTTCTGTTCAAACAAGCATAACAAACCGAGACTTATTTTAGCCTCGCTGCTGAGCAGTCCAGAGGACACGCGCTTCTGAGCGGACAGCTGCGGTATTTACCAGAACCACAATCTATTACCATTAGATAATAAATCAAAAATAAAAGACACTGCCAAGAATAACAGTCATAAAATAGAAAAAGATCACCCCATTACAACATAGCTTGCTTCGAGAGTATGCAATTAGTTTTTATTTTATATGGCGTGCTGTTCGTTTACCAGAACCAAAGAGAGGAAAAATTTGAAAAGCAAAATAGGAGAAATAGTCAATCAGGGATAAGGCTGATCATAGAGGACTGGTGAGGTTGGTTCTTATTTTTTTTATTTTTTCTATGAGAGAGTTGTTTGATCTTAGAGCCATACATTTATACATTTTTTCTTGACATACCCTAAGTGTTGTTTTCCTTAACATTTGAGTCATCATCCTCTACAGATTATACTGTAAATGTGCTGCTGTGGTGTAACAGTAGAACGTAGGTTGGTCTTCATTTTGTTTGTGGTCTTATGTCATACAGCAAACCCTTGAGGAGTGTGTGGGAGTCTGCCGTTCACCATCCATTCTAGGTCAACAGCCATGCAGGGTCAGACCTATGTTCCCTCAGCATCATCCTTGGCCCATGTTAAAATCTGCCAATAACTTTTTGAGACATTGCGCTAGCAATATCCAATAACAGACAGTCTGGCTAGTACTCGTTGCCTTCGTTGGTTGGGTTGGTTAGATTTAGGCATGAGGAGTGAGATTAGTTTAGGTTAGGGTAAGAATATCAGGGTAAGCCAATCAGAGGCAGAGTAAGATGGGTCATGCCTTCGCAATAGTTGTATAAAAATATTGGGACAGGGAAGGTCCGGTGACGTCATTCTGCATAATAATTAGCCATGTGCTTCTGTTTGTTGTATTTTCAGCGTTATGGGCCTTCAAAACAATGTTGGGCCCAATGGACATTTTCCTGACTATTGGGGTTTTGGAATAATGGGCCGTCGGAACAATGGCATGGCACCAGCGGAGGTACTGATCTGAGGGAACACAGACACGCTGCCCAGCCATGCCAGCAGCACTGTGAGGCACATGTGCTCTGGCTGCATTCACGCGATGTCAGCACGATTGGAAGAATAAGAGAACTTCTGTTTATTCCAACCTGGGAGTGTTTATGGACCCAAAGACGACGCTAGATGAGAAGTCAGAGGATCACCAAAGTCATTAGGTAACTTTGATATTATATCAAAATTTTATTGTTGATATTTGATATTATTGATATTGATATAAACTTTAATACCTGTAGCAAATGTCATGGCAATCAGCCCAACTGTTCTCAAGATCAACCTCATGGTGGGGCTATAATGGAAAGGTCAGGAGATCACAAAGTCACTAGGATTCATCCTGTGGGGAACATGATTGTCTCGACCAAATTTCATGGCAATCTATCCAATATTTATCAAGTCACTCTGATCCAACACTGTGGGGCACTAGAGGAAAAGTCAGGTGATTCATTAGGATTCATCTTCCGAGAACCATGAATGTCCGTACAAAGTGTTGTGCCAATCCATTTAGTAAATGTCAAGCTATTTCACTGAATAAGTGAAGACTTTAACCTGCTAGTGGTGCTATAGAGGTGAAGTTCAGAGGATCATGAAACTCATTCCAATGTATCCCCAAGCGACTTTGAATATCTGTATCAAATTTCAAGGCAATCCCTACGATCGTTGTCAAGATATTTCTCAAATGTTAAGCTATAGCTAAAGGGAAAAGTTATTAGGATTCATCCTCTGGGGACTGTACAAAAGTTCAATCCAATAATTGTCAACAGTCTGATGCTAGCTTGGCAAAAAAAAAAATTCAAAACACTTGAAAGACACCTACTGATCCCCTAACTTGAGCTCCTTGCTAATTCTTTCCTGAGACTTTATAAGGGCACATATTCGATGAACTCCTGAAATACCACTAGGGAACGTTTACCATGTTTTCTCCCAGGTGCACTGTGGGGGGGGAAGCATCTTTCAGAGAAAAACATCGACTGTGTCTTCTACTTGCCCGAACTGAGCCACTCTCAGCCAGAAAAATATCAATTCCCCTCCCCTTTCATATGAATGGGAGAAATGCCCCAATTAAACACAAACACCATAAATCAAAACACCTGTTAGTGACGATGCAAGATTTTCAAAGACGCTCTGAACTGCTTTGAACATCTCCCCTTTTCTCTCCATCTGCTCCTTTTCAGAGCATTGATTTACAGCCTGTGACTTCATATAAAACTTGATGAATAGTGGGGTTGTGGGTACAGGGAGATCGAGTGCGTCCTGTCTGCATGAACAGTGGAAAAAGAAAACCTCCGGGGTGACGGAGGAGGCGACGTGTTCAGGCATGTCGACTTAAAAGCAGGTACAAGGAGCCCCTCAGCACGTCCTGGCACTCCAGTTCCTGCCATTTGTTCTCCGTCTCTGGGATAAAAACCTGGCTGAAAGCACAGGATGTCGGATGTAGACAGCTCCCCTCGTTTTGGACACGTTTGTCTGCAATTATCGTCTGAGTTCTTGCTGGGAGAACATGTGAAGGCATCCCTGCTTCCTCTCCATTTCCTCTATCCCCTCTTGTTTCTTCAACTCCTCCAGCCTCAGCGATTTCACCTGCTGAGAAAATCGAGCAGTCATACGAGACTCCCACCCCCTGCCCCGGCTTCTTCTTTTCTTTTCTGTCTGTCATTTTGCCCTCGAATCATCATTTGGAAATCTACCCCACAATTAAGTCATTTTCCAGGAATTTGGCTCCGCGGTCTTGAAACGCAAGATGGAGCCGGTCTGGTTGGGCCGTGCGAAGCCAGAGCTGGAGCGTATTTACTCTCCTCTTCCTCCAAAGTGTCATTTGTCATGTTCTTGGCAGACAAATGCAGCTCCGGAGGAGACAAGTGAAGGCCTCCTCAATACGAAAAAAAAAGAAAAAAAAAAAAAGCGCCATCATCACCAGCAGCAGCAGTGTAAATAAATAGCTCACCTGTCCCAACACTTCCATTAAGCGAGGCTAATTCCCCCCGCTCGAATCAAGCGGCGGCGATCGGTTTACCAACAGCGTCAGCCCTCCCCTGTCATCCCGCCTGACATCTGTAATGATAACAGAGTTAATGCTAAAGCCTTCCCTGCCTCATCTCCCCGCTCTCTTTACACGCAGATTAATTTCAGCTGCGGCTTGACAGACAGACACATCGTCGAAACCTGCCCCGCTATACAAGGTTACTGAGTCAAGGCTGGCATCAGGAATGTGCGTGCACCTGCATGTGTGTGTGTGTCTCATTGCCTGCCTCCTTCTCCACCGCCTGCCAAAGCCACTTCCTTAAACATGTCAGACATAATCCTGCCATTGCTGGAGGGGAAATAGTCGAAGCCCGACAGGCAAGCGAGCCGGAGAGAGAGAGAGAGCGGAGAAGCAGAGAGATGATAAATAGTCCAGGTTATACGTCCAGGTGTGGCTGTCTCCACCACACACCTGTACCAAAGACGTTTATAGAAATAAGCCAAATTATCCTCTGAAAAAACCCAGTGTCTGCTAGCATTCATGGAGCATATATTTAAAAACACAAAGCCACAGTAGCAGTGGATAGTGGATGTGGGTTTGAGGTGTTCCTGTGTTTTGGCAGCGTTTCTCTCTAAGTGGAAAAACACAGATGTCAACAAGTCCTTTTCTGGAATCTTGCACCTCATTCCCTTTTCTCACTAACAGTGGTAACAATTTCAAAACCAGACAGGATCATTCTGGTTTATCATAACATGGGTCTTATTTTGGGTCTTAATTTCTATCGGTTATGATGACATCGTACTCATCAAGGTAACAGCTGAGATCTGGTAACACGGTTACGTCGCAACAACGAAGTCCAACGAGACAAGAGACATGAGCAGCGCGGTCAGACATGTTGGAAACAAGCCACTAGATTATCGGTTTATTTGGAGGTCAAACTGGAAGTGAGTGCACCTGTAATGTTGGTTATAATTCCTCATTGCACTGAAAAACGTGTGGATACGCAACTCGTCAAATACCGATGCTTGGTCAGTGACCCCCACGCTTCAAAATAAGACGCTCTAGGTACCCCTCTAGCGTCAGTTTTGCTCGTTACATGCATAGTGTCTTTTCAAAATAAACTTCCATTGTACAGTAGATTTACTTGGCTTTTAGGTTTACTTAGGCAACAAAACTACTCGGTTAGGTTTAGGAAAATATTGTGGTTTGTGTTAAATAAGTATGTTTGTTAAGTAAAATAACTACGCTTGTTACGTAAATGGCTTTAGTAAATTACGGAAGTCACGTAACTATGGTAATACTAATTGGTTTCACATGGGACACAAACAGCGTTCTCCTGGGTGAAAGTCCTGTGTTTGTTTGACCCACCCAATCTTCCCTCACACTCTTTATACTACGTCAGTTGCCCATCTAATAATGATACGGGTGGGTTTACATTGGAGTTTGTTGAAAGCCTGGTGCGTTCCATACACACACTAACAGGTGCCTCAGTGCATCAGTATCAGACGCCGAGGGGCACTGACGGTGGTGTTCGACAAGTTGGGAGTGAGACCGGGTAACACTAAGTCCGCTCTCAGCCTTTTTTAATATATTCAATTATATTCCTTAGTCATTCCCTGTTTTCTTTCAGCTTTCACGCAAGCATTACTGTGATATTTTTTTTATTTATATTCAAATGATTTATCACGATGAGCTAACATTTTCCAAAAAATCCATTTGCTGCAACAGAAAACAACACTAATGTCATTTGACGTATTTGTACCGCTGTAAGTTTATTCCCAGGAATATGACAAGTACACCAGGTCAGAGTTGAAGAAGAAAGTCGTCTGTAAACCGTTATGGGTGGTAATGATTTTACCGTACACCTTTGTTTTCTTGTCCAATAGCTTTGACTACCCTGTGGGTAGTGGTTTCTCACCTATTGGATGTATTTTTTTTTTGCAATTTCATTTCATTCCCAGATGTCACTAATTGACTTGGTGAGCAAAATATTATTATTACCAAAAGGAATGATAACCAAAACTATGTAAAATGAGACCCAAGTTTTAATTAACTGGAATGACCCTGTATGACATTTCCTCTCTGTGCTAGAATTGGTATTGCAAATCATCAGTGATAAATAAAAACTTCGAACTGTTCTTGTTTTAACTTCTATATAAGGATTAAATTCTGTAATTCAGTGGGTTAATGAACACCTGCAAATGCAGTATGAATACAAAAAGGTCATTTTTTTCTTTCTTGAAACTATAAATATGCATGTCTAGACAAATGTATTACATAATATGAATCAGAGAGTGTTTATGTAGCTAGAGTCCTGGTACAATTTTTTAATTTTCCCAGGAAAGTCAACACATTATGTCATTGAGTAACTGGGGGAGACACTGAGGATGTTACTCATCCGTGGGAATTCAGAGCTGCTATCTGAGGTTGCAAACCTGTACCTGTGATAGCATTTGTGCATACGGAAAACAACAGGAATGTTTTGTGTGTGTGCCTTCTCCTGTCTCTGTGTGTGCTGCAAACATGCATCCGTCTTCCCAGCTATACTGCACGAGGTGAAAGATTGTCCCACCCGAACAACGCGGAGGCACCGATAGAAGAGGGGAGCCGACAGGCTGGCAGGAAGAGATACAAGATAGCGTCCTTAAAATAAAGAAGTCAGCCTCTCCATCCCATCTGTCACCGACACCAACCTGCCGTCTCCTCCGCCTAAGATTGCCTTGGCACCCTCCGCCTTCCTCTGTTCGTGTTAAGCGAGGATTTCTTGGCTGACACGCTTTAGCCGAAGCTAAACTAAAGAGTAATTCAGAGTCCTCTCGGTTGCTTTTGTAGCACGAGGCAGCACATGGGGAAACTCTCGGGGTGCTGTTTTACAAAGAAGGTGGCATTACAGAGCACAAACTGGAATGAGAAGTGATGGGTGACTTAGTTGAATGTTGAGGTTTTGCCAATACTCGTGCATTTAGCACATGCAATATGGTGCACACTTTCAAACAAATCTATTCAGAGATGTGAAGCAAAGATAGAGCTTGAGGTGAAAGGTACAGGTGCATGATAGTGTTCCGAAAACTACGGGAAGTTACATTAGTTGTGGTAGTTTGTTCCACCAATTTGGCTCGTTTATCACCAACATGGTCAGCAGTTTGGAGCTGCAGCAGCGGCTGTGACACATGGATCTATGGAGGGAATCAGAGTACTTGCTGCGATTTGCATCAACATTCATACTCTGGGTCATAACTCAGTCAAATATGAATGCACAGACACGATGCACACATTTTGAGATCCAGTGTGACTAACACTTCTCACGTTTGTCATTATCGTCGATGTCCATCGCGAGATATGGCCACAAATCACCTAAGAAATCATTGAAAAAACTTCTAACTGGTCCATGACACTCATCGCATTTTAAATTTTTCCTCACTATCTAAGTAATCCAGTGATAGTTGTCTGTACGCCCATGGGTACACTGCAAACAGGAACTGCTAATAGCTAATTCGGCATACTTTTAATGGTGCTAATTTGCCAAAATGTAAATAAGTATAGGCTAAATACACGGGGCTCGAGTTGTAGCCCACAGCTAACTAACTGAATCCGTGGCAACATTATAATTCCTATTTAGAGCCCCCAAGTTATGGGAACTGTGGTTCCAAAAGTTAGAGCATAATTATCCCCTAAAAGAATAATAATAATAGGAGAGACAAAATCCATTAATATGGATATGAATATAGGGGGGGGCGCAGTTGTCTCGATTTTATCTAAGGGGTGTCAGACTTCTATATCCTACTGTACATGAGCATTTGCAATAATCATGTCAGGACTTGCAAAACTCTGATTACTTGACAGTGAATTTTCAATAAATAAATGCAAGATTTATAAAATACATGAGTGCTTCTGGTGTCTTTGGAAATGAGACAATACGCTGTAACAGTCCGAGTTGCAGCAGACTGTTGCGTTAGTTTCTGTACTGTTTTTCTCCCGCTTAGTCCAAGATTTCAGGTTTCTCCCTCTTGACAAAACGGAGGAAAGCATTCCAGCACTTCTACCGTGCAGCTGTAGTCCAACATTAACAAAGCCTTCCGAAGCATATATCACCCTGCCATGGAATTCAATCTTTCCCAGAGGTTCAAAAAACAAACCGTGTTCCCCCAACCAAGACTGGAAGTAGCATCTGTCAATAAAGTAGAAATGGAGGGCTTGATTATACAGCTGGCTGGCCGGGAGCCATCTCTCGGAAGACAGGAGAGGAGAACGAGTGAAAGAAAAGAAGACCGAGAAGAAAAGTAAGAATTTGGTTGTTTTACTTCGGCCGGGCCCTTCCTCGCCCATATGCAGCAGCTGTAAATGCACCAGTCAAAACAAATCTGGGATGCCAAGGGCTATTCTGCTTTTCTGCACACACCCCGGCTCCACCTATACACACAAACACAAACCTGAGCGCGGTGTTTCTTTACTGACTTCTTCGCTCCTGTGTGTGCGCGCTTCATGAGATATCTCTCCGTAATGGTGTTTCTCAGCGTTGCGAGGCCTGTGGCGGAGTATAACCTCGCTGGCTCAGTGAGCGTTCACCACTTGTGCGCTGCACATTGAACTTTCTCATGTGGATTCAAACACAAATAATCCGTTCGTGAACAGTCATGTTTGGTTTAAGAGCCCGATGGATACAGCAGAAGGCTCTGGAATTTGAACATAAGGAGGGGCGGAGGGGGGCTCCATTCAGATATATGTGCTCTGCGTTAAAAAATGACCTGTCTTCTGTGTGTATGAAAGCCACTTCGGGTCAGTCGCACACTTCAGAGCTGCCTGATGATGAAGTTTGAGAGCAAAACAGCAACTAGAGATGATGCACAAAGCAGAGCCCGGCTGTAAAAAAAAAAAATGTCTGAATATATAAATAAACACAAACAGCTTTGGAGGAGACAAGACAGGTATGGTTTTATGCTGAAATGGCTCTTTTTGTCTCTCATGGGTGTGACTTGAAGACAGGCCAAGCGGGCCGCTCAAAGGCTGTGTGTGTGTGTGTGTGTGTGTGTGTTTGTGTGCAGGATCCACAGCTCCTCACCCAGTGGAGCCAACTGCGCAAGCTGCATGGAGCGCTCCAATATCCCACCTAGCAAAATAAACCGGACGATTAAAAAACAACACACAGGCCCAGTTCCACTCAGGAACCTACACCTAAACTTTTCCAGTGCTGCTTTTCACCCCCCACCACCACCATCCTCCTTTCCCCCTCCTCCTCCTCCTCCTCCTCCTCCTCTCTCCTCCTTTCTTCTTTTTCACATGCTTTTACAGTGAGGTACGCTGAAAGCTCTCTTTGTTGCCACGGTCTGTGGCGTTTGAATGGTACCAAACAAGCGCCCAAGTGCACCGAGCCCCCAAGACGGGCCACTGAATAGAATTCTTCCCCTGACTTCTCCCTGGCCGAGCGACAATGAGTGGGACCACTCCTTTCTAGTCAAGCCCGCACTAATGGCTAAGACAATATTTGCAGGAATGAGGGGGATTTAATTTGCATTCAGGCTGTCTCCATTTCTTTTCACAGGACTTGGGCCTGCTCAGTTCAACTGTGCCGCAGCCTCTGAAAGTACGCATTCTGCCGATTTCGCTTTGATTTTTTTTTTTTTTTTTGTACCCCCACTCCACCACCGCCACCGCCACCGCCAAACCCCCAACCCTGTCTTTTTTTTATTTGGTCTTTCAAACACCATTTGCTGCCCTGTGCTTGGTTTCTCTAATTCAAAACGGAAAAAGAAGAGTGGAGGGGGTGCTAGGAAAGGAACAGGTGTGGGTCAGAAAAAGGAGAGGACTGTTGGGGATATTTTCTCAAAAATAATAACATTATGTCCACTGTTTTCTTACTCTGCCTTGTTTTGTGCACAGTCACACTAATTGCATTGCTTTTCAGATTATCCTCAGGTGCAATACAACCATATCAGAGTCCTCGTGATCTCGAAGGGGTCCACATGAAAGTGCGACTCGAAATGTGTAGATATAACAGCCTCCAGGATTAACTATAAAAGCTTTTTATCTTAAACTGATATTCCAAAAGCTATTGTTACAGGTTCAAAATTAGCTCCGGGCTACGAAAATAATTCCTCGGCCGGCGCCCGATTAAATAAAGTAATTAGCAGAGTCGTTTTAAAAGGACGGTGCTTTAGATTACAAAAGAAAATACAACGGGCAAAAAAACAGCCCGTAAGGCTGACTGACAGCAGAGAGAGTGTCGTAAAAACACCAAACTGTGTTTTTCCTCCAGGCTTTTTGAAGTCCTTTAAAGCAGGTTCCACACACACACACACACACACACACACACACATATTAAGCCACACACACGGTGCTAATTATCACGGCTGCGTTTTTACCCATTTGATGCTGAAAATGAAAATGTTCCTGAGGATTGTTACCATAGAAATCACCTCACTAAATGCCTGTCGCATCAATTGCCGCCGTATAACTGACTTTTTTGTTTTCTTGGCCGGCAAAGAGGCTCAGCGCGGCGCGGCAACAAAAGGACGGCGGAGCGCGACGTCAATTTGGGTATTAAAATGAGAAAGCCTGGAATGCAGCCGTGAGCCGTCCATCTACCGACACACAGGCGGATCGTTTGCATACTTAAAGATGACAGTGAAATCTATATTTGGGATGCTGGGCTATGAAGCAGTGATCTGCCGTGTGTTTACTTTGCTCACTAGGAGTGGGACCAACAAATGAGCTGGGCATCTAAGCCGAGAACACAGTCACTTATAAATCCCTTTTACCTGCGTCCATGTATTTGTAGTATGTAGAGCACCTTAAATCTCCTTACTTCCTGTTTAATTTAAGCTTAAAAGGAAGAGTTGGACATTTGGGAAATGCTCTTATTTGCATTCTTGTTGAGTTACATGAGAAGATCAATAGGCTACCACTCTCATACCTGTCAGTAGATGGTTAGTTTAGCTTAGCTTAACATAAAGCCTGGAAAGCTGTCTTGGCTCTGTCCCCATACAAACAAGACTAAGAGAGGCTGTACTTAACCAAAGAGTATAGAAGCAAAGACACAAAACTTTGGTGCTGCCGCCATTTTGGACTGAAATCGCTTATTTTATTGTTCAACACAAGCCATTTTGGTAGAATATGACAATAGAATAGAAATAATTTAGTTTTACTATTGTACGGCACTTTAGTCATTTTCAGTGCAAAATGGTGGAAACGTAGCTTTGCTGCTGGGCGCTGATGTTGCAATGGAACCAACAATTGACTTTCACGTCTTTTCAATATACATTCTTTGACTTAATTACAGCGGTGCTTTGAGATAAATGCTAACTTCAGCATGCCAACATGCTCACAATGACAACGGGTGTTATATTTGGGACTGTGCCCGGTCAAGAAATAGTTACGCACATACAAACACACACGCAGCAAAACCACAACTTGACATGTATATGCTTGATTGTCCGTACGTCCCATTCTCGTGAACGCGATATCTCAGGAACATCTGGAAGGAGTTTCTTCAGATTTGGCACAAACGTCCACTTCGACTCAACGATGAACTGATTCGATTTTGGTAGTCAAAGGTCAAGGTCACTGTGACCTCACGTCCGTCCCATTCTTGTAATATCTCAGGAACGCATCGAGTGAATTTCTTCAAATTTGGCACAAACGTCAACTTGGACTCAAGGATGAACTAATTACAATTAGGTGGCCAAAGGTCTGTGACCTAACAAAACATGGTTTTGGCCACAACCTAAGAGTTCATATGCTAATTATGACAATTTCACACCAATGTCTAATAGGATAAAATTATTAAGTGATTACATTTACGGACGGACACTGGTTGGCGGAGGCATACAACCACTGGGCCGTAATTCTAGTTACACATTAATTTTTGTACAAATTAAAAAACACAGACTAATGTGTCAATTAGTGAGCTTTAGAGGTGGTGGCATTGGATTTTTTACCTTCGGACAGAGCCAGCTAGCTGTTCCCCCCTGATTCCAGTATTTATGCTAAGCTAAGCTAACAGTCTCCTGCCTGCAGGTTCATATTCAACAGACAGTCACGAGAGTGGTATCAATCTTGTCATCTAATTCTTGGAAAAAAAATTAAATATGTATTTCCCGAAATGTCAAACTATTCCTTTACTAACATTTACATGTAAAGCTCGACTCTGCCACCCTACTGTAAGATGTGGGGTTTTGTTTAGCGGGAAAAACACATACGGAGTCTCTTCCAAGGCGATGTTCCTTTGACTCTAATTTGTCCTCTGAGGTTGTAACACTGACATCGATCGTGCCTTTAAAGCAGAATCTGAAAAACGCTGTTGTTTTAAAGACGTCTTTCAGCAGGAAGAATAGACATAGCCTCTGTCGAGAGGTTTGTGCCTCTGGGAACGTGAGATGGTAAACAGACGTTTGACAGGGCTGTTCACACACACACACACACACACACACCGCAATAAAGCGGTTTGTGTTCGCGTATTCTCTTTGAGATGTCTAAGCAGGGCTAGACGTGGGGAGCTTTTGCATATACACAGTTTTGCCGAAAGTGTGTGTTTTAGTCATAAATATTCAGTTGACAAAATGAATAATAATAGGGGTGGATACACAAAACAGAATAGGATTCTGTTTGACCCTGTGGATGACCTCTTCAAAATAAGGACTGATACTATTTAATTATTGACTATCAGTTATTGTTTTTTGTATTCAGGTTTTTGTTTTATTTAGCTTTTCATTATTTCACCTATGAGTCACCTGCTGCGTGGAATTTTCAAGCGTTAGACACTGATCGTGTTTTTTCTTGCTTCACCGAGTAAAAAAGAGGTGTGTGTGTGTGCGTCTGCATAATGAGTGGTGGATGTTAAGCTGAAACACGAGGCGCTTCCTCTCTGACTCCTCAATTTACTCCTAATCATTATTCCGCTCCAAATCGCCACGATTGAATTTTGATCAGCTCTCAAAGAAAGACAAAGAGAGGCGGAGAATGTTGGGTGAACTTTGGAGTCGAGGAGCAGCGAGGATCCATAACAACTGCCAAACTCCAGTAAATAAAAAAGGCACTTTTAGCCCGAATCCACCCCTTTCCACATTCTGGTCTGCAGGGTCAGCAGAGAGGGGGGGTGGGGGGGGGAAGAGAGGCTGTCAAATCAAATCTGGTTGTCAGAATGTTGTACCACACACACACACACACAAATAACATCACCTCTCACCTTCACATAATAATGAAAAAAAAATGTACATCTTACAATAAAAGCAAGGAAAGCTTGAGTGAGAGTTGGTGAAGTGGGATAGAGGAGCTGGTGGTGGTGGTGGTGGTGGGGGGAGTGACACGGGATGAGTGAGAGCAAGTTTTGAAATGTGCATTGGTGTGTGTGAGAAGGTGGGGGGATGGGGGGAGGACGAGCTCACTCATATTGAATGAGCGCCTCGCTAGCTGTTTGCTGCCCGAGCCAGGTCTCAGATTGAGGGGGACCAGCTCCACCACAATTTTTTCGCCCGCGGTCATATTGACTCCAGCCAGGCTGTTGGGTCTGATATGACTGCAGGCTATGTGTGGGCCTGGCTGCCTCGCTGCTTGGCTGGTTTCTCCGTGGACAGAAAGAAGGGGGGGTTAGAGAAACCCTGCGAGTCTGTTTAGTTTTCCACAGGGCAAATACTCGCGCTCCCATCTAGCAAATTAACGAGATGAAGTCCCGACGATAACGATTCTGACAGCTTGTCTGTCTGCTATCCGCCTTGCCGAAGTGAGAAGTCTGTACGGCAGGAATTCCAATGAGCCCGAGTCCGAGGACTGTTTGCATTGGTAATTGCATTCCCAGAAGCCATTTTAATGAATCTAAATTGCTAAAACCTCTATTCCTGTTCCACTAATCATGATAAATTGATGTGCTGGCTGGGCACTGGTTAATTTTACTCGTACATCCGTGAAACCCAAAAAAACAACAAGTTTACCCATAAATCTGTTATAGTAAAAAAAAAAAACTTTTCACATTCCTATCCCCCCTTATATCACTGTGTAGGGGGCTTTGCCACAGGTGAAGTTCTCCTGTGTTAGAGCTATACTTAGAGAATGACAGGTGTCCACCCTCGGTGTTGTAAAATTCTGCAAGAGCTCACTACAACAGCTCTCTTGATTCATGGTTCTGCTCCGAGAACGACGCTTTACAGCTTCCCGTCAATTCAAATTCGGAGGTGAATTACGATGACAGTTCTTTAAACACAAAGATCCTGTGTCTTCTCTCGCGTCTCCGTCTTTTCTCCGCACGACAGGTCCGTTTAAAGGGCGCGTGTTCCTGATTTCTTCTTTTTTTTCCACTTTAGTTCTTATTGATGTTTTCCAAGGTTGTACACATATCAACAATATATGGGCATGTGTACAGTCAGACCCACAAACAAAGAGAACAATACACACAGGACTCGTGTTTGGGAGCTACGATTCCATTAGTCCATACATTCTCATGTCATTTCCAACTCAATCAGTTGTCCTTTCTGCCGTCTTCGTCGCTGTTTTGGTTCTTGCATAATGTCCATTTCTCCCACTTGTCTTCCATCTGTGTTTCTTGCAGTCTTAAACGATGTGTCAGCTTTTCCATTATGTATATCTCCTCTATTACTCCCATCCACTGCTCATGCGTAGGGCGATCCACTCTACCCCATTTCCATGTGATAGCTTCCTTACTAGCTATTAACAATATCTTGACCAGATATCTATCACTTGTCCGCACGTTTCCATCAATAAAATTCAAATTACACAGGTAGAGTGTCATATAACTCATAGTGATATCATATCCTAGCATCTTTTGTAGAGTGTTGTGCACCACCTTCCAAAACAGTATTATTTTGGGACATTTATAAAATATATGAGTGATCGGCATCTAGTGCCCCAATGTGTGTTCCTGATTTTTAACCGCAAGCTTTAGTTTAACTGATTTGACTCCACAGAAATTACACACACGTCCTGTGGTTGCAATGAGTAAATGTAAACCGAGATGTTTAGAATTGCAAATGGTGCGTTAGGTATTTCAAAGGGAGCTGGTGTTTACTTGCATCAGGTTCCAAACCCAGCCAGTGGCCAATCAGATAGGGGAATACCCCCACTCATTTGCTTCTTGATCTCACACACCCATATACACACCGGATTCCCCTAAAGAGGAAACATCAGCGGGCTCAAATGTGCAGCTGCTGGTGTGCATTTCCCCGGGTACCACCTGACGCTATATTCTCATACAGAAAGCCACTTTCATCTGCTTTTGTTCCTGCTACATGTGGATCGGTGGAACCTCTCAGTGTGTCCTTATGATCTCAGTTGTTCCAGGAGTGGATCATCAAAGTGAGGATATGTCAACAAATGGGAACGCGCCACCATCTCTGCTGGGGGCAAAGTGATAGTTTAGACATTTGTGACAAGGACAGGTGCAAATACTCTGGTTTCAGGAATTATATGAGTGCAGATCCACTATGCATGAGCATGTGGATAGATTTAAAACACAGTTTATTGGTAATATAATTAATTCAGTATGTTCATGCAGCCATCCTTTAAAGGGGAACTACGCCCATTTTCAAAATTCATGTTATTCCTATGGTCTAAGACAGTCCAAAAAAATATTAGTAAACATGAACAACTCTCCCCGAAATCCAAAAACTAGAGTGCTAAAACTGAAATTTGTGATGTCATAGAGTATATAAAGTTTAGAACTGCTCCATAGACAGTGAATAGGGAGATATATTACAGATGACACTGAGAGCACCCAGGGGAATGTTCTGAGTATATGGGAACATGTTTCTGTTTCATAACTGAGAACACTACAATAGAATAAAGCTCATTTGGGTATAAAAAAGAAAACAAACATCTCCCAATCACTGTCTATGGGGCAGCTCCAGACTTTATACCCTATGACATCACAAGTTTGAGACTTACTTCTCTGGTTCTGGCTTTGAAAGAAATTAGCTCATGTTCACTACTACTGATTGAACTTTACTAGGCCATGGAAATAACATATTAAAATTCTTAATTTGGGTTGTGTTCCCCTTTAATTTCTTGTTTTGTTCTACTTTGGTATTTTTCCATCTAATTTGGTAGTGACAGTAGAGAGATGACAGGAAATGAGGGGAGAGCTAAGAAGCATGACATGTAACACAGGTCATGGAGTTTGCCCAGTTGTCATGGAATTTTATATAAATGTTCAAATTCCCAGTTCAGTGATTACTTTAAGGACTTGGCGTCCATGTTGGCTTAAAATTGAAATAAAAAAGCTGAATCAATTCTGAGAAAGGTTGTGTAATGCGATTGAAAGCTAGTCTTGAACTATTACTAAATGGACCTTGCATTGAGATTATTTTGTCAACTTTCAAGATGGATGAACAAAAAGTCCATAACGTGCTCAGTAAAAGGGAAATTTGAACATCTGTGTGAACACAATTTTCTTAGGAATAGCCTATCGTGTGACATGATCAAAAGCTCCAGGCTAGCCAAGAAATGGACTTTGTGGTGAAATTGTTTTGACAAATATTTAATAAAAAAAACATATAGCATCATACCTATAACGATATGTCGATATAACGATATATCTTTATTCAACAAACATAAAACATCAATGATTATAATGACAGATGAATGGATTCCCTTTGAAAACTGCTGAACTGAGTAAACATTTTGAGAATACACACTCTACCTGCACTTTGCAAGTGTCAAGATATTTAATATATCATATGTCCAAATTTCACATCAGGTGAAGCACGAAATTGTTAAGACTGCATGTAGGACCTGAGATATGCCTGTGTAACACAGTTATCACTCTACCAAGCTCTGGAAGAATGACAGTATACCCACGTCTAAAACTGAAAGGATTTCTCCAGAGTCTCCATGTTGGTTGATTTAGCCAATAATGACAGTCTGCTGATGGCCAGTGAAGCCACTCCTACCAGCATGCTTGGCTTTGGCCAAATAGTATAAAGTCTTAAGAGATCATCCTTGCCTGATGATCTCAAGTATCTGTCGAAGATCTGTTGAAGTCTGTGAACAGTGAAAAAGACAGATGGAAGTGGAGTTCTTCCCCCTTCCAACTGGCACAAAGGCTATAAAGCTGTACAACGCACCGCTGTACAATCCAACAGAAATAAATCATACAACGATGTTCAACGTCTTTGGCGTATATTTAAACCATGTCAGAGGAGTTGATTTATCAAGGGTTTTGAGCTCATTTTACTTGAGTTAGAAAATTTGACGTTTTTAAAGCAGCACAGAGCTCCAAGAGCCCCGTATAACAGAAACACAATGTGTGTTTGTTCACCAGTCTAAACCAGATTTAACTCTTAGTATGGCTTAGATTAGGAATTTGGGATTTTCTTAATTTATACTGTATCATTAGCAAGTTAACAAGTGCCTCAGTTAACACATGGGTCATTCAGAACAACAGTGTGTTGCTGCAACACTTAACTGTTAGCAAGTGGGTTTTAAAGAGGACCTATTATGCTTTCGTGCCTTTTCTCTTTCCTTTAGTGTGTTATGGTTTTTTGTACATGTTAAGAGGTCTGCAAAGTTACAAAGCCCAAAGTCCACACCAAAGGGAGTTACTCTCCCCCACAGAAACAGTGCTCCTGAACTGCCTGAAAGGCCTTGATTGAAGTCCCGCCTTTTCTTCCGTAACGTGGTGATGTCACCAAGTAACACATTTGCATAATACCTGCATATAGCGGTTGCTTTGGCACGCCCTCAAACAAAGCTAGTTAGAGCGGAGCTGGAGCGGAGTCCGAAGAGTTTGGTTCGGTTGACCAATCACAACAGAGGGGGCCTGCTGACCAATAAGAGCAGACTGCGCTTTTTGGGAGGGGGGGGGAGTGCTCAAACAGAGCGTTTCAGACAGATGGTGAAAAGAGGTGCTGCATCACAGCCGGGAAGAGTAAAGCATTTTTTTTTTTTTTTACATTAAAGCATGTAAAGATGTTCTAGTAGAAACCCAAAACGAAGGTATGCACCTGAAAATAAGCATAACAGGTCCTCTTTAAAAGTTCAAAGTGGTTCACACACAAAATGTGTGCAGAGTACATAAAACGCACTAATAGACGAGCACACGCATCATTATATTGCAGTAGGGGAGGCAAGCTAGCAGAATGTTTGTCCAATTTGCATGTGAAGAGTATTATGGGGTATATGTTGATTGTTAAATGAAGCAGTTTGTACAAAGTAATCTTCTCACATCATGATGGATTCACATAGCAGCTTCAGCTCTTGAAGGGACAGAAGAGACAGAAACTCTGAAGCTCCACTTACATTATTTTTAAGACATGTGTTTAACACTTTCTATTATGTGAATGTCTTTCTTTTACAGGTCATGTTTCTAAAGTGTCGACCAAGAGGCCACCAGTGTCCATTGTGCGCGAGTGAGTGAAGGTTTGCCGGGGTGGTCTCGGCCCTGAGACAACAGCTCTATACCCAGGACATTGTCCCGGTCTTTGTGAGAAGGCCTCGCTGAATTAGCCTCTGCCACCTCTCGCAGCCCCCTCTGCTCCGCCGCATCACCATGAATAGATTTCCATTGTTGCGCCGTATAATGTAACAATTTCATTATTACGCGATTGCAGAAGTACGACCCGCGATGTTCACGCAGGGAGGAAGGAGGCGTCCAGGGGTGCGAGGATGCAGCGGTGGCCAGAGTCGGTGCAGGTTACCTCTGAAGGCTGTTCTATCAGCCTCCAATTAGACCTAATTGGATTGCTAGTCGCCCCTTAAATTAGCTCGGCTAATAGGGTTTCCTGCTGTCAGACGACTGTGTGCAAAATAATGAATAAATACTGTATTTGAGGTGTGAGGCTCTGTTGTTTCACACTCGGAAAAGCTCAACAAAAATACCAATTAAGCGGAAGCCTGGGCATCAGAGTCAACAGGAGAGAAAGAGAACAAGAGAGAAAGGAAGAAAAGAGGGAAGCAACAAGGCAAAGACACAACTAAAGGTAAAGGAATGTAATATTTGCCTTCCTGAGATTGAATATTTAACGAAGCGCATGGTTAAAAGGTAACACAATGCTCAGGCATTGACATTCCTATTAATTTTTAACCAGCTGCGCAGGGTATTCAGCGGTGTGTTCCCTGGAATCGGTTTTGCATATAGAATCAGGATGCAACATGAAAGCAAGGAATTTAAAAATTAATCACATGTCCAAATGGACACCATTCAGCTAATGTGTGCTGCAGTTACACAATTACAGCATTTATTAATGAGCACAGTCAGTTGTTGTTTTGTTGGATGTCAGATCCCTGTGTATAGGCTATGTGTGGGTGACCCCAGCGACCAGTGAACCAGAAGACATCTCAGTGACCTCGAGCGTGACACCGTCCCTCCCTTGGATACATGTTTTGTTTTTACACACGTTTGTGTTCTGACGTGGCGAAGGGAAATGCCTCAAGCAGATGCAATGAGATACCTCAGCATGCTGTCACGGGAAGCAGCAACTGACAAGCAGGTAACCCAGAGATGGTTCAAATAGAAAGCTAGAGTTATTCCTTTTCAAAAAATTCAATACACATCTAATTTTATTGGATATGTTTCAGCACACGTCTGCGGCAATTGTATGAAACTTTCTCTCCACTTCCTCTGAGGATTCTACGCAGCAGAGATTCAGAGAAAGAGAAAATAGTCATGCATTTAACAGCTATTGTATGTGGACATGGAGGCTTAATGCATGAGGTGCAGGAGCCCCGGAGCCCGCCAGGATGTACCACGCAGCACAGCCTTTTCAATCAAATCAAATCTCCACGCACCGTGGCAGGAAACTTTGGCCTTCGCCACCGAGGGAGAATGTCTTATCCTGATAATTACATTGGGATACAGAGATTGCGTTGCCTGCAGGCCTGAAATACTCCCATCGCTAAAACTTCTCAGCGCCGCAGCAGGCTCAGTGAGCCGGGGCTGCAGTCAGACTGTGTTTGATCCTCGTAAAATGGGAGAAAAATCAAGCACATCCATGAAGTGCTGAAATCCTATTCAAGCTTTCATCGCTCGAGAACACGTGAGCTCAGCTGGACAGACATGTGGACATACCAATGCATAGGAAGACGCTGCTTTAATTTAGCTAAAGGCTAATGTAAAACTACTGAGAACGAAGGAGATGGTTGGCTTCAACTATTTTTCAACAACATTGAAAAAACTGTGGGGCTATAATAGCTGGAAATTATGTTTGTACTCTGCAAATCAAGAGGTGTTGTGCAAAATGTCTCTACGTAATTGACTAGTAATACAAAATGTGTGCCCTGTGTTAATTGAGTGTTAGACAGTTCAATGTGTGATCTGGTCATACTGGGCAGAAACATTAGCAAGACAATGTCTGCGGTGTAAAATGAAGCACTTCGTTAACACTCCTGCTAATCATTTGTTTGCACTGGCAGTCAAACAATCAAAGAGGAGTGATAAGGCAAAGGTGCTCCTCTCAGAGTTAAGACAATTATTGAAATCTACTTATCCTGATCTTGTTATTTAAAACAAAGAGGAAATCCAACCATTTTATTGTTATTTAAAACGAAGAGGAAATCCAACCATTTTATACATCGAAGTCTATTACAAGTCTTACTACTGTAGGCTATGTGTGAAACCTATATGGCTCCAAGATGGAAAACAAACCGGATTCCGAATTGTGAACCAGGAAATATAAAGAGCGACAATCGCTGCATATAGGGAGGAGGTCGGGGTGGATGGGTGGGTCAAAAAACACAAGATTTTCCGCTGTTTGTGTCCCGTCAACGCTGATTTATTTGTCACCTAACTTCTGTACTTAAGTAACATCACTTCCGTAGTTATTTTAACCCAAACCACAATCCTTTCCTGAACCTAACCAAGTTGTTTCCTGTGAAGGCGGAACTTTATTTTGAAAAGACTGCATGCATGAAACAAGCAGATATTGACACTTGTTGCTGGAATAACTTTTCTTAATATATAATACGAGCCGTTGTATGAGGATACCTTGTGAGCAGCTGTGGTGTGGTGCAACAAATCTGACAAAGCATGTATCCATGTATGTTAGCCAGAGGCAACTGGATGATTTCCAGACTTTTATGTTCCAGCGTGGAGGTGAAGACAGCTTGGATGTCAAAATCTGCCGAATGGAATTTAAATATGCTCGTCAACATGCTCTGGTCTGGTGTAGCCTTTCAATGAAAATAAAGTAGTGGATAAGCAGAAGCTGGTTTCCTCATACTGTCCATTTTCGAGTCAGTTTTTGGTTTTCCTGGGTTAATATCATTCAGTATTCAATCACTATAAATGGGATACTGAAAGAGAGATATTATGATGTCCGGTTTGGTGTTTCATTAGGCCGCAGTGTAAACGCAGCGTCTGTTTGCCACCCAGGCCAGTGTTCACCTGTGACACGGCTGCCTAATGAGGCGTGGAGGCCAGGTTGTAGGTTATGGGAACCTGGGCCGTGGTCAGACCCTGGAACTGTGGACAAACAGGAGGACGTTTACAACAGGTGAGATCTGATACTGGCCCCATTCACTCCGAAAGAGAAGACACCACAGAGGCATGGAAACCTGACCATCTTTGACCCTGATGTCACTTCCTCCTTACTTAAAGGTTCAAATTACCCTTACACCCTATGTAAACCCCGAGTAGCCAAACGGCGGTGGAATGATCTAACCCAAAACATTACTTCCTACTGTGTATCTTTTGGTTTCCTGAGAGGGAGACTTGCTATTTCCCTTCCTGTCATGCCTCACTTTCCCCCGTATAAACACCCAAGAGGAGGGAAAGAAAAAATATTACAGCTTAAAAGCAGTTAATATCTCCATTCACTTAAGCAAAAACTACATCTTCTGTCAGTTTATACTCCCGGCTGCAGCTCTGCCTGCTCCGGATCCCTGCCTCGGTGTCAGATTAGGAGCGAGCTGTTCATGAATATACAGCTGGTTACCCTCATTTCGTAACATTAGTCCCTGTTTGGCTTGGAGCCAGTACAGTAGGGGTAAATAGAGTAAATACAGACAGGCCTTGCAGATGCTAATGTACTTAGCGTTAGCGGTAAACAAAATGAGATTACTGGGGAGGGAAGGCAAACTCCGAATTTGATTTACTCAGGCTTAGCGTAAACAGCTTGTCAAACTCCTGCTCTGCCGCTATGAAAAGGCTGCAGAATGTGTATTTGACTAACAAGCACAGTAAGTGTTTCTCGCTATTCATAAAAATTACCGAGGCAATTGTCACTGTAATTGGAAGTGGCTGTGAAAAGAGAAAAATATAGGCGCATCTCCCCAAGATATTGTTTACTTTTTTTTCCTCCTCCAAATTGTTGTTTTGAGTGATGGAGGATTACGAGTTAGGGATCAATCTGTTTGGTTATTATAATAATGGAATATGAATCTGCATAATGCTAAATGAAAAGAGATAAACAAGTTTAGCACATAGGGACGTACAGCGGGGGAGAGATCACCTCAGTGTTAGTTAGTGCGTCCACGTGTCTCTGCAACATTAGCATAATCCACAGTATAATCCAGAGGCGGCCTCTCCATAACGAAGCAGATAACGAGCGCAAGACACCACTCCTTATGGGAATAAAACTCAGCTAAATGAGATGGAACCAGGCTTAGTGCTCTTATTATGTGATAAATAGAATTTTCCAAGTTCGAATTTTCTGGCATGTTTTTTTCCACACTTTTTTTTTTTTTTAGTTCTGATGACTACAGCAGTCATATTATTTCTCCCCTCTCGCCACGGGGAGAAAGTTTTCAGTGTCTCCCCACCAAAAAAAAAAAAAAAAGCCAGGCTAATTGCATGTCAATAATTCAATGCTTAATTTTAATGACCAGGAGAGTTCATTTATTCTCCGTCTGGGCTGCCTGACGATGTGATTAATAGGGATGAAAGATAAAGCTCGCAGAGGGGAGAGCGGAGAAGGAGGAAAAAAAGAAGGCAAGGGGATAGATAATGTTAGGATCTTCTATTCTCTTCCTTCCTCCAATCCTTCCCAGATGGCAGAAAGGTCTCGCAGACTCCTGAGTCGACAGTTTGGAGGGAGCGTGTGGGCTGCTGGGGCACATACCGAGCAGGGGGAGGAGGAGGAGGAAGTGGAGGTGGAGGAGTGACGGCGGGGGAGACGGTGGGTGCACTTTGACGTGTCTGAGAGCAGCCAGTCAGGATATTCTCAGAAAAAGGTGCATTTTCGCACTTTATCTGGATCCTAACTGGCTACTTATGATTTCGACACACCCATAAAGAGAACCCAACAAGGTGTGGGAAAAAAAAATCATTTAAAGTTTTGTTCAGCTCCGGTCAGGAAATCCACTTTTGATCTTGCATAATTCGAGCAGGATGCTACCTTTGTTTGTGCTAAAAGCTGAAGGTATTCCAGGCGCTTTATTATGAATTGAGCAGTAGAGGTTTAGAAGTGGAAGAACCCCCCCCACCCAAGGTTTCATCCCCACCCGGATTGGAAGAAGATGAAGGCATCACAGACCACTCCTTACAATGGAAGCACTTCCTCCAGGCCTAATGGCCTCTGAGCCGCAGCTTTTGTCCGCTGATTAGCCGGCCCATTCAGGGCTCAGCCCCCTAATTGCGTAGCCTGTTTAGCTACCCGGCATTACAGTAAGAATTAATGAGACACAATTACTGCACCCAGGAAATCTCCCGTCCCAGCGACCACTCCGATTCCGCAGAAGGACCTCGCTGAATAAAACCTCCTTGAGTCTAGAATTCAACCTACTGTCAAAAAAAAAAAAAAGTGGAGCAAGGTTTTTTTCCCCCCTCGCAGGAGAAAAAATACATGTATTTATTCGAAGCTATCTCATAATTAGGCCCTAGAGTGAATGAGTGAGGGAGGGAGAGCAGGGGAGGAAGAGAGGAGAGGGGTGGGGGTGGGGGGTGGGGGGGGGGGAGAAAGCGGCATTCAATAGCAAAAAGGCCCACAGATACAAAAGGCAGAAGAATGACAGGCACAAGAGTGAAACCTGCTCGGAGAAATGAGGAGGAGGAGGGAGGCGGAAAAGATGGATGAGGGGGGGGAGGGGAGAGAGGAAGAGTCAGATTCAAACCTACAGTTTAGCTACAGATAACATTTCATCACTGTGGCTTTGCTGAAGCTTTGTGGAAGCAGCCCGGGGTGAGCAGCCCGGTCTATGCTAATGGTCCACGGTGACACTTTAAAGAACCTTTGAGACGGGACAGTGGGCTCTGGAGTCCCGTCCACGCGGGAATCGAGTGTTATTGCTCGGAGCCAACATAGGATCTGCGAGACCTTTCTCGAGTCCTCTCACATTTTATACACTTCTGACACACACATGCACACACTGCAGCTAGTTCTGAAGTAGTCGAAGTATTTGCTTTTGCTATTTCAGTTCAGCTGGATGTGTTAGGGGGGGAAATAATCTGAATGTGAGTTTCACCACTCAAAGTTTTCTCAATGCTGAAGCCGATTACTAGGAGTTGCAGTGTTCAGTCCTAGTGGTTTACTGGTCATTGGGGAAACATCTTAGACAGGATAACACAAACAGGCAGATGCACATTTACACTCACATTCATGGGCAACTTAAAGAATCTCTGATCTACCTGAGTATGAGAGAAAATGGAAGAAATTGATTTTTTTCCCAGCATAAAGAGAACAAGAAGCCAAACAGGTAACATTCTGACATCTAAACTGAAGAAGTGGAAGTTGGCGTAGTTGGGGATTTACGTTCAGTTAACCATTACTAAACCCTTACCCAACTCTTGTACAAAGTGTACAGATTTTTTTGAAAGAATAGTGACATTTTGGGCTCAATTAACATCTTTTGCCAAGAGTTAGAAGAGAAGATTGATACCACTCTCATGTCTGTACGCTGAATATGAGGCTACAGCCATCAGCCTGTTAGCTTAGCTTAGCATAAAGACTGGAAACAGGGGGAAACAGCTAGCCTGGCTCCGTCCAAAGGTAACAAAAATAACCTAATATGTGTCCAGAGCAGCGGGGGCGGTAATGCATTCACTTTACCGCACCGTTGTGACGAAAAGAGAGCTGAGACAGAAGGCAAAGCTCTCGATCTACCGGTCAATCTTCGTTCCTACTCTCACCTATGGTCATGAGGGCTGGGTCATGACCGAAAGAACTAGATCGCGGGTACAAGCGGCCGAAATGGGTTTTCTCAGGAGGTTGTCTGGCGTCTCCCTTAGAGATAGGGTGAAAAGCTCAGTCATCCGTGAGGAACTCGGAGTAGAGCCGCTACTCCTTTGCGTTGAAAGGAGCCAGCTGAGGTGGTTCAGGCATCTAGGAAGGACGCCCCCTGGGCGCCTCCCTAGGGAGGTGTTCCAGGCACGACCAACTGGGAGGAGGCCACGGGAAACCCAGGACTAGGTGGAGAGATTATATCTCCACACTGGCCTGGGAACGCCTCGGGATCCCCCAGTCAGAGCTGGTTAATGTGGCCCGGGAAAGGGAAGTTTGGGGTCCCCTTGCTGGAGCTGTTGCCCCCGTGACCCGACCCCGGATAACTGGTTGAAGATGAGATGAGATGAGTGTCCGGAGCATAGTAATCTGTGTTTAGATGTTCATGATGCTTCAGGTAGCTGTCATGCTGCTTTGTACAATTTTGCTATATGTTTAAAGAAAATCTATACTTTTTTCTGAACAAATTGAGTATGTTTCCTTCATTAGGCCTACACTGCATTTGACCCATCCTAACTACTAAAGAGGAATGGTTAGGGCTATCCTCGACCAAAATAAATTGTTAGTCGACTAACACGATATTGTCGACTAATTAATTAGTTGATTTAATTGACATATCTGTAAAACTGAGTTTCTCCACAAAGGATTCCACTAAAATCTGATGTGCTCATAAATTTCTTAGTAGTCATTCAGCATGAAAAAAAGCATAAAAAAATGACTAATCGACTAAAGGAATCTGAGTTGAATAAGACCAAAATGACAGATTAGTCGACTAATCGACTAAGAGGGGGCAGCCCTACTGGTAGGAGTATTCCCAATACCTGTTATTAATGTCTTTTGGGGTGGGAGGAAACCAGAAAATCAAGTAAAAAGCACACAAAAAAAAGGGAGAACATGCTAATGGAAGACCCAAAGGCCTCAGTTGTGAGACAGCAGTGCTAACCACTGTCATCAGCTCTGTAAATATGACTCTATCTGCTGTAGCTATTTAGTCTCTGAACAAGATCGGACCAGTTAGGTAGATGAGATAAGGTTGAAAGGTTGAAATTTCCCTGCTGCAATTAACGTGGACGTCTCAGTCGCTCATCAACATTCCGGCGTCTGCCGCACTTTGCTGAAGAGGTGCTAATCAAACAACAAAGCATATTGATTCCTCACAGGGAGCCGTGTGGTCCACAAACGCAGTTTGGAGTGAGCGAGTGTGCCGAGAGCTTTTTCAAGTCCTCTTATGTGGTTTGTAAGTTCTGAATTTGCCCAAGATTAGCCTCCATGAAGAGGATTACCACTTTTCTATGGAATATTTTCAACACTGGCGTAGTCACTTCAGGAATGTTCAGCGGGGCTTTCAGAGCATTGTGTTTACTCACCTGTCAGTCTGTTTTCTCTTTTCTTTCACTGATTGAAACAACCAACACACCTCACCCACCCTGAGCACTCACCGCGGCTGAGTCTGGTGGCGTTGACTGTGCAAACGCGAGTACATTAGCCTCAGTGTTATCTGCACTGGGAGCCTGTCTGTCTCGGGCCTGCTCAGAGCGGTTTACCTGAATGGCCTTTGTTTCCCGGTGACCCCCCTTAGAGCAGGTCGCAGCCTGAAGCCATTCCACCCTGGATCTGGCCCTCCTCGGGTTTCCCCCGCTCTCAGAGAAATAGAAAAAAAAAAAAAAGAAGAGAAGGAGGGAGGAGAAGAGTGACAGAGAGATGTAAAAAGAGAGGTCAGAGGCTCAGGTGAGCTTAGCGTGTAGCCTGTCAATCAGACATCATACGGCATAGCTCAGGGGAGGCTCTCCCTTCCACTGCACTGCCCCCTCTCCTCAACCTCTGCTGCTCCGCTCACCTTTATACGTCTTTCACGGCACATTAAAAAGTACTCCGATTCATCCAGAGTTCCACTTTCTCACATTTTCCTTTTTGCAATTTGCGGATCATTTCGACAGAGGGAATCTATTAGAGTTTTCATGCAGCTGTTATTTTGCATCCAGGGTTGCGCTACGTGGCCTGAAACTACCCTTAAAGCTGTAGTGGGTAGAAATGGAGCAAATATGATTGAAAAAAGTTATTTTGATAAAACGGTCACTATATCCTGACAGTAGTGCGTGAGACCGGTAATCTGAAAAAAAAATCATGTGCCTCTGTGTCCTCCAGTGCTCCTAATGGGGTCTGCAAGTTTTCACAGACCGGAGGAAAACAATCAATCAGAGCTGATCTGGAGTCTGCCATGTAGCTTCCGTCTATGAGAGCCACGAGTCAATCACTCGCAAACTCCGACCAAACGGTCAAACTAGACAGCGCTGATCAAATATGAATCAATACTCTTTTTACTGTAATGCCTATTTCTCGCCTCAAATGTTTTCAGAATCATCTTGTAGTGCACGGTTTAGCTGTAAAATGAGAAAGTTTGTGACCCCGCAGCCATGTTGAGATCGGTTGAGGAAATACCAAGCACAGCCCACCAGCCGGAGCACAGCCAATAGGAGCGCTCTCTCTCTGAAATGACCTGTGATTGGCCAAAGTCTCCCATCACGGGCTAGAGTTTTTAAAGCCTGAAAACATAGCCATGAGGAGGTGCAGAAGTCTAGTTTTCTCTCAGAACACTTGCATACAATATGCTGAAAGGTTATTATGGAATGTTTGCCCAATGATGCCAAAAAATTGTTGCCTAATGAATCTTTAAAACACATCTGAAGTGTTATACCAGACTTTCTACATTAGTCCTATAACAATATCAGAACAAGCTGTGTTGATTTTGACAAATATAAGACTCTACAAAGTGACAGATTAACAAATCTCATTAGCTAAAATAGCAGGAAATGTTAACTAGCAGGTCACACAGACCAAGCTGTGAGGCAATGCTATTACAAGTGTAAAAGCTCAACAAGAATGCGGTCACAACCCTCATGTTTATCCTCCCTGATTGCACAATTAGTTTAGCAGCCTACTAAGCACACTAGCATTGTCTGGAGATGCCAATCTTAATGGTGTCATTGGGTGATAAAGACGCCCTCCTCAGTCTACATGAGAGGAGATAACATCAGCAGCATTATAACGCCGTGCCTTACCTGCCTGATGCAATCAGGGAAAATAAAACAAAGTGCCCTCAAAAGAGCTCAGTCAAGCCCGCTAACCTCATTCCAGCAACACGGTGATTTCAATTGATCCAATTACTGTTTGCTGGAGTGGAGGCCGCATAATGTTAGAGGTGGAAGAGAGTGTCACAAGTGTGCTTTTATCTTGCCGTGTTCTTGCACATTGCACACTTAGATCGGGAGCGTATGGAAAGGTACGGCCGTTAAATCAGGTAGACACAACGCAACATTAATTGGGTGATGCGTTTCCTGTGGTGAGAGGTAATCAAAATGTTCTGAGGTACAGAAGGAAAAGGACATAGAGGACGAAGGTTAGCATACTGTGGGATCCATACAAGTTTACATCACAAATGACTCTATATTCAACGCATCTCGTATGATTTCTTACGAAAAGTTATTACTAATTTTTTGTGCGTTTTCGTGGATTACATACGAATTGATTTTGTGGGATATATATGAATTACAGTGCATTACTTTTTGTAGGTATAGCTACGAACGGTGTGTGATAAAAACCTGCTATATTGCACAATTTACCATCCGTGGTGGTATAGAGTGGCCTTTTAGACCATGGGAGTACGGTGGCTTCAATCTTCAGTTAAGGCCCTATAGAATACCTATATTCTTCCAATAACCTAACCATCAATGCAGACATGCAGGTGTCCACATTCATTATATTTTCCTTGCTACATTTCTTCACATGGCACATAAAAGAAAAAGCCCAGGCACCTCCACTATTTTCTTCCTGATGCTGACTAGCCTCTAATATGCAGTGTACACATGACACAAGGCAACGTATGAGCATATCATATGTGGGTAACGATGATGTTCATTATCCATTCATATCAATTATTTAGCTGGAAACAATGTGGCTGTAGGTGTTTCTATGAAGGGGATGAGTAAAGCTTGACGAGATATGGAGGCGTTCTAGTCCGTGGAGAGATGTGGGGGGGCAGGAAGCATGTAGCAGATAAGGTCATCAGTGTCCCACTAAACACCCCCTACCCAAGAGTTTCCTTATGCACCCACCTCATCGCAGATGTTTGCCAAAGAGCTTCAAATAATAACCTGTACTCCTGGAACTGCTCCCCAAATCAAGTCTGTCATCGTAAAGAATAATTTGTTCTTAATGACTTGCCTGGTTATATAAAGTTTGAATAAAATATAAAATAAGAATGTAAACCCAGTGCGAAGGCTAGATTAATACTGTAAATAATGCCCGTGTTTACATGAATAAACACGTCTTAATGGGACCGCTAATGAGCAGTATAGGATGCCCAGGGTAGCTCACTAGGGGCGTCGCTCAGCCTCTGATGTGCACAGTGAGAGCGATCGGGGGTTTGATCGGAGCCCGCCAAGAACGAGACGCAAACTCCACAAGGTCGTTCGTGTTTTACACATCTGCTACCTCTCCGCTTCTCTGTCTCTCGCCCTCTGGATATGGTTTCCCACTTCCCCTCCATGTCGTTTTCTGCCTCTCGCTCTCTCCCTCCTTCTGTCTGGCGGTCATCCTTGCCCTCGCCATCTGTTTCACAGTACGCCACACACAGAGACGGTGGGAGGTAAGGAGGGAGACGGTGCTAAAGAGAGGATAAGTGAGGAAGGAAAACATGAAGGATATACAGTAGCTACATGATTCCATTGACATTTCGAAAATCTCTGGGGTCGTGTTCTAGGGCTGCTTACAGAAATATCTATCACTTCTGACAGACATCTAAGTTTGTCTGTAGCACAAAGATGTGTGATTCTTGACAGTTTTAGACTATTTTAGACTAATTTCCCATTAATTCTGGACAAATTAAAGGAATAGTGTGACATTTTGGAAAATACACTTTTTCTCTGTCTTGCAGAGAGTTAGATGACAAGATCAATGCTGCTCTCATATCTGTTTGTTAAATATGAAGCTAGACACGGCAGCCTGTTAGCTTAGCTTAGCATCACGACTAGAGGCACAGAGAAATAGCTAGCCTGGCTCTGTTCAAGGGTAAAAAAAACAGCTGGCTTTACCAAGCCCCCAAGAAGGCGTTGCAGCAAATTTTACATAGCATTTTCACTGTAATTCCATCCATAAGTAACACAATGGCAGAATGTATGACTATTTTGGTCGTGGGTTTAATACTCTTTATGTAATAAAACATCTAAAAGCAAATCCTATCAGATGGGGGACCCTAGGACAAAATCTTAGCAGATGGGGGTCCGTGCTCTAATTTGTGTCACTTTAGGGGTCCTTGACATGAAAAAGTTTGAGAACCACTGCTATAGACTAGTCTCACACATACAGTATCTTGTGAAACCAGCACCTGTTGACTGCATCTCAAGATTAGCTATTGTAGCTGAATGCATAGGGATCTACCTCCAGGGTAACATGCTGGCTAACCAGACTTGCAGCCCGTTCATCTGCACACGCCAGTTTTGGAGGATTAGCTTCCTTCTTCAACTCCCTGTAGAAATGAATTCAGACACCTTTGCGACCCCTTTGCAGGCTGGTCAGAACCAGCACTGAAGCAACCAGGCCGACCCTCCAAATTTGTCCCACCGCTGTGTGCTACAACAACGACAGGCAGAAACAGAGCACGAAAATGAAAATACCACCTTCGGGATCCAAAGACAAGTGTTCCACCCCATGTGTTGGAACCAGATGGCAAGTCTACCTGCTTAAGCGCCGTCCATGTGTCGTTCCAGGCAGGCAGCCCTCATCTCCGGTTACACGTAGGGGTTAAAAAAATCAGCTCCCGCTATTATATGGGCCAGTGTGTGTGTGTGTGTGTGTGTGTGTATGTGTGTGTGTGTGTGTGTGTGTGTGTTTCCTGAGTAGGAGAAATCTCTGTGGGCTCGCTTACCTTTCTGGACGAAGAGAACAAGTCGCATGCTGTTTTACAAGAGGGGAGATAAATCTGACGGGAGTGTCAAGTAGCAGGCGTCATAGCAGCCAAAAGCAGACCTCTGCTGGCTGGCCAGATTCTTGTGGCATCGGATGGCTGAAAACTCCAAACAATCACACGATAACACGCACACACACTTTACTCGGCTCAGGGACGGCAGCCAACAACAGTCAGTTCTTTGGCTGCAGGAGAACGGTGCAGATTCCCCTCATGGAGGAAATGTTGTTTTTTAATTAGTTCTGTGAGCGAAGTCTGCTTTTCTCAAGATTGTAGGTACACTAACCCATCCTACAGATGTTGGTGTCGTGTAGGTTTGCATTGCTGCTTAGTAACTTATATTATATGAAAAGAAGTTTAAAACTGAATATATTCTCACAGGATTAAAACTGCACTAAGCATGGATTTTACATTAACAATGCAGTGTTTAATCAGCGCTAAAGGGTTGGTCCACCCAAATTACAAATATGTCCTCACTTACGGTTAGTGGTATCTAGGCATGCAGATAGTTTGGATTTGCCAAGATTTAGAGATATCCATCCGTCTCTGAGATTTCTGCTGCCGCCCAATATAATGGAGGTGAATGGAAGTTTGGATACTACTTTCGAACCTTTCTATTTGGCATTGTCACTGTGTCCTGTGAAAACCATTGTTACCCTGGCCTCGCATTAAAGTGGTTAAAGGACCAGTAACAATTGGGGGGATCTATTGGCAGAAATGGAATATTATATTAATAATTAAGTATGTTTTCTTTAGGATATAATCACCTGATAATAATCGTGTTTTCGTGACCTTAGAATGAGCCATTTATATCTACATAGGGAGCGGGTCCTCTTCACGTCCGCCATGTTGCACCGCCATGTTTCTGTAGCCCAGAACGGACAAACCAAACTCTGTTAACTTTTCCTGCTTGGGCCGGAGTCGATAACGTTACTCGCTCCTGTCGCAACCGCTCTCTCTCTCTTGCTTCTCCACTCACTTCCCACGTACACACACACTCTACGCACTCTACTCTTACAAAAAAATGGCTCCAGAGAGGGCCATTCGCGTTTTCACGTCAGCCACTGTAGCTCTCCAACACGCTTGGCACATGAGAGAGGCTTCAGTTGGTTGCAATCTCCTCACATCACCGCTAGATACCACCAGATCCTACTCACTGGACCTATTTTAGATTAGCCTGCCTATTTACCTATAGAGCAAGTTTCTAATCAGAATAGACTGGTGTGAACGTGATTCACCTAGCTATTAATTGTCTTCTTCTTAAAGCCTTCATCACTGCCTTCTCACTAGCACCTTTAGTGGCTTGAACTTAAAGATACTATGTGAAATTACTTTAGTTAAGAACAGCTCCTTTCTATAATAGCAACAGTTGTTATAGTTGCTGGAAACTATTTAAGCTGCAAGTATAATTTTGCTGCTACAGAAATGTCACTTTTAGAGTCTGGACCAACAACATGTTCTCCTCTCAACTCGTCACATACTAAGGCTTTGTCAGACCCCTCGGCGTCACTATACGCTCGCGGTCAATATGTACTTAACGTTGTGAATTCAAGCAAAAACACTTGCCTTAGGTTTAGGAAACAAAATCCCTTAGTTAGGTTTAGGAAAAAACATCATGGTTTGTCCTACTTTTTTCTGTAAAGTGAAAATGAAACTTGACGTTGTGAACACGGGACACAAATGAACAGCTGATTGTAAAGTGAAAGTGAAACCTAAGGCAGGGGACATAAACAGCGGACTCCTGGATGAAAGCCTAAACTATGTCACAGAATACAGAGAAACTTTTACTTTAAAAGGACCAGTGTGTAGGATTTAGTAGCATCTAGTAGGTGAGGTTGCAGATTGCAACCAACTGAATGCTGCTCTGCTCACCCCTCCCTTTCCAAGCGTTTTGGAGAACTACGGTGGCCTTCAGGTAATGTGAAAACGTGAACGGCTCTCTCTAGAGCCAGTGATTGGTTTTGATCATTCTGGGCTACTGTAGAAACATGGCGGAGCAACATGGCGGACTACGTGAAGAGGACCCGCTCCCTATGTAGATTTAATCGGCTAATTCTAAGCTAATGGAAACTGAACGATTCTTATTTTCACGTGATTAGTTATGGATACTATATTCCATTTCTGCCAAATAAATCCCCCTAATTCCTAGGGGTTATTTTAGTTCAGTTATGGAGAAGCGAAGAAACAGTAATATTATCAATCCAATGTTATAAATGCAATCAATACAGAATTTTTCAAACAATCTCAATTCTATCCCTGTCCTATTTTCCCTATTGATGTACTGCTCACAACCTCCCTTGGTTCTGAAAAATAAAGGCTGGAAGTAAGAATGCAAAAAGTCCAAAAATCTCCAAAAATAGGCAACAGCATCTCTCTCAGAGGACTGAATGCCAACATTCGCTGAACCCCCATCTCATTCTGTGCCAGCTGTTTCAAGCCAGAGGAGTAGGGCTCCTCAAGGCAGCGAGGCTTCGGGGTCGAGAGAGTTCTGCATGAACCAAGTGTTGACTTCACATGGAAGAACTCAATCTTCAGTCGGAGCGACGCAGTGTCCCTCAGGCGACTGCTTACTTCTCTAAATCTCGGGTTTTATATCTTTTCTACTATCCCTGTATGGACATTGTCCGTTAGATCACCAGTAAGCATGAGGCCCACTGGAAGGAGCTACAGATGGCATGATCATCTTTGCACAAACAATTGCTGCGTTGACAAAAACCCCATTCCTCGTCAGTTCCATATGTTTTAGGTCGTACCAGGACAACCTCGATGAACCCATGTTTTGCTGATCTGTTCATCAAACCGTCTTCTGTAATTCAGATCCTTCCCATTTCCTCAGCCATCCGTGTCCGCTTGGCCTTCTCTGTACTTTCATTTCCCTATACACTCAATACGCACACTCAGAGTGATTAGGCATTACATTTGTTCTTAGTTAGCTTTTATAATCAGTTAATTCTTATCCTTGAATATTTCTTCATAAAAATCATTAATAGTTAAACTTTATCAAACTTGATTCTACACATTCAATTTGTTATCGTGATACAATCATAAATAAATAAATCACAGGATACAGAGCAGCCATGTTTTCAGCTTTGGGACAATGCATTTTTCAGATGATCCAATGGAGTTTTTAATGGTTTATTTATGCCTAGTTCATACTACATAACTTTAGCCCTGATTTCCCACTCGCCGACGGTTTTTGGAGCTCCCCGACAAAAGCCCCATTTCAGAGGCAAATCGACACTGGCTCGGCACTCGCAAATCGGCGCTAACTGTTCAAAGATGGGATCCGAGAGGCTCGCCGATTCATCGCAGACACATTTCAGATATCTAGCATGCAAAATATCTGGACCTGTCGGGGGGAGTCTGTCAGGGAGCTACAGCCAATGAGAGTGCGAGACACGGGTTGATGGGAAACCTGGCGGAGGGGGTCGCCTGTAACAATAGGAACTCTACTGTATGTGTTGCATTTGTAACACGGACCAAAGTTGTTGTTGCACATACGATGTTGGATTTTTGCATGAATAAACACAATAGATAGCAAAGTGACTGATCTATATAGGGGAAATAGTGTGGAAACTATTATGTGAAGATGTGTGCCAATTACATCAACAAGCATGACGACGCCTGCGTCACTTCTTGCGTGTGTTTTCGTGACAAAACGTAGTTTGGAGACCTGACGTACTCTTTGGGGATTCCTCCCAGTGAAAGATCTTGACCCCCTGTCACCGGTCAGTCATGTAGTGCGAAAACCACCAACGACTTTAAGACAGCAAGTTGTGTAGCGTGAACAGTACAGCGATCTGAAGACTTTGAACGTTGTATAGTGTGAACTTTGCTTTAGCTAAAGAAGAAGGGGAATTGTCTGAACACTTAATCCTTCAGTTTTTTTTGTTTTTGTTGATTCAAAATCGTCAAATGTGGAGGTACGTGGTTTGCCTTGGACGGTGACAAAATGTGGTCAATCTATTAGTAAATGCTCATGAGTTTCTCCCTGTCTAATAATAAGCCATCTAGTCTGCAGTTATGATAACATGTCATCAATCGTGCAGTTGTACATGATAATATGTGGAGTGGTCAAACAGTCCAAGCACTCAGGAATTAACAACCTGGCAACCCAAATGTTATTATTAATGGCTTAAAAATTATATAGACCACTAGTAAATGACCATTTCCAGAGCCAGTAGCTACAAGTATTTGAACCTTTTTTTAAATATTCTACTTATTATAAAACGGTACCAAATTTAGTTTGGCTTTCACAGCATTAACGTTTTCTATTTTAAAAAAGCAACGGCAACATGTCTCGTCCCTTTTGTCTCCTTGAGTATGAAGCATCACAGACTGGTAGGGCGTGTTAAACATGAGTGCGATGTGCGCAGGTTGCCGATGCCAAGTCCTATGACCTCTGGGTAGTGAAGTGAATTTAACTCTTGCTATCATTAAAGCTGAAGACTTGATTGTCTCATTTGGTTTATAGTTCTTTCTCTACATGCAAACACACACACACAAGTCCTCCCAGGCCTCACGGTGAGGGACGGTGGCTGTAAGGAAGGATTTACAGGGGCCGCCTGTCCTCCCAGCAGTAGGCTGATTAGAGGGGCTGGCTGTGTTTGTTAAGGTAATGGGCCCTAGGTGAGCTAATTCACAGGGTACACGCTCCACGCTCTGTCACCTCAGGAGTACCACGGTGGAGAAGGAGGTTGCTGGCGGGGGGCTGGGGCTATGGGGGTGGGGGGGGGAGCTTTCCAGCTCTCCCCAAAATCCTCTCGGCCTTGCTCCGTCTCCTCCGGCTCCACCTGAAAGTGATTACCGGGCCAGCCGTGAGCAAACAAGCCCCATATGGAGTGTCTATAGTGGGGCTGAGGCTGGAGCCTGGGGAGCCCTCCTCCACCCCTTTGGAGAGGAGAGGCCTGAGCAAACACAGCTAATGAAGTCTTAACAAGCAGCCCCGGGTTAGCGCGAGCCCGCTAAATGCCACCGAGGCTCTTGGAATTGTGTCCGGCAGATTGGCTAAATCTCCTCGAAGCTTTCCTTTTGCAAGATAAAGTTGCATTAGCATATCTCCGTCTCGCCATCTCCGAGGTAAGTCCAGGATCTGGCACGCAGTCACACTTGATGGGGCTTCCTTTTCTTCAGCCGGGAGCACTCGATTCTGACGGACAGAATGGGGCTTTAAATTGAACACATTGACTTGGGATCTGGGATGTGATTCTGGATTTTATTCATTGGTCACAGAGTGTTTCTGTAAGGCTTTTGGTCTGGGGGAGATATTTTCTCACAGCTCTGCGTTGCAAACAGGAGATGAGTGGATTTCCTCAGAGTAAATCATTATCTCTGCACAGACTCGACGGCCTCTCTTGCCCTCGTCTAACCCTCCCTTCATCGCTCTCCCACACCGTGACCACCGCCTTACCCTCAACTCCCTTCTTATTACGTGTCCTCTTTCAGGGTTTATTATTGAGAAAATGTCACACCATCCATCGTGTGCACAAACATACACTCAGTCAACTCCGTGGCACTGGCTAGCCGAACTCTTGTTTCCCTAATCAAAAGCAAACAGCCATTAACAGAGCTCCTTCCTTGTTATCTCACACCGGCGAGTCACTTAATCAATCTGGGTTTCTCCTGATGCTCTGCGGGTTATTTCATTCGTTCTGTGGGTCGAGGCTGTAAAAGGGCTGCCTCACATGATAAAGACCTGGCTCCACTCCAAACACAATACCACTAAAGTTAAAACTCCAAACTCCAGCACACAATGTTGCATTATGCTCGGATGGGAATCTGGGGAGGAAGATGCTTTTTATAACACTCTGCTCGCACTGTAAGACCACACACTGGCCTCCTAGCACCCAAACTATGCGTGTATGCGTGCAAGGGTGTGCACAGCGGAGGACAAAATGCCCATTCAAAAACACATCCCTCTCGTTGCTGAAATGAATATCGAGTTTCGAGCAGATGTGCCGATCACGCGGTTGGCTTCTCGTGCCTCGCTTTAGCAGAAGCTGCGTGATTTTGCGTCCTTGAACAGTCTGTGATAATGAGAATGGTGATTCTCACGACAATTAAATATCAATTATACATCCTTTGTGAGTTTATTGGGTGTTTTTAAGTCTGTAAAAACAACTGTTAAGCGTCACAGAGAAAGGTAATTATGTGCATAACTCAATCTAAGTTCACCCTCTCAGGTAAAATAATGAGCATCATTATTATTATTATATGGTAATATTTCAAGCAAAGTCCAATAGTTATAGTTCTGCTCATGTATGAAAGCACTTTAGTATTTGTGTAACATATGTGAGAGGGACATTAGATAAGTATTCATTGGTGGAAGAAGTATTCAGATCATTTAAAAAGTAGCAATACCACACTACACAAATAAGTAGGTAAGTATCAGAAACGTGTACTTAAAAGGTCCCATATTATGTTCATTTTCAGGTTTATATTTGTTTTGTAAGCTTCTACTAGAACATGTTTACATGATGTGATGTCAAAAAAAACACTTTATTTTCCTCATACTGTCTGTCAGAATATGTATGTATTTACCCTCTGCCTGAAACGCTCCGTTTTAGCCGATTCAACGGAAATGCAGCGGAATAGTGTTGCCAGGCAATAGCTTGGGTCGATGTTTGCTTCCTGTCAGCTGATGTCATTCAGTTAGGTTGCGTCCGAAATTCCACACTAACATGCTATTTAGTACGCTAAAACAGTACGTGAGATTTTTTAGCATGTCTGAAGCCTTAGTATGAAACCAATACTACGCAAATTGCATACTATTTCCGTTGAAAAATTACAGTATGCAACGCTGGACACTAAGGTGGTATAAATATCCCACAATGCAATGCGGTAATGACGACAACGTTCATAACGGACGTTGACGGACAGCACTGTAACATCAATAACACTTCAATTTAACTGTAAATGTAAGATTTCTTTGCTAGGCGTAATGTGTATTTTTAATTAGTTCTTCAGACTTTGATTCTCACAAACAGTTGTTTTGGTCACATGGCGTTGGCACACGGTGCTACGGCAAGGAGGCTCTCAGGAAGTGACAACATAGATTACTGCTCAGTGCATCCGAAAAGATACATACTACTGTTTATTCACACAATAGTATGTTGAACGATAGTACACATATTGGGTATAGTGCATAGTATGCGATTTCGGACGAAGCCACACACTGCAACCGGAAATCAACTTCTGGATTGAGCGTTTTGATACTTTCACAGTATTTATATAACACTTAAACCTGCTTTATAACAAGAAAGATGTGAAAATCTCACTTTTTACAGTATGGGACCTTTAAAGTATCAAAAGTAAAAGTACTCATTATGAGTTAGATAGCGAGATAGTGAAGAAAAAGTACAATATGTCCCTCTGAAATGTAGTGGGGGAGAAATATGAAGTACCAGAAATTTGAGAAATTCAAGTAAAGCACCTCACAATTGCACTTAAGTACAGACAGTACTTAAGTAAATGTACTTTTTTTAACTTTCCACCACTGCCAAAGTATACACACATCCATAAAGTATGATCATGTCAGTATCCAAGAGATAAGAATGCCATATAAAGTGAAAGGCGCAGTCTTTATCCAGACGTTATAAGACAATATCAGACATAAAAAACTACAATAAGATTACTGTCAAATAAGTGCCGAGATTCCCCAGACACACTGTGTAAGCATGTTAACACTGATATGAGCCACTCTGCCTCTGTCTCCCAGTGTGCTGCGCTGCTTGCTCTTTGCCTCGCGCAATTACGCCTCCCGCGGAGCTCTATGCAAGCGTTAAACGAAACATTAGCACCTCATTTAGAATATAAAACAGCTTTTCACAAGGACAGACAGCTCCCTGGGTAGTCTTATCATGCGCAAATTAGCCAATTTACCAAACCGTTCTCTCTCTCTCTCTCTCTCTCTCTCTCTCTCACACACACACACACACACACACACACACACAGGAACAACAATGGTAACATGCAGGCAGAGCGAGGATGCGTCTCGCTCCAGATGATTGAGTGTTGAAGGAAGTTACAAGAAAGTTCAGTCACTGAGCACGATTATGAAAATAGTAGGTTATTATTCCCAACAGCGCGTCTGGAGCACTTCTTTATAATTACTTTATATTAGTATGATTATAATGTTTAAAATGATAGTTCTGCTATTTGAAATAGGTTTAGGGGGAATTCATTACAGGGTTATTATAGATGATTTTAGACCAGCAATGGCTCTTGGCTTGACATATTTCCATAAACACGTTGCCTATAATCTGCACTTTTGCGTAAAAATGCGTAAAAGCGCTTTTGTTGTCTCAGCATCATCCACATGAGCATCCTGTATCCCGGTGCCACAGACTCACACTGGCACAACTAGTGTGATCAATATAGCAAAACATCTCGAGGTGAAACACTTGATTGACAGCTGGAAAGCACCGCCCCTGCCGCTCAGTGATTGGTGGAGCGGCTCTGGGGGGTGTATCCTGGCCAGCCTCTGGTATATATTGGCACCGCTTCGTATCCTAGCCGTTGATTTGTATGGGAACCGGGACTAAGGTGGGACGAGCCGACTGAATGTAGCCGCTGTGTTTTGAAGAAAGAAACGAGGCCCACATTTTTCCCGTTTACAGCGATCGGACATCAGCTCTTGGGGTTTTTTTTAATAACAAGGATACTGAGAGCAGTCTCCAGGAGAAGGTGGATTTCTCCTCTCAGCCATCTTGACTGCTGCTCGCCGCCCTGAAGGCTGCTTTCTCTCCTCCTCCTCCTCCTCCTCCTCCTCCTCAGCTGAAAGTAAACACGGCTTGCACATTGCTTGCAACTCCGTGCAAGATCCGTGAGAGAAGCGAGATGGGCTCGCTGCGCGACATCTAACCGGACCGGAGGCGAAAAGCAGACGGCTGAGAGGATTTGTCGCTACCAGAGCAGAAGAGGGGGGGGACTCGACGCGCCGGAGGGGATGGACCTGTTTGGGATTTACCTGCTCCTCTCACTCGCCCTCCTGCCCCGATCCAGCTGCACCACGGCCAAGGAGATCACCTGCCAGGAGATCGCCGTGCCCCTGTGCAAGGGGATCGGCTACAACTACACCTACATGCCTAACCAGTTCAACCACGATACGCAGGACGAGGCTGGACTGGAGGTGCACCAGTTCTGGCCTCTGGTCGAGATCCAGTGCTCGCCGGACCTGAAGTTCTTCCTGTGCAGCATGTACACCCCGATCTGCCTGGAGGACTACAAGAAACCCCTGCCGCCGTGCCGCAGCGTGTGCGAGAGAGCCCGGGCGGGCTGCGCGCCTCTCATGAGGCAGTACGGCTTCCCGTGGCCGGACAGGATGAAGTGCGACCTGCTGCCGGTGCAGGGCAACCCGGACACTCTGTGCATGGACTACAACAGAACCGATTCCACCACGGTCTCCCCCGTCCTCTCCAAACCCACCAACCACCCCTCTAAGGGTTACAGTCCGCCGAAAAATAAGCCGATCCGACCCGGCGCGCCTGGGAAATACAAGCCGCCCGCATCCCCCTGTGAGCCGGGCTGCAAGTGTTTGGAGCCGATGGTGCCGGTGAACACGGACCGCCACCCGCTCTACAACCGGGTGAAAACGGGTCAGATCCCCAACTGCGCCATGCCGTGCCACAATCCGTACTTTACGCACGACGAGAGAGCGTTCACCGCGTTTTGGATAGGACTCTGGTCCGTGTTGTGCTTCGTGTCCACTTTCGCCACCGTCGCCACTTTCCTCATCGACATGGAGCGCTTCAAGTACCCGGAGAGACCCATCATCTTCCTCTCGGCGTGCTACATGTTCGTGTCGGTGGGCTACATCGTCCGGCTGATCGCGGGACACGAGAAGGTGGCGTGCAATCGGGAGTTCGACCTGGAGCACATCCACTACGAGACCACCGGACCCGCGCTCTGCACCGTGGTCTTCCTCCTCATCTACTTCTTCGGCATGGCTTCTTCCATCTGGTGGGTCATCCTGTCCCTGACCTGGTTCCTCGCCGCCGGGATGAAGTGGGGCAACGAGGCGATCGCCAGCTACTCGCAGTACTTCCACCTGGCCGCCTGGCTCATCCCCAGCATGAAGTCCATCGCGGTGCTGGCGCTGAGCTCCGTGGACGGGGACTCGGTGGCCGGGATCTGCTACGTGGGCAACCAGAACCTGGACAACCTGCGGGGCTTCGTCCTGGCCCCTTTGGTGATCTATTTATTCATCGGCACTATGTTCCTCCTGGCCGGATTTGTGTCCTTATTCCGGATCCGCAGCGTGATCAAACAAGGTGGCACCAAAACTGACAAACTAGAGAAGCTGATGATCCGGATAGGCATCTTCACGGTGCTCTACACGGTGCCGGCCACTATCATAGTCGCCTGTTACTTTTACGAGCAGCACAACAGGCAGAGCTGGGAGATCACGCACAACTGCTCCAACTGTTTACTGGAGAGGGACCGCAGGAGTCCGGACTATGCCGTTTTTATGTTGAAGTACTTCATGTGCCTTCTGGTGGGCATCACGTCGGGAGTGTGGATCTGGTCGGGGAAAACTTTGGACTCCTGGAGGACTTTTTGCACCAGGTGCTGCTGGGGGAGCAAAGGCACCAGCGGCTCCATGTACAGCGACGTGAGCACCGGACTGACGTGGAGGTCGGGCACGGCCAGCTCCGTGTCTTGCCCCAAGCAGATGCCATTGTCCCAGGTTTGAATGAGAAAAAGAAAGCAGCTTATTAGGACTGCTAATTGTTTTTGGAGATAACCCATCACTCCCTGTCTTAAGCAATTTGCATAGTAATGAACTGCTGCTGAGGTGTGTGTCCCCCCCCTCCTCTTTCTCCCAAACACACCTCTGTGAGTTAAACAATGTACCTGGCATTCACACAGGTTAATTCCTCCCTGTTTTATATGTATTAGAGGTACAGATCGAGGCTTTTACGCAGCCCTGGGCATTACTTGTTGTAGGCAGAGAGACAGGTTTGTTCCTAACTAGCTTCATACAAAGAGCATTTGGGGGGGGTTTTATTGCCATTTTATTATCTACACAGTGCCAGACAACATTGTACAATTCAATCACATCAAAGATGGTTTAAATTAAGCCTTAATAGTGCCCAAGTATTTTTTACGGGTCGTTCATTTTTGTAATTTTCAAATGTATTTATATAAAAAAGTATGTAAAAAACTTGTACATTTGTGTATAAAAGAACTTTATAAGCTTATATTGTAAATTTGTACAAAGTGTAGATGTCTCTTTTTGTGAGAAAAGCAAACCTTTATTTTGACAATAAAACATTTGATAAATCTCAACTTCCTGTGTTACAACTTTTCCCAGCATGCAAAAAGGAAGCGTGTTTTTGGAGCCTGTGCAGGCATATTTTGCGGTTCCCTCAGTGGTCACCGCGTCGAGGACGGCAGCGAGCAATAGCAGCTTTTGAGAGAAGGAAGCTCTTTTAACCATCAGAGACCGGTAATTAGAGGCAGGGGTTGAGTTGGAGCATCTCCATAATTGTTGAAGTCCTCTTCACATGCCTGCTGAAGCCCGCTTTCTTAATTTAGCAAAAGAGGGAGTGGGTGAATGGGTGGGGGGGGTGGTATAAATGCAGGGAACGGGCCCTTTTCATCTGCAGAAACTTTGATCTTTCTTTTTTAACAGCCTTAGAATAAAGGTGGTGTGTATTAGGAGTGTCTGTCTGATGTGCCAAGGTTCCCCCTAAACGTCCCCATTTGGACGCTTTGATGGACGTCCTACAATTGAAAGAGCATTTTGGAACCCCCCCACCTCCCTTCTCTTTTCTGGGTTTGTCAGAGCTGAAACCTGCCAGAGCCCCTGCGTCTTGTGTTTGGATTTTTTTTCGTGAGAGCGCCTGAATTGAAACATCTTCTTCCCTCGGCTCAAGCTGTGTCAGCGAGTGCAGGGGCCTTGACATGAATGATATTGAAATAGCAATGAAAGCCCCACAGGTGGTCTGTTCACATGATCTCTCATCTTAGGGCCCCCTAATCGAGGCGTTTTTCTGCTACAAATGTATCTGGTTTGGTCCCAATTAACCCGATGTGCTGGCATAAGATGATACACTGTAACCCAGTGTAGAAATGCCTTTGATTTGCTTGGTCAATGGTGACAGTGGGCTTTGTAGTGACTGCTTTATTGCTGCTTTATTCCTTTACGCTCAGACTGGAGATGCGAACCCCAAAAAAGCTTCTTTTCACCGTAGCGCAGACATGCATCTGTTGGGGAGTGTATATAAATCTTGCATCAGTGCTGTCAGCAGAGACAGCGGGCAGTAAAGATGGAAGGAAGTCATAACAAAGATTTGTTAAGATCAAAAAGAGCGGCTTCTTTAGCATTTTTGATTCCACGTTAGTCGGTAAAGTTATAGCTCCAAGTTAGTAAAAGCTCAAGTTTGGGAGTTTAAATCTTCATGAACAATATGTAAACATTGCAGTTTTCTCTGTTCGGTGAAGATCTAGCACACAAGTTCATGCTCTGAATCATTCGCGGTTATATTTCCATCAAATAAGTCACGGGTGCTTTCACTGTTGCAGCTTGTTTTTTCTGGTGTTTACCTCAAAAACCTCAGTGAGTGTGCAGCTCCAGCTCTCACTGCCCAGCCTCTCTCTGCAGGGACGTTAATGTGCAGCCCCACCTAGTGGTACAAGCGGAGCTGCACGCCTCCACACACACCTCACTTTCAAAACTTTAAGAATGATGTCATTTTGCTCTTAATCTCAGAGAGGTTCATGTTTGGCACTTATTCTTAATTGTTAGTGTTTAGTCTTGGTCTCAGCTCCCAGCAGCTACACACTTTCTATAGATGGCTGGCTGTCATGTTGGAGTTTAACCTCATAAAACACAGCAACCGCCAGCACGACTGAGGTCAGAGGTCAACAGGCTGCTCACAAACAAGGCAAACACTTTGTGCCAACAGAAATCATCTTTAAATTAAAAAGGCATCGAGTTCTGAATTCATTCAATCATCTTCCAAACATACTTTTTTCTATTTTTTTTAAAGCCCCAAAACTACAAGAAAAATTCTGCCTGTATCATGATAAAGTGCCAGTACTCATATATTACATGAAAAAGTTCATGACGTGATGGATTCAGCATGAAAACATTCCAATGTACTCGTGGTAGTGTGATTCTTCCCAATGCTCACATTAACACACTGATATCAATTGTAAAATAGGTTTTATATTAGCTGAGCTGTGAACTGCAACAATACTCGTGAGTTTGAAAGACAAAAATAACAAAACATAGACATTTTCCATGAAGACTGTTCTAAATATGGAAACTTGCCAGTCAACTCTTTATGGAAATTAGATCTGAAACCATTAGTTGATTAATTGATTCGTCAATCATCAGAAAAAATAATCTGTAATTATTTTGATAATTGATTAATTGTTTCGGTGCTGCAGTGGTCAGCACTGTCGCCTCACAGCAAGAGGGTCGCAGGTTCAAACCCGGCTTGGGAGCCTTCTGTGTGGAGTTTGCATGTTCTCCCCGTGTTAGCGGGGGAGAGCGCTAACACGTCCAAAGACATGTTTCCTCCCACAGTCCAAAGACATGCAGGTTAATTGCTGAATCTAAATTGCCCGTAGGTGTGAATGTGAGTCTGAATGGTTTTCTGTCTCTATGTGTCAGCCCTGTGATAGTCTGGCGACCTGTCCAGGGTGTACCCCGCCTTCGCCAAATGTCAGCTAGGATCGGGTTTTAAGAAAAAAAAGTCTAAATTCTCTGATTCCAGCTTCTTAAATGTGAATATTTTCTGGTTTCTTTACTCCTCTATGACAGTAAACTGAATATCTTTGAGACGTAGACAAAACAAAGACATCTGAGGACATCATCATGGGCTTTGGGAAACACTGATCGACTCCTTTCACCATTTTCTGACATTTTTAGACCAAACAACTAATGTATTGATCAAGAAAATAATCAAAAGATGAATCAACAATGAAAATAATCGTTAGTTGCAGCCCTCCTATTGTTGATATTTCATAGACAAAACAATTAATCTGAGAAATAACCGGAAGATTAAAAACAGAATCAATTTAACTTGTATTTCATTCACATAAAATAAATAATTATAGGGCTTCCAGGGATGAGCATCACTTCAAATCACAAATTTACGAATAATATCCCACATTACATATATTGATATTGTCATCAAAACAGTAGGGGGAATATATTATCTAAGCTGCTGGCTGATTCAGTGCTTTTTGGGTAGACATACCTATAGTCATTATTTTAGAATCCCACATAAACTTCACTAAAAGTTACAATTATCTTCTTTTTACAACGCTTCTCAAAACGTCCTACATTTAATGACAATTTTATGACACATAAGTCAAAGTTTAGGACCATTTTATGAGCCATTTTAAAATGGTCATTCACTGCTAAACACATCACCCTCACCCATCCCCAACTACCTGGCTCCACAAACCAACTGTCCAGCCACTTAGAGCAGCATGTCCTGGCGGGCCGTTATGCACACATTGTAATTAACAGGTAACGGCCTGTTTCCTCCACAGGGGTCACCGACCCGTCTCAGTGCACTTTACAGGAGAAAGTCTGAGAGAGCCATTAAGAGAGCCTTCACACAGACGGGGCAGGGCTCTCACAATGGCTGGGTATTAACTGGTAATAGTCCAGGTCAGCTCGGACTTAATGGATGTGCCACTTATCTGATCTTGTCGGGGCTTGTTCTCGACTGCTAACGTTACATCGGTGCAGAGGTGTAACCACGGTAAACAGATCTGGTGACAAATCAATCCATCAACCAGGAGATGATCTCCCACCCAGCTGATTGAATTGTCTTCTCTCTCTGTATACAGATGTTAAAGCCTCATTTGTGGGGTCAGGAGGAACGTTCTCACGTGGTTGCCCATCAACTATTGATGGCGGCGTTTGATGGGAGGCAGACACAGAGGGGAGTAGAAGACGGATGATAGGCAGGTCGTGCCTTTTAATATTGATCCTCATGATACATCTGGGAGAAGGTTTTTTTATCTCTTAATGCATGAGAGGAGATAATGCAGCTGTGGACAGCGTCCTGCTATCTGCATTTTTGTATTAAAGGTCCCATATTGTAAAAAGTGAGATCTTTTATATTATAAAGCAGGTTTAAGTGCTTTATATATACTGTTAAACTTTCAAAATGCTCAATATACGGAGAAATACACACAGCCCGTATTCAGAAATTGTGCGTTTGAAACAAGCCGTTTGGAATTCTGTCCATTTGTGATGTCACAAATATACAATATTTAGACCATCACACGGTTTTAAACGTAAACATTCTAAATGTGTCTCAGTTTATTTCCTGTTGCAGTGATGTAAATAACATCAGCTGACTAGGAAGTAAACATGGACCCAAACTGTTGCCTAGCAACGCAAGTCCATTGCAATTCCGTTGAAATGCACTAAAACGGAGCGTTTCAGACAGAGGGTAAATATTCAGGCAGACAGTATGAGGAAAATAAAGGTTATTTGGAACATTACAGCATGTAAACATGCTCTATTAGAAACACAAAATACAAGTATGAACCTGAAAATGAGCATGATATGGGACCTTTAAAGATTAACACAGACAATTGATAACTTAGTATTTTTAATTTGGGTGACAACATAATTTACAAAAACATGATTTAATAATGATATTAAGAATAAAATGTGCCAAAAAGTCAAATTATTTGTTGCTTTTAAACATTTTTTATAGCTGTGGACTCTCACCAATACGTCCTACACATGTGATTATATTAGCGTTCATATATATGCTATCATTACTCTTTATTCCAGATTACATCAGTGGAAGATGATGAACAATAGCACTATAGATTCCATGAGTGTATTCTTCCATGCATAAAGCATAGCAGCGACCTCGGGTTTCTGTGACCCGTTTAGATTCACGTTGAAGCTCCTGACCTCCAGCTCAGCCACATTATTCCCAGCTGGCCATTTGAGACGGCAGATGTTGGAAAATAGAGGGGCTCGCCGCTCAGGCTCCACGGTTATAGTTTCTAAGGGACGTGGACGTCATCGAAGCTGTTGCAGTTTGGTTAAGAAATAAAAATTGATGTCGTGCCAGTGAGGCAGTTTTTTTAACCAATAAATGTTTTGCTTTAGCACTATGACTGCAGCTTCACAAAGATATCAGCACAAGTGGCTGGCGGCTCCCCGTTGGCACGGTAACAATGCTCCTGTGGTTTAGTAGTCCTTACAGTGCACCCCTGCTGCTGCTTCCAATCCAAGGACCCCCCACCTCCACACACACACACACACACAGCGGCAGAACACAGTGTTCCTTCAGTCCTCCACTGACTGACTGACATGTACACAAAAGGAAAACTTCTTTCATCTGAAGCGCTGAGTGTTTTGCCAGATTCACTCTGGGTACGGTCACATTAGGAGTGGGGGGGGGGGTCTTAGTCCAACAAACGGACCCGCATTCATCATCAAAAATGGGTGTGATGTCACGGTTCTGATAATAAAGAAGTAGCAGCAGAACAATCAGACAATAAGCAGTCGATGAGAGTGATGGTGCTGTTTATAGAATAAAAAGGTGTGATACTACTTCTCTGTAGCAGTGCATGGGCCATATGTTACTAAGTACCAAATGACATGAAATACACACATCATTGAAGCAAACATTTTAAATATTTATTGAAAACAAGCATATAAATGGTCATCAGGTATTTCCTTGCAGTCTCAATAGGTCATATCTCTTCTCAAAAACACTGTAATTTTACATTATTCACAACAATTCTTTTATAAAAGTATGGTGAAAGTCACATGTAATATAGTTTTAGATCAGTGGTTCTCAACCTTTTTTTGCGTCAAGGACCCTTAAATTGATACACATTAGGTTCACAGACCCCCATTTGATATGATTTCTCTTCAGGGACCTCCATCTGAAAAGATTTTGGTTGTTAGATATGATTAAGACCAGAATTCTATAGCTGTCAACTACGGTTGAGGAAGTGAAACCTATGATCAGAGTAGTCACTCTTATGACTCTGATTCACAATGGGGTCACTTATAGTGAATTAAATTATTAAAAAATAGACTATTCACCATATTTATGGGGACCCCCTGGAACTCCCTCAAGGTCCCCTGGGGGGTCCCTGGACCCCTGGTTGAGAACCACTGTTTTAGAGGACGAACCTTTTATTGTTATTATGCTGTAAAATGAGTGTCACACACACCTGAGCTCAACCACAAGCCAAGTTCAGTGAGCTCCTAAACCATTTCAGAATGCTTTAATAAGAAAAATTTGTTTAAAATGTACATTTAATCTACTGCATATACTCCATATTGCATACCTCCATCCAATCAGTTTGATAAAACAAAGTGGCCCAGTATACCAAACTTAACTAAGACATTTGTATTTTTTCCACATGAAGCAGCCTGTGCCATACTGCTCATGTTCAGAAATAAAACTTTTTATTAAACGCAATACCCAATTCTGTCCACTTGAGGGAGCCATTAGCTAGAGGTTGTCTTTTCTCTAACAGCTCTAAATGGACAATATCATGTCATATATTTCTGTACTCAGACTGGCAAAACCATTATTACATTGTGTCTCTATAGAAGTTGAATTGAAGAAAATTTACTTTTATATTTCTTTCACTGTTGTATCGATGGGAGTTACCAGCCACTTGTGTAAATCTGGATCAATCTTCATCGTCTCTCCATGTGTGACTGGAGACGGTCTACCGCGTGGCCCTGAGCTGGACCTTCATGAGGTAAGGTTTAGGAGACAGAGTGACCCCGTAGACCGGGGTGTAGTCTGGCTCTCCTGCATCCTCGGGCCAGATGAAAGTGAACTTCCTCAGCAGAGTCACCGTGATGAGGAAGAGCTCCATACGAGCCAGACCCTCTCCAAGACACATACGAGGACCTGAGACGTCAGACATTCTCGGTCAGTAAGTCGTGTACGATTCTAAAAAGTAGAAGATGACAGACGATCTCTCTCTTACCTGCAGAGAAAGGCATGAAGGCCTCTGGCTTAACAAACTCTCCCTGCTCGTTCAGGAAGTTCTCAGGGTTGAATTCGTGGGGGAATTTCCACTGGTCCTCCTCGTTCAGCACTGAGTTCAGGTTCTGGATGATCAATGTACCCTAAGGAGAAAAATAGCTAAAGTACTGCTTTTATGTAATATGTTTTTTTTTATGTGCATCCTTCCTGGATGAGCTATTGATATATCAGATTCTTTACGAAAGGAACAACTGTCATGAAAGTGATCCATTACTGAAATCAGAGTTCTTTTCTTCACTTTCCTTTAATGTATTTTGCTCATTTTGTTTTCTTCTTTTCTTTAATTCTTTGCTTGAATTCTCTCATTTTCTTTCCTTTATATTCCATTCTTTTAAATGTTCTTATCTCTCCAGCAAAAGCACAGTTTTTTCTCTTGATTAATCATCTAAAAAAACTGTATAAAAAAGTCCATCATAATTTCCCAGAGCCAAAAGGTGGACACTTCAAATGTCTCAATATGTCCAACAAGCAGTCCAAAACTCAAACCTATTCATATTCAGATCATATGAAACAGAGAAAAGCAGCAAATCCTCACATCGGACAAGGTGGAACCAGAAAATTAATTTAAATCATTAATCAGTTTGCTCTCAGTCTAGTTTTGTTTGCGACATTGCGTATAGGCAATCAAAAGGTGTCTCCGGGAAACTGTAAAATGATCCAAAGAAGCCATCAGTAAGTAGTCTTACCCTGGGTAGGAAATATCCCATGAGCTTTGTGTCATTAGTTGTATAGTGGTAGACACTGAGGGGGACAGTGTTGGCTACCCTTTGGACTTCATGGATCACAGCCTGGAGTAAAAGAAATGGGACGACTTCATCAAACTGGGGAAAAAGCAGCACATGAAATATCAAATCAAACCTATTCAGTGAAATCTGTCTGTGATAATGTACCTGCATGTAAGGCATGTTGTGTCTGTCATCGTAACTGGCGTGATCCTTCTTTTCCAACACTCGGTCTATCTCCTGCTGACATCGCTCTGATGGAGAGAGTTGAAGAGGCCGATAGAGGAGAAAAAAGACAACACACAGAACAACGCACCACAAAAAAATTTAATAAAAATGAAAGAGTAGATGTCAGAATGATAATATCTTAGATTGACAAGTACAGTAGCCGTATGCACTTTGTATATGTGGGTAGGTCATGAGGTAGAGGAAGCCAGTGAGCAGGGTGTTGGACGTGGTGTCGGTCCCAGCAAATTGAAGATCCAGAACAAACATGATGAGTCGATCCTCACAGAAAGAGGAGCCATTATTGTCTCTCTGGGGGAAGAAGAGGGATTGATTGGATTTTATTGGACTTTCTTTGTCTCTCATTTAAACACGCTTTTATTTGCATGACACACACCTTATCCATTTCATCCAGATAGCAGTCCAGAAAGTCTCGTGGTTGCCCAGGGACCCTGGTCTCTTTGTGCTCAGTGAGCAGACGAGTAGCAAGTTTCTTACAAGTCTGAGAATGAGAGGGGAAGACTTCCTGGTGACTCCCAAAAAAAGATGCCTTATTAATGGTAAATAAATAAAGAGAATAATGAGAAGTTCTCCAGGCCCAATGAATATACCCACCTCAATGTTCTTAAATGCCTTCATGAAGGGCAGCGGCAGGTTTCGAATCATGGGAACGGAGTCGTACAGCTGGACGGAAAGATTAACTTTTTGTGAAGGTGCATTCAGTTTAACAGTGGAAAGGAAAAATGGAGGAGAGACATTTAAACGTTTGCTGCAGACTTCTGCGCACAGCAAAAAGGTGATATTCCGAGCCAAATCTATGCTTTTTGTAATTAACAGTTTTTCTTTTGTAGGAATTTTTAATGTCAGTTTAAATGCTGTTATTGCTTTGAAAACAGTGTTACGCATGGCTTGGACCAGTGGATGCTAAGTATCTGGCTAGTCTACATAGCATCAGGTTAGCCAGTGTTAGCGAGCAGGACTCCTGAGGCCTTTGGCACAAAGCAGAAGTTATCTGGGTAACTTTGATTTGTAAAACACAGAATTTGCCTAAAATCAGGAATATGAACTAAAGTTAAAAATAAAAAATGAAATATCTATTTGAGTGCCCTTGATATAAAAAAAAAAGTCTGGAAACACCTGTTTTGACTAGGCTACTTAAAGGTTGACTCCATCTGCGTTCTTTTCCAGGTTTTTCAAATGGAACCGCCCACTCAGCCATTAGCACAAATCAGTGAGGTTACCAAAGTAAGCTAATCAATGAGGTTATATATAATAATGTGAACGCTAGCATTAGCTGAGTCAACGATAGCGTGCTAAGTTTGGTAATAACTGAAAGGGTTAGTTCAGATTTTTTGAAGTGTGGTTGGATGTATACTCCTATGTTCTGCGAGGTAAAATTACTGTTTTTGTCAATGTAATCTGGTGGCGTTGAAGACAGAGATATACAAAGGCTTCAGTTATCCGTCGGAAAGGACTGTCTGACAGCAAGGTAAAGTGGTTATGGAAGGGAGCAGCAGAAACATATATTTTAGCCACCCAAAAAAGGCCCACCTAAAAAAAATTATATCGGTTTAAGTGTATGCTGTATTTTGAATTTTCACTGTTTTACCACTGGGAAGCTACAGAAAGATATGAACATCCATTTCCTTTTGGTTTTGAACTTCTCTCCATCACTGGAACATCACAGTATCAGAGCTTTATGCACTTTAAATAACAATTGTATCAATTACTTAATTTAGATCTCACTACCACTCTCAGTAGCAATATTTCTGAGCCTAAGTTGTTACATTACAAACATGCTGTGACTCACCATAGCCCAGGGCCCATTAGCTATCTTAGAGTTTTCTTTAAAGCACCGAACAACCACTTTGATGAAGTTGTCGTCATAGTCGTAACGTGTGCCGAACAGAACCTGGCAGATGATGTTGGAGGCTGCGTTGTGAAACATAACTTGAGGACTCATCGTTGTACCTGTGGCAGATGTTAACAACACGGCATTTCATCTGTAACAGAACATTACATAATAGTGTGCTAACACTGTATAAGAGGTCACAGTGAGTGCACCCACAGTAGACATACCAATGCTCCCTTCCAGTGTTTCCATTGTGTACCGTATCTCTCCTAGAATCCTCTGCTCCATGGACTGCTTCCCCAGACCGAAATTCCTCAACGTCATCAGAGCGAAGCGACGATGCTCCTTCCAACTAGGGCCGTAGTCTGCCAGAACCAGTCCTAGAACAGTCGTGGATATGGGCACACGGTGCTTCAACACAGTATCTTAATGGGGTATTTTTTTCAGCTTTCTTAATTTTGCTGAATAGAAACCACAAATGGCTACGAGATGCTAAATGTTAATATATAGGCCTACATTGTGTGGCACAAGTAGAGGAGAGCCAAAAAGTCAACAGACTGACTCAGCAATGTCCAGTTAGACAGCAGTATCTGTCTAAAGTTTGCTAGCATTCAGAACAAGTAAGGCTGTAGCAGCAAAACCCCTGCGTTTACTGAATTACACAAGGGTGGCTTTTATTGCTCGTGAATTAAACTTAACATTTGTAAGAGGAAGATGTTGTCATTTATACTTTCAAAGGTGACATATTCTCATCGAAACAGGGTACAATAGATAGTCTCGCTTGAAGTGATATTACATACATCTGTCCTACCATTCCGGGTGAGGTCGGTTACAAAAATGTCTTGGGGTCGCCCGGCAAAATCAGCAGCTTTGGTCAGCATAGCCTCCTTCATGGCCTGCACCCCATTGATGACTACGGCCGGTTTGGGCCCGATGAAGAGACTGTAGACGTTTCCATAGCGCTTCCTCAGCTATGGGAAGAGCACAGTAAGAAGCTCTTAAGTGTAACATGCACTAGATCTGCTTTTAATTCACATCCATGTGGAGGATTTACTTTTAAAACTCAGCTAATTGACACGTCTAAACTATTTCAATATTCTAGAGTGAACGGTCAAATTTAGTTTACAGCCAATCAACTGTACAAACAGCATAATTTTTGTTATGGAGTCACATGGAAACATTGAGCAAACTTTGCTCTTAGAAAGAAAGTATTTTAACACCATGGTGGCCGTCGTATGCATTCAATAGAACAGAGCCTGCAAACATTCTTAAATTAATTAATAACCGGCACAGTCAGTCAGTGTCACTTGTAGCCTTGAGGCAATAGACTGCCTCAGCAACTCATAATAGGCACAATTTAATTACATAACGCAACACGCTGCTTACGCACACTTAATACTCAGTGTGCGCAGCTTCTAGGTCCCATGTCAGTGTTTTTCTTACCCTCTCAAAGTCCCTGATGGGGTTGTCCAGGCTGAGGTTCAACAGGTTCCCCAGTATCGGTAATGGAGGAGGCCCTGGAGGAAAGTTCTTTGGTCTCTGACATTTGACACAGAGAATGAAGAAGAACACACAGATCCATATTAAGATGAAAGAAATAAACATAGTGGAATGGAGTAAGCTGATTCTGAGGAGGCTAGCAGTATATGACGGGCTTTAAGAATCTCAGCCCTGCCTCTTTCTCCTGGCTGTTTGAATGTAAATGAGCGAGCAGCCTATTCTACACAGTTAAAGACACATCAGAGCAAGTTCTGACAGGCTTCAGCTTGTATATATTGTATATGACTATTGGGGGAGCCCCTATGCTTCACTCCGCCTGCTTTGCTGCTGCTGTGTTTTCTGTTAGGCAGCATTATCAGCAGCATAGGACACACCTGTGACAGCAGGCATGCTACATTTCTATGCATTCCATTTTACTTGCAGCAACCTGTACATGGCCTGAAAAAAATGCCATGTGCATTTTTCCCTGTTATTATGATTGTTAAAGGCTTACTTTGACCACTGCTGCAAACTAAATGGGGCATTTAAAGGTACAGTGTGTAGGATTTGGTGGCATCTAGCTGTGAGGTTGCAGATTGCAACCAACTGAAACTTCTCCCGTGTGCGAAGCGTGTAGGAGAACAGTGGCCGAAGCGAAAATTCGAAAGGCCCTATCTAGAGCCAGTGTTTGGTTTGGCGGCCGGCTCTGTGAAGAGGACCCGCTCCATATGTAGATATAAATGACTCATTCTAAGGTAACGAAAATACAAACGATTCGTCTTTTCAGGCAATTATACACTAAAGAAAACTTACTTATTATTATTATATTCCATGTCTGCCATTATATGCCCCTAAATGCTACACACTGTTCCTTTAAGGTAAACTAATAATCCACATTCTTGCACAACTTGCCAGAAAAGAACTAAAATAAGTCTTTTAAATGGTGCTTATTCTTATAAAAATGTCTTAGAAATTAGTGTTTAAGGACTCAATGACTTGGGTAAGATTAGGCAAAGATTGGGCTTTAATATTTAAAAGGTTAACAGTGAGTCTAAACACAAGACAGGACACCGAGGGGGGGCTTAGTTGGGGCCTACGGCTAATTTTTGCCCAGGGCCCCTTAGCAGGTTAATCCAGCCCTGCCTGCCATTCTGGATTTTGTAAACCAGTATTTAGCACCCCAAAACCTCTAAATGATATCCTGCATGCTGTGGCTTATCTGTCGCTTTACTTCATTTGAGTGTCTTGGCTCTCAAACTCCCAAATTTACTCTCGAGCCTAACAGGCTATGAACTGAAATGAACAAAATGAAAGAACTGCTGCTTAATAGATAGATAATTGTCAGTAGGGACCAATTCAATAATGTTTAGAAAATCAACAGCACAGGAAATCCAGGGGGGAAAAATGTTTTAAAAAAATCTTTACAAGATTGCTTTTGTCTACCTGATTTATTGAAGGAAAGTGTCACAACCAGAATGTTTTATGCAGATACAAATATTCAATATATATGAAAAACTGTCATCACAGTGCCAGAGAGCATCGGATTTCAAGTGTTGGACTCGATATACAACGGCATTTCACATTTTGAGTCACTGGAGGGCAGCATGATATCAAACTACAGTACTGGTGAAGCAACTGCGGCACAATGGACTGGATCAAACAGGAACAGTTACAGTAAAGTGCCTTGAAAAGTTACACCATCTTCAATGTCATAGTCAAAAAGAAACATAAGAGATCAAACAATTTTCACTTTATAAAGAAACATACTTTACATATAATAGCATGTGAAACTGTACATAAATTCATTTGATATTGTATTGGATGACAACTCGAAAATGTTTTTGGAATATGACTTGTATTTGGCAGTGATGGTTTTTAATCAAATAAATGACAATATAAAAAGGAATTCAATAGCATATTACGTTGATTATTCAATATTTGTTTGTATTACAACAAAAATAGCATATCAAGTACATCATTTAGGAAGTCACTTCCTTATAACAACAACCAGAACATGCATGAACTGCACGAACCCCCCCTCCCCCGTGGTCACTCTTATGCCAGTCAGGGTGCAGCCCTCAGTCGAGAGGTGAGATACGAGGCCGGGGAGCTTTTGTTGTCACCTTCAAACAGACCACAAGAGGAGGAAGATCAAGAGCTATCCGTTTACACAGAGACCGGCCCCTCAGCTATAGAGCGGCAGGTGCAACTGTGATGATTTAATGCGGGAGTCTCCTCAAAAATCAACTGTATAAAGTAGTCCAGGGATGTCAAGAAAATAGACCGACAGGTTGCTGAAAACCTGGAAGTATTTCAGAAAAGTAAATTAAACGTTCGAGCAGCCCCTAAATATATATACTGTCTGTGATTGACATGTGTCACAGTGGGAGCTGGTGTCTAACCCACATTAATCTGAGCTTTGATCAAGGTGAAACCAAAGCCAGCAGAGAGCAGATATCCTGAAGGGCAACAGGCAACACTGCTCCTTTGCAGCACTCCGCTGTGCTCTATTTCTAGTGACAGTGTATGTTGAGGCTTGTATTCCTCCTAAGCTCTGCGAGGCCCTGAAATAGAGTGACAAGCTGTCTCCATAAATACAGAGCCCCTATGGGGGAGCGTAATTGCTTTGTGAGCCAATGTCGGATTTAGGGTCCTTCATAGTGTCCTTCACTTCTGACGGAGGAATCCTATGAGTTCGATAACACCTTAGCCAGGTTATTGCCTTTCATTTGGGCCTCCTATTCCAAAAGGTCAGCCAAGCACATGGGCCTGGAGGCTACCCATGTCCTTTGACCCCAGTGACCCAAACACAAAAGAGATGGTGGTATCATATAGAGTGGGGGGGTGGGGTTGTATATGTGGGACAGGTCAAGGCCTGTCTTTGTTTATGGACAGTGTATCCGGGGAGGGTTTAAAAGCCAACAAGGGCAGAAACAGGTGGTCTGCTCTCTTTTAGATTTTCTCAAGGTTGAAGTTCGTTCAAGACTAGAGGCTCCTGTCATTCTTGACTTGTTTTTGTTAAGAGAGTTCCTATTCAGGACTCGAATTCTTGTCGCTTTGCATCACCCAGCTAGTGCTCCTCAGAGGCAACGTGATCGGACGGCGTGATGTAATCACAGCAAATCTGATTATGCCTCGTGAGTCTGAGGTGTCTGGTGAATGCATTGCCGTGTTGGATTCTCCTCAAGTGGCAGTGCAGTCTGCATTTTAAAAATGGAGGTAGAGAGCATGGCAGGATGTCAGCTCCAACAGTTTAAGCCTTGGGTTGTCTCTCTCATATCGCTCCCCACACCTATTTGTTCCATCCTCGTGTTCCAAAATAACCTGGAAGTAAAGCAATCAATCCCTCACACCCACTCTGATCTTTTCTCTTGCCCGTCGTCGTTGGTCTCTGCGCCGCTACCGAGCTCAACCAGTGTATACGGACCCACCCTTCTGGTACAAACGTCCCCGAAGGTCCCTGCTGGCTCCCCAGGGGATGTCCCGAGGTCTCGTCTGGGCGGAGGCGGCGGTTTGAGTCGACCGCGTTTGCTGACACGGATGGATCTGGGTGTCCCCATTGGCTCTGGGGGGCAGAGGGCCACCTCGCTGCCGTTCCTCTCCGGAGCTTCCTCTTGGGAAACGGAGCAGCCGTTGTTGCCGTTGGTGTTGCCGCCTGGAGGGCGTGGAAGAGAGGAGCGCTCCAGGGAAGGTGGTTCCGGACCTAAAGCAAGCACTCCCCCTGCAGAAGAGCCCTTGCTGCCTCGCCTCTTCCGGAAACTCCCCGCGCGACCACCCTCTGGCTCTGGATCCTGCTGAGCCGGGGAGGCGCATGGATCCATCCCTCTGGAGGCTCCTCTGCCTGAAAGGAAACACTGCTCTTCCTCATAGATCTTCTCCGCCATCATCTTTCTCTTGCTCTTCTGCATCACGGACCGCTTGACGGCGCAAAAGAAATCCAACACGTTCAGGAAAAGGGACAGAGCGGCCGCGCCGAGCATGAAGTTGAGCATCACGGTCTTCTCGGTGGGCCTGGAGACGTAGCAGTCCACCTGGGTAGTGCACGGTGGCTGCTGGCACAGGAACCTCCAGGGGATGTAGAACCCAAACAGGTAGTAGTGAGCCGCCCCGAACCCCGCCTCCAGCAACGTTCTAAACAACAGATGGAGGATGTAGGCTCCCGTGAAGCACCGGGCCCACCCTCGCTCAGCCATCTTGTTTGCAGACGCCTTACCGAACGGCTCCTGGTGGACCTTGAACAACGGCGAGGCTTTGGCGTGACCCGAGGAGTTCAGGTCCACCGTGAGGCCGTTCGAGACCTTGTGGACCACGTAGATGATGAAGATGATGTAGGGGAGACACACGGTGATGAGCTGCACCAGCCAGAAGCGGAAGAGAGAGACGGGAGAGAATAGATCGTAGCACACGTTGGCGCAGCCGGGCTGAATGGTGTTGCACACAAATCGCTCCTGCTCGTCCTGGTAGATAGGATAACCGGCAAAGAGGAGGATCAGGACACGGAGGAAGATCATCACGATGAGCCACACCTTCCCTGAAAAAATAAGCACATTGGGATTAAAAATGTGCTGATTTGACAATGACTCATGAATTAAGGCAAATCTTACAAAGTACTCAAGGCCGCAGAAATTAGCAAAAACTGCCTGGTTTGGATTTCACCTTGAGGTTTATAGATCTGTAGAAAAGCCACAATATTTCACTGCTCAAACATAATACAGAAACCAGGTAATGTGTCAACTCACCCATCAAAGTGATGTTGTGATTGACAGAAATGAAGATGACCTCAGAGGCACTTGATCCCGCCATGCTCGCCGTGCTCAAGGCCCTCCAAAATCTTCTAGTCTTCTAGTTCCAGGCCTCAAAGTAAACCTTTGAGCCAGCACCTCACTCCCTATCCAGCGTCTTCTTCCCCACCCTTTCTACCAAGGGGCACAGTGGCTTCCAGTAGCACAATAACCTCCAGGTTGACGGACGCAAACTTCCCTCGGCAGTCTGACTCGCTCTCTTTCTCCTAGAGGGAATATGTGCCAGGTTCCGGTAGGGAAAATCCAATGTGATCCATTTGAGTCACCCAAGTCTCTGACAGACCCATGTAAATTACCTCTTCCCCTGTCGCCTGTAGACAACTGTCTGTCCTCAGACAACAGAAGACGGGAGCGAGCCCCATTGTGGGTCTATTCTTAAACACACTTGCAAAGGCACGTCGCCGTCCTGGCATTGCAAAGATATTTTGGTGCCACTGGTCGTCCTTACAGGAGAGTAACAAGCCTCTGGGCATACTCACTCTAAATTGCTGTATTAAGTTCTCAGGCACAATGGTAAGCATGTTCAAACTGGCTGCTCCATAAAAATACAAGCAGTTACTGCTGCATCTTCCAGTGATGAATCAAGGAAGCATGTGGATCTGCAGATTAGCTCTCATGTTGTAAACTGTGTTTTCCCACAGCTGATGCCAGTTTATGACTGATAAGAGCCTATACTGTATAGTCATTTAAAGGGGACATATCATGCTCATTTCCATGTTCATACTTATATTTGGGGTTTCTACTAGAACATGTTTACACGCTTTAATGTTCAAAAAACACATTATTTTTCTCATACCGTCTGTCTGAATATACCTGTATTCACCGTCTGTCTGAAACGCTCCGTTTTAGCGCCCGTCTATTTAAGGCCGCCTCCCTGCGAGGAAAATATGGTGCATCTTTGCAAAGGTAGTTCTCAAGACGTGGGCGGTATATTCTAATGAGCCTGCATGTGACATAGGAAGGGGAGCCAAATCTAAATGGCTTGTTGAATCACGTTGTTGTTGTTTTTTTTAAATATACTTTCTTTATTGTACACATGTTTGTATACAGAGGTACAATCAGATACATAGACAATCAATAAAAAGACAGACAAAACATACATTTACGTTTCATAATGCCAGAGTTTGTATTATATGCTTTACATTATATTCATTTAATAACTTGAAGGTCTTAATGTTTTTTTTTAACATTGGGTAAGATGGTGCTATATTGTTTGAATTCATTAATAAAGTGCAGGAAAGTTGGTTTGGTTCCTGACCATCTTTTCTTATGAATATGGAATTTTCCAAATTGTATGATATACAGCATGTTTTTTTTTTATTATTATTTTATCTTGACTAAAATATAGCATTAGAGCAAACATATCTATTTCATTTTGTAGCAAGTTGGCAACATCAACCCAGAACATTCTTGTATATATACACAGAGAAAAAATAGATGGGAGATACTGTCTTTTTCAAGTCCACAGAAATCACACTGACAATCAATATTCAGCTTGAATCTTTCAAACACAAGTTTTACCGTGTAAATTTTGTACACAATGTATTATCTTGAAAGACAATTCCTTAAGTTTGTGAATGACATGTTTTCTGGTCTAGGCAGCCCACAAAAAACTGACTGGGTTGTCTTATTTCACAGTTTCTGGGTTGGTAGGCACTCCAGATACCCAAATGTGTGTGCACAAGCACTGAAAAAGTGAGTTTTTCATGATATGTCCATTTTAATATGGGTATTAAGTAAAACTATCTTTAATCATCTCAAGTACAACAGAAGTTCATATATGATCAAGGAACCAGATTAACACAGTTCAATTTTTTTATAAAATGAGATGAATTCTTAGCTTGAAATATAAGCTTCAACAAATGCTAATCATATTGCAGATCTCCCTCATAAAATGATTTTTACACCAGTTCCTTTAGCACATGCTGCATCCACCCTCGCTCATGGACAAGGTCTCTGGCTAAAGACAGTTGGCTTGGCTCATAATCACTACAGATCAATGGTCATTAGCACCTCCATACTGGCTCACAGCTTGAATCCCACATGGCTCATTTTGAATTGATGGCAAAGCTAAGATTGGGAATATATACAGTATATTGTATTCTGTTGAGAATGCAGTGTGTGTGAAATTAAACTTTTGGCTTGATAAGTCATAACAGAAAATCATTTGCGCCTGCAATTCATTTACACAGGCGCTGTAGTGATTACACTGCATATAAAGGATGGTGTTGTGCAGCACTGGAAAAGTTTGAAAGGGGTGATTAGCAAGTTAGGGCATTGTTTTATTAACTAAGACGAATGATGGGCTATAGGTGAAAAACAAAAAAGGGAACGAACAAGAAAGTCCAAACCCAAAATACCCAAAATACCCCAAATACCCCAAATAAAACCCACAGCAAACTGCCATCCTCACTCCCACTACACAAGAGTGACTAGCACTCTTATCACCTCAGCCTCTTTTAAACTGGAACGTACCATCTGCTCAAGTGAGCGCAGGGTGAGCTAAACGGGTGCAACCATTCCAAAAATACCCAATAACAAGTAAATGACTAATTTAAGGTACTTAATCACAGTAATATCAACATGTGAAGTTGGCTATTAGCACATGTAAAAACTCACACATAAGCACACCAACTTTAGTACAGTGTCATCAGTTGAACAGATTTACCCCTTCCCTCAACTACTTGGGAGAGCCCAGTTACTGCTCACAGGATAATGATGCACACCTGTTTTCAATATCACTAATTGAGCAGATCACCTGCAGCAAAACACAAAAACATTTTATATTCCCCCAGTATTTTATGACCCCCATGTAAAGCTTTCCCCAAATATATCACCTGCTTTCAAACAATTAAAAAAAAATATTTTTAAAGTGCGGGTCCATTACATTATTTATTTATTTTTTGTTTTTTTTATGTCATTCTGTAGCTTCCCACATTTTGGTCAAAGTGTGTTTTAGCATCAAAATGCTACTTGATTACCAAGCCCTTCTAAAAAAAATTTCCCACATGACCTGACGTGGGTGGACCCCACCTTAGTTCGGATCCGAAAGTCACGCAATAACACAAACAAACTGTGTTTGTGTTCTGAGAGAGATGGAGTCTGGTCTGGTGGCTTTGAAGACGGCAATATTACGGCTTCAGTTCCCATCGTAAAGGGCTGTATGATGGTGAAGTGAAGTGGTGAAAATATTCTAAATATAACGTGCATATTTTTTTTTTTTTTAGATGGCCAAAATACATCTTCCTGCTGCTCCCGTCCACAGCTGCTTTACATCGCCATCAGACAGCCCTTTCCGACGGGGAACTGAAGCCTTTACATCGCTCTCTTCAAAGCCACCAGACTCCATTCACAAAAATAATAATTTTACCCCGCAGAACAAGGGAGTATACATACAACTCCATTTCAAAAATCCAAGCTAACCCTTTCAGTTAGTTCCAAACTTGGCACAACTAACTTTGACTCAGCTAGAGCTAGCGTTCACATTATTCATAACCTTGTTGATCAGCTTACTTTGGTAACCTACATCACTGCTTTTTGCTAACGGCTGAGTGGGCGTTTCCATTTAAAAAAAAAAAAGAAACAGAAAAGAAGGCAGATGGACCCGCCCTTTAATAGATTTTATACCTTTTTAAATATTTTTTTTTGCTATATTATTGGCCCCTCCTTCAGCATAGTTGATGTTTTTGTAAAGATATTATATTTATGATGATGTAGATATTTGTATACACTGAATTCAGTGTTTAGCAATCAGCTCTTTATCAACATGTTTGTACGTTTGTTTCCTGATGTAATATTAGAAGCACTTGTTTGTCCTCAGCCAACATGTGCTTCCTGTTGTGATAAGCTTTAGGTAAAAAAAAAAAAGCCAGATTTTATTTGCGATAATAACCACAGTGACTGATCTGTACTCATTGGTACACAAAGCAAGAAGGCAAGAAGTCGTTGTCCTTATTTTCTGTGTCATCTGCTTTGACGCATTTTTTTTTTTTTTATCACAGATGAAAGCTGCATGAAAGTCAAAAGAAATTCAATAATAGTTTCCACAAAGCCTCTGAGCCTTAGTTTATTTTCAGGGAGAAATATCTGCCTTTTCAGCTCATGGATTACGGTGTCTTACTAGAGTGTGAATGCCCTTCATGGCTGTTTTTGAGGCCATATTGGCAATATTAAAACTTCGACAATTAGTGCCCCTTCCATGCATACTAACTATCCTTTCATTTCAGACCCTGCCGTCCCCCACCTGTCCAGCAGCTGCTACTTGGGAGATTTCCCGCCTCAGTCATCATGATTATCCACCTGAGCCCGCAGCTGTTCCCCATTTCCCAATTAGCAGTGTGTTGTGCCTAAAAAGCCTCTATCCCTTATCAATGTACAGGGGTGGCACAAACATCGCAACAGAATTTCAGAAGGCTTTTATAAGCCAACAAACTGCACCATGGCACATGAAGACAGTGATTTGATTAAACATCTTGATGCAGAAAAAGAAACTGATGATCCCTTTCACAATTTTCTTTGTTTTCTTTCTTTTGTCACACTGTTCATGAGCTAATTTGTCAACAAAGGACCACAGAAAACCCTTTTAGACAAAAGAAATAAGATGTGGGTGATGGATTTCTTTTTTTTCCTTCGGCACCCATGGAACATTGTAATGCTGCAGTCTTAAGGGATAAAACGTGGTTTCACCACTTTAAAGCTGGACTAAACAATATTTTATATGAACAATGCATCACATGACAATAGAGAGAGCCCCTCCCCTTCCGTTGGACCCCTTGGGACCTTATTTCGGAAAAAGTATGTACGGCATTGTACCATGAATCACACGTATGATGTTTGTCCATTTAATTTTGCAATTCAAGAAAGTCACAGGTTGTTTTAAAACTACAATGAAGGCTAGACGATGCCTGTCATCATATGTGTAATTCATGCCACAATTCAAACGGTATCAAAAAAATATTGGTCTCTCACCGTTGACTTCCCTACATATTTTATCCAAAATAAGGTCCCATGGAGGACACCAGAAGGGGCGGGACTTCGCCTCTCTATGTGTATATGATAGGAGGCGTTGGAATGATGAATCGACACTGCAGTTCCTATCAGCTCAGTGGAGCGCTTTAGCGTCTTTAAGCTAATTGTTTTGGTTTCCTGGCCTGCGACTTTACCCTTTTGGTTGAGTCTCACCGCTCTCATTAACCGCTACCTGCCAAACGGGAGACACACAAAGTTAGCAATTAGCTGGTAAACATTGTGTAGCATGTTTTGGTCGAGAGCTAAAGGGAGAGTGAATATTGGACCTTGCCAAGGGGTCAGAAACACGACTCCAAGTGAATGCTAACGTTGCATTATGTCTGTTGGGTGTGTGAATTGGCAACAGTGCGCTAAAATCAATGTGACTCGCTACAAAATATTTTGAATGATCCTAGCATGCTGCATATTTAGCATCTATAAAGAACTGAATTTGGCAACAGTGTCGGAACCCATCGGCTATTGGTCTGACGACGGATAAGCCTGTGGGGGCAGGGGTCTATATTTCTAGGGTTTCGGTGGAGCCAGCAGCTATCCGGACCAAGACTTCCTTTTTCCATGCGCAGCTCATTGTTTACAGTCCGATTAACAAAATCTGATGGAAGACTGGAGTTCTAGTTGAGAGACGACTTCTTTGTTGTTGTGGATTGTTTCACAAGTAGCCAGTTTACAAGCTTATTTTAAACCAATAAAAAGCCGAATTTCCGTCAGCCGGTGGATTCCGAGATTACATTTCGGCTAATGCTTTTGCTCTCCACATGGACTGTTTACCTGCATTCAACCAAAGCTCGAACCTGATTGGTCAATATTACTCAGACTACAAACGGTAATCAGACCCAAAATCTTGTCCCGTTGAAGATATTACGAATCCTACTAAGGCATGACTCTGCCTCTAATTGGCTTACCATGATATCCTTACCCTAAAAAATCCAACTCCTCATGCCTAAACCTGACCAATCCAACCAACCAAGGCAGCGAGTACTTAACCTCGCACGGCGGCTGAATTCTCATGATGTTACGAGATCACGCGAGAATCGCGGAATCACATATCGCACAAAATTCCGTCTTGTCAGGCTTCAAGTAATGCGTTTGTGTTCGGCAAGCCAGAGCGCGGACCAATCGGCAACCTGTGAGGCGCGTGTGACGAAACGCGGTACACAACAATGGCGGCTCCTGAAGAGGTTAGCGTAAATGCTGCGATAGCATCAGTTCTATCCGAACTGGAAAGTATTTTTTTCATCGAAAGAAGAGCAAAGAACGGCACTGAAGGCTTTTCTCGATGGAAAAAAGATGTTTTCGCTCTTCTCCCGACTGGCTTCGACAAGAGTTTGATTGACAGATGATTCATCCAATCACCTGCCATGTTTTTTTTTTAAAGTGCCTGCCTCTTCCAACAGTTTCCAATGACGGCTTCTCAGATGGTTCTGTGTAACAAACCCTCTGGCAGGTCAGGTTAGCCAGCACTAGCCAATCAGAGGCAGATTACGATGGGTCATGCCTACGCTATGGCAGAATTTGTCATTTAGCGCATATAGTATGCAGAATCTGTTTATAGAGATTAGCTAAACAACAAGACGTCACTTTAATTATTTTGCATATTGAAGTATAGCAGTCTACAGATGCCTACCAAGACTCTTTACCAGTGCTTTCTGGACCACATTTCATAGAGAATGAAGCTAGACTTCCTTCAATTCTCTGAAAGGACAGCCAAATAAAATAAGAGCTTTAAGCTGTATGTGTTCATTAACCCAAGAGATGTGGTTTCAAAGGTGAGTTTGTGTGTCTGTGTACAGTATTTCAAATGGTCATGTTTGATGTGTTTCATAAAAGACGGTTGGCAACTGCTGCTCCCACTAAAAGCTCCCAGCACCTCTCCGTCTCATTGAATTGACTTGTATAGCAATTACCCGAGCAGCGATTGAAATGCAAATCGAGGCTAACACGGAGGATTAAATGTGTCCCTCAGTGACAATATGGCAGAGTGTAATCTCTGTATTACCACTCGCTCTAAACCATTTAAATGGTTCTTTCTGACAGAAGAAACCCCCGCTGAGCCACATCAGTCGTACAATACAGTACATCTCGAAATATTGTGATAGCAGCGTGGAAAGCACTCGTGGTGCCGCCGTGAGTGATGGTTTTGAGGTCTCAGAGTCAGTGTGTAATGGGTGAATTGATTCCTTTAGATTAAACAAAGAGACATACACAGGGTTTATTGCAAGGTTTTGAAAGTTTAATTCTTGCACAGGTTTTTCTAAACATTGCTTCAGAAGAGAAGAATCGGGAGCAGTTCTTTAAATCATAGTTGAAAACATACAGAGAAAAAAAAGAGAGAACAGAGAGTTTGGCAAACTGAGAACAGGAACAGAATGACTCACTGAAAAGAAAAAATAATACACTGACGACAACAACGGTAACAACAGAATACAGCACGACTTGTTGAAAATATCAATCGATGAAGAAAACCAGAAAAAGATGTCACGGCTACAGCAGTTGACTGATGTTAGCGCGGGAAATCGTCATGATCGAAGCCGAACGTGTGAAATCCAAAAAATTGTCGTCGAGGAGAGAGGAAGAAAAATGAAGAGAAAAGGTAAAACTCTATGCAGAGGTAGAGTTCAGTGCACAAGGCTATGACACGCACACACCTAGTAACCAGCCGACAGGACGCCACGGGCCCATGGTCTTTGCTGTCGGGAGTACATTTTCCACCTCGGGACTCGAAGTTGCGTATACTTCTGGGTCTAAGGAAACACCAGACTGGGCTGTATGCACACACATACAATAAATAGGATATACAATCTTTGAAGACCTCTAACAGTTTGAACTCACAACAGCGACTCCAGTAACGTTACTTTCCTAAAAGACACATTTTCACTCATTCGAAGCACCATGCAAGACAACAGTTCTCTTTCTCAAATCCCAACACCTTTTTTTTTTTAATATATATATATATATATACTTCATGTGCAAGCTTGGGCTGGGTCAGAGCAACACGTCCAATAGGATCGTCCTTCATTTCTCCACCACTTTGGTACGGTTCTGTCCCGTCTCACTACTGCTCAGGGTTGGAAATCTCACGGACTGGACTGACTGACTCGACTGACTGATTCTCTAATAGCGTGACAAACAACTGAAAATCACAGACATGGAAATTGTCAATGAAATGCGCCTGAAATAAGCTTGAGGCTTGAAGGAGGGGTACGCTTTTATGATGTCACATTTAAATTTGGACCTTCATTTGATATTCTGTGTTATGAAGAAAAATGCATTAAAAAAAAAAAGCTATTTTTGTGCCTTTTTCAGACATTTCCAGGTTATGTATTATATGATATTTTTAAGCATACAGATTACTCTCTATTCAATAAGGTAGTGGAGGAAAATGTGAGTCCAGTTGATCATAAGGCAAACAACCACTATTATAAAGTTTATATATATATATATATATATATAATAAAAGCATTACTTCACACTTTTATTAACCCATTCAAGTGTCAATAATTAAACCAATGATTTTATAGGTTCACCCTCTACTACATCCCTGTACATTTTCCTATTTCTGATTTAAGAAGTGTCAAGCAAGGAGCAAATCAGGAAGTGATTTGTTCATGAAAAAACTGTTTGACAGTTTCACTTATTTCCAGTAAATGCAAGAAACCGCGGAGCCCCGGAACTGACGAAACATCGGAAAAGGTTATCAGAAAAGTCAAAGATATATCTCTCGATACATCAATAAATAATATTGTTTGGTAAATAAAAAGAAACATAAAGCTTTACAATGTTCCTCGAACCTCCAATCAGTTGATAAAATAACCCCAAACTTTATTTATTTTCTTTCATCGACTCATTTTTATTTTTCAACTCCTTCATTTTCCAATTGTTTGGTCTTGGCACACATTTAATCATTTATCTTCTCCCTATTTTCCCCACACAACAGTTCCCATTTACCTCACCATATTTCCATTTTCATAATGCAGAAAATGAGATGGGCATGTCCACGTACTGTATGTCCAGGGCAAGTATTTGGTGCAGGGTTTGTGTGTGTGTGTAAGATCAGTAGAGCACTAACAATGGCTCTGTTCTATACTAGTGTTCAGTGACAGTGAGCCAGCATGCACAATATCAGGAACCTGAAATCATAGCAACTAAATGGAATTCAGCCACCATTAATTTCATTATTTACACCTGTGCTTTTCCTACTGTGACAAGTCAAAATGTCTTCTGTGAAAAAGACCTATCGAAACAACTCGCAGTGTTCTCTTTTTGTCTGCAACAGAAACGTCCCCCTGTGGCCAAAAGAGTCATTTTTTGGCCCATAGACCTCCATCATAAAAGAGACGTCTGTACAACTGGAAAATTAAAATGTAGTGAGGACAAGGAAATGTTGCTTGGGGAAATAGGAAATGATTCAATGCGTGCCAAGACCAAAAAAATTTAATGAGCTAGTGGAAGATAAAGAGAAAAATAAATTAAGTTCGACTGATTGAGGAAAAAACATTAAAAGCTTTTTTGTTTTTTTAACCAACTGATTGGAGGTTGAAGGGAAACTAGAAAGCTGTATAGCTCTTTTTACACAAATTATTTAATTAACAATACTATTTAATGGCATATTCAGTTATACTGTATTTGCCTGATAACCTTTCAGGGCTCCATAAGAAATAAGCATCATCGCTTAAGAATATAAATCTGGCAATGCTTCCACAGAGTGGGGTTTAAAAAAAAATCTGAAAAATGACAACAAATAAAAAAAAAAAAAAAAAGACTGAATTGCCTCTCATTATCTATATAGCATATACAGTATGTAACACAAAAAAACTTGGCATTTTCTGCAGTGTGAAAACAGCGTGACAAGAAAACAGACAAAACATCTTAAGTGGTGTCTCCCATTTAAATCGTAACACTTTGTCTTTACTTGATTTGACATAGGAATCCAACAGATATACCATCCCGCATCGTGTACAGTAAAAACTGATCCAATATAAATATTCTAACATCATTCTGTTGTTTTTTTTGTTGTTTTTTTTACAGTACAACCTCAGTCTACAGATTTTGCACACCGGCGCTGTATTTACACTGTACAGAGACAATTTAGCAAAACGTATACAATCTATCTTTTTAGTAGCAGTGTTTGAATTGTCACTAATAATGCTTTTTTTTTTCATTCATTTGGGGTCCTCTCCGGAATTACACAAAACAACCCTGATAAAATCATGCGTTTAGTGGCTCCTAAATGTCAATAATCCGTTATTTGTGCTGTTTCTTTGTAAGCTGGAAGAACCATACAAAATGTTAAAGAAAAAGAAATACTTCAGTTATTTGTTCTATTCCTCCGGTAGAAAGGGGTTAAAGTAGCTTATTACAGGCACCACAGGTCAGGACAATGGCAGTGAATTAACATAAGCTCTACAGTATGTCTCACGTCTGACTGAGAGTAGCGGACCGCCGTCTTCCAGTCGGTCTCCTCCCGAGTATGTATGCTTCATCGTATTTAACCACAACAACAAAGCAATGCATGGATATTGCTTTAGGTGAACAGCTGTAATCTGAATGTTGCTGTAAGAGAAACCGGAACTGTAATAGTACACGTTGGATCCCCCAGGTCCTGTCAGAGCGCCCCCGCACTTGCTTTTTCAATGTTAGCTTTCTGAAAGAGAAGCTCAATTAAATGGCTACAGTGTAAATGAATACGATGATATGTAGTCCAGTCAGTCAACTGTACACTCAGAGTTAACAGTGGAATGTCTTTCCTGTGTGTGTGATCTGCTCGCAGGATGGGAATGCAAAAGAGCGGATCGACACCGGCAAAACACTGAAAAAAATTGAGGAATCGAGCATTTTAAATTTTTAAAAAATGTGCCTGTCGAAAAAGAAAAAAAAAAAAATCGTCTCACGCTTCGGCTCAGAAAGTGACTGAAGCAGAAGATTCAAATGAAAGGAATGTACACGGCCTCCCTCGATCAGCCGTACAAGCGAGTGGAATCTCAGAGGGAATTATGGAACACGCGCCTGTTGTCTTTAACCTTTTTCCTATTTTTTTTCCCACAACTTCACACAGTCTCTCATATATATATATATACATTATATATATATATATATATATATATTGCCAGCTGGACTTCCGTTTGGACTTCCGTTTGGCCTCTTCTTCTGCAGTCGAGGTCTTCATTCCAAAAAAACGTTCACTCACACACTTGAGTTTGGTTCAGCTCAGCTCTGTTTGGTTCAGTGCAGGCAGCCAGTGGAACTTCTCTTATGTACAACAACCAGAGAGGGCGCAGTCACACTTGTAAAAGTGCCAGATTGTGTGTGCGTGTGATGAGTGTGTGTTTGTGTGTGTGTTGATCCACAGGACTGCTGCCCCCCGCCCCCCCACCCCCCCACCCCTCCTGGTTTGCCTGCTTACCAGGCAGAGATACAGTACAGTATGTCTGACAGGTCTGTCTCCGTGCTGCAGGCGGTGTTAGGAAATGATGGCCGGACACCACCGCACCACCGTCAGGTTGTCTGCACTCACTGACCGCTTCTTTGCATGTTTCCTCAAGTCCTTGTATATGTCATCGCACAACCGCGAGATGGCCTGAAAGATGAGACAAAACAGAAAATGAGACGGAGATGGCGGGACGTTGCCGTCATCTGGAGGCGAGCTAATCGAGATTTAAAATCCTCGTTTATTTTGGTCTTGTCCTGTTGTGTGTGATTAATGGCTTAAGGTATTCAGTATTCAGCTTTCATGAGTATTTAAAAAGAGATTCAACCAGATCTGTTGGCAGTCTGTTATTCTGAGACGACAAAGGAGTTTTTCATATAGCCATCAACAAGCATTAATGTGGGGCACGGTCACAGCCTCAAATATTCTACTCCTAGACTGAAAATCATTCGATTCTGAAGATGTTTCAAAAAAGAGTTAAACAATCGAGAAATCTGCATCAATCTATGTATCTTTGATCATTAATTTATTTAATCTATTGCTATGGAGACAGTTCACTCCCTCACTTTTAAAAAAAAATATTTATATGTGTATTTATTTTGTTTTGTCTATAATTGTGTATATTTTCTTTTCCTTTTACCCTATTATGACTTTCCTGTCAAAACTGAAGACAAAATATTGAAAAAATAGCAAAATCTCAGTCTTAACATGATCTGAGTTTGAAGTGATAATCAGCTACTGAGCAGCATGAATCTAAACAAACTGAATTCACATATTTTAAAAAAAAGTATCAAAAGTAAAACAAACTGTAATTGCACCCAAAATGTTTTAATTAAAAAAAAAATGTTAAAGGTGCTTTAAATTCAGAGCATTAATATAGCATCAAACAACTATTTGCTATGTAAAGATATAGTGGAGTAATGTCTACCTGAGCAGAGAATGAAGTCTCTCTCCCTGTGTTGTAATCAGTGCGTCTCCTTGCTTTGTTGACATAGCCGGGCCTGCCGCCCCTGCCTTTTAGTACATTGTTTGTGCATGTGAGCGCGTGTACAAACTGGGCCTGTGTGCGTCTCCCTCACTCTGTCTTGTTAGTTTTGTTGCGCCTGTGAGTGTGTGGGACATCTTAGCCTGTTATCATTCTCATTGGTCCATAGAGTTTTGTGACAATACATGTATCCACGCACATACATCCACCTAGCTTCAACCTGACTAAAGGCCTTTAAACACCGGGGGGCGTGACGAATAACCAACACAAATATTATATGTCTAGGGCTTTTATTGTGAAAAGTAAGAACAGAAGGAGTGGATCTGGTCCGCGCTGCCTTTGTCAAGGTTGAAAGGAGTAATAAAGTTTGCCGCCTTGGTTAGGACTATGGAGCCTCCGTGTTGCTGTTTCATAAATATAGGCGCCACGTAATATTTGCGTTCTGTGTGAAAGTTCTCATGAGAAAAACAACAATTCTAAAAAAATATATTGACGTGCGAATTAATCGCACGAAGAAAAAAAACGCTGCCCGTGTTTAAAGGCCTTAAGTGTCTAATCAGCCAGAACAACTGAAAACACCTGTGCATGAGTGCAGGGCCTTTAAATCAGGCACTGTGGTACTCTTTAGTAGATTACTCCAATAACACAAGCATAAAGAAAAATGAATACGCCTTTTTCACAGCAGACTCTTTGTCTTGGCATAGCAGGAAAAGCACCGGTGAAATAACGACATCAACAAATAGCTCCGATCCATTAAGGACCAGCGCAGCACCGGGGCCCCGCAACAGGCCAAGCTAAATGGAAGGCATTCATTATTAATGTCACTAATTACACCTGTGCTTTTTCCTGCTAAGATGTCGAAATGTCTGCTGTGAAAAGTAAAGTCAATTTATCTTTATTTTTATACTGTCTACTTTGGTCAAACGGAGAAAAAAAAGCAGCCGACGGCGCATCCGCCAGCATCAACATCATCACTGCTGTTTGAAATGCTTCCTGCAGTAAGGCAGAGGGAGAGGAAGGGGAGGGAGGAGGGGGACATATGTTGAGGCAGTGAAGCTAATTCCACAGCAACACGGTCCTACATCCTGTCCTTCACCCAGCAGATGATCCGCCGTCTGTGTTCGTTGTGTGTGTGCACGTGTTGAGCTCAAAATACTTAATTAGCCTGACGGCCTCGGTTCGTTGTGTCCACATCCTCAGGCAACGATAAATTGGGTTCAGAAGATGTTTTTTTTTTCTGTATGACCTGAACTCCAAAAATCAAAATGTGTTTCCAGTTTTTTTTTCTATGTCTACTACCTACCTCTAGTTTCTGGGCCTTCTCCCTGCTGAGGGGCTCCAGGGGGAAGCTGAGGTTGTTGGCCTCGGCCAGGGAGCGCAGGTCGAAGTAATACTTGGCGTAGACACTGGACGGAACATTGATGTTGAACTGCAGCAGCTCCAGGAACTGACGCTCCAGCTCATTCCTTTTGGCAGAGAGAGAGAGAGAGAGAGAGAGAGAGAGAGAGAGAGAGAGAGAGAGAGAGAGAGAGAGAGAGAGAGAGAGAGAGAGAGAGAGAGAGAGAGAGAGAGAGAGAGAGAGAGAGAGAGAGAGAGAGAGAGAGAGAGAGAGAGAGAGAGAGAGAGAGAGGATGTGTGAGTTGACAAGCTTAAAATAATCAGCTATTTAGCTAGGAAGCAGATGAAATAAAGGTAGTTAGATCTTTGAAATTGAATAGTCTGTCTTCAAATAAACTCTGTATAGAGAGACTGAAGAGGAGACAAAGAGACTAGATAGGGGGTGTTAGCGCTGGCAGATCCATCACCTCACACAGACGGTGGGTGTTATTTTCTCATGTGCCGTACCAATACACATTCACAGAGTAAATCCCCAAACATAAGCCTTCCCTCATACTGAAACAGAGCGATATCTAAGCAAAAAGGCTCCGAGCATTATGTGTTAGAAAGAATATTAATCCCACATCCTGAAAAAATGCTATTGTCATGCATCGCCTCACAGCCGCACAGCTCCGTGATCCCTTCTGCAGCGCGCCAGTTCATCCTCAGTCGTGGCCCGTTCCTTTTGCATTGTAACCTGCATAAGAAGCACTATGCATCTTTTCTGCCTAGCCTTTGTTCCCCCCCCACCCACGCACATTCACAGGCATGCAGCAACAGACGGGCTAAATTTAGACGCCACTGTAGCCAAACTCTGCCTAATAACGCTGCTTCTTTTTTATCTCGCCGTGGCACTCGTTCGGCTATTCTCATCCCATTTCCTTTTTGTGGTTCTCCGCTCCTCACAGTCCCTTTTCCCAGACTCCGCTGTGGTTATTTCACATTCAAGCTTGTGCCTGTTGGGGGGGTGGGGGGGTGGAAAGGGGAATTCAGCAGGCTAATGTTCCTGAGCGTGGATTCAAAAAGACTTAAATTGATATTCCGAGGAAATCACCGTCGAGTCACCGTCCGAGTCCCAAAGCAGGTGGATTACAGTCATTGCTCTGTGAAATCTGAGCCCAAGGATGAGAATATACAGCTACTGATGAATGCGGCAGAGGTCAGAGGTCGCAGCAGTGGCGACACGTCTACAGCATTGTGTTCCCCCCTCAGAATAATCCAGCCAAGATTCCTGTGATGGATGTGCTATACAAGCCAGAGTGGAGGGTCCTCGTTCCCCAGATGCTTCTTCCCTGTCTTACACATGGCGATAGTTAATTTAATTTGTAACAGAGGATGATAGAAGCCGCGTATCTCTTGTTGTCAGCTCGTTAGGAACTAATAAACCTGCAATGTTTCAAGCTCGGTGACACGATAGCATGTGGATTTATAATCGGTGCGTGGTTTTTACAAGCCGACATGCATAAATCTTGCTCTTATAGGCCATTTTCATAGCAGCCTTTTTGACATCTCATTGCAGGGTAAACACAGGTGTTATTAATAACATTAATTACGGCCCTGTTCCATTTACGTGGGCCAGGGTCCTGGTATTGTGCATGCTGGCTCACTGGGATGAGCTGTGACACTAAATAGAATGGGAGCATAATTTATTTGATCAATTACACCTGGGTTTGGGTAACTTAATGAAAATGGCTGCTGTGAAAAGGGCCTATTACGTGATAATACTTTATCATAAGGCTACTGTATCACTGCTTTTCTGGGACCAATCCGAGAGCCACAACAACAAAAGATAAACTGAGCAGGGTGTCCAGGGTGCTGACCCCCACAAACACAGACTATTTACAGTAGTTAAGAGGAATGGTGAATAACAATGGCTGAGACTGTACACCATGTGGGGTCAACAGCACACGTTTTAAGGAAATCTGAAACAATTAGTTGATTGATCAATTAGTCGATCAACAGAAAAGGTACTGTTTACTGTAATAATTCACTGGTTGCAGTTTTTTTGTTTTGTTTTCTATGATAGTAAACTACTTGAGTTTGGGGCTGAAGCAGCAAGCTCTAAAGTTAATTTATCAACTGCGGCCAATTTATTTTGAGTTGGCTATAAAGGCTATGTGTTATTAATTTAGTATGCAGAAAAAATAATCTCCTGCCACCTTCCTAACACAGAAACAGAATTATCTCTAAAACATTTCATGCTTCAAAATGTATTGGCATGCAGGAAGAACTGGAACTGGTTAAAAAATATGACACTTCAGATACAAAATGCTGTAAATGAGCCACCTGTAGGTTATGTTTATAACCACTGACAGCAGCTGCTAACATTTAGAGTAACTGACCTCAGACTACAGGCCTTTCAGTTGTGTGTGTATTGTATTTCTGTGCACCTTTGACAACCTTCATATCGTTAAAAATGCAACATTTTGGGTATGTCACAAGAACCAATACTTTGGTACCAAGTCGATGCCAAAATTCTGAAAACGTGATGATACTCTTTTTACCGGGGATCAGGGCTCGAGATGAACGGCGTCTCGTCGTCACGGGGACAATAGAAAACTTCCCTGATAATGTTACATCTTTGAGTTGTGGATAAAAACAAGACGTTTGAGGACGTCATCTTGGGCTTTGGGATGAACACTGATCAACATTTTTCAACATTTTCTGACATTTTATAGACCAAACAGCTCATCGATTAATCGAGAAAATAATCAACAGATTAACCGACAATGAAAATGGTCGTTAGTTGCAGCCCTAAATCTTGTAAAATTGACTTTTTATCGAGAAATTAGAGGCGGATCATCAGGGATTAATAATACATTCGCAAAAAAACAATATACAAACGGTAATAAAGGAGTGTATGTTGAAGTACATGGGATTTATTGCTGTTTTTTTACCGTGGCATCGAGAATCGTGGAATTTCACTGGTATTGGTATCAAGTACTACATTTCTGGTATGGTGACATCCCTAATTTTGGGTGTGTATTGCAGCAACTCACATGTCCTCTACAGTGATATCCTTGAGAATTTGGCAGTAGTCCACGTTCCAGACCGCCTGGTCGTCCCACACCTTCGATGCCAGGAGGATGGCTCCTAGCACAATACGCTTCCAGTTGGCAGGGCAAATGTCAATCTCGGCGTAGGTCAGGAGCCTCTCCACATAGACCTTGAATAAAGACATGTGTCACATGTAAATATCTCAGAAAAGATTGATCTTCTCCACTTCTTTGAACACGCTAAATTATACACATCATTTCTTTTCTTCCACAATGTAACAGAAGCTTTTTAATGTATTATCCATTACCTATTCAATTAGCACATTCTCACATCTTTCTGTTTAATTATCTCCCTGCTCTCCTTGAGAGTCTACATAGTTAGTTTGCTGCTGTACTGTTTTGCAGTCTCCTGCCTACTCCTCCTCCAGGTAAAAAAACCACAACAACAACATGTCAGACACTGATGAAATCCAGCTTCCCCGGAGCTCGCTCATTAAAATATCCTTGTGGATCGAAACACTCCATCTCTCTGCCTCTCTGCCCGCTTCCATTTCTCTCTCTTTTTTGCGGGTAGCCAGAATTCCCACAGTCTAACAGATCACAAAGCACACTGAGCCCGCAGGCACCTGCTCCTTACAAGTTGGGAGTACTTGTACAGAAGCTGATTCTTCTGATTCCACTGATCGTCATTTTGTTAGAAAGTCGTTGTCGAGCATGAAAGCAGCAGTGATCCGCTGCACGGAGACGAATAAATGTCTAGCTTGCTAATTGAAGCTGGAATATACGTTACAGTTTTCTCCTCAAAGCTCAAGTGTTAAACAGCCTCTCTATGTAATGAGTGTTCAAACATGCACGCGGCATCTTTTTTCTTCTTTTTTATTTACATTTGTATTTTCTTTTAGTTTTCAGTGTGGATTTGGTACTTTTATTTAGTAATCTTAAAGAGGACCTATTATGCTTATTTTCAGGTGCATACTTATATATATATAACATGTTTACAGCCCAGTCTGCTCTGATTAATCAGCTGGCCCACTCTGTTGTGATTGGTCAACCGAACCAAACTCTTCAGACTCCGCTCCAGCTCCACTCTACAAACTAGCTTTGCTTGAGGGCATGTCAAACTAGCCGCCAGGCAGGAATTTTGCAAACATGTTACTTGGTGACATCAGCACGGTGCGGAAGAAAAGGCGTGACTTCAAGCAAGGCGTTTTTAGGCAGTTCAGGATCAGTGTTTCTGTGGGGGAGAGTAACTCCATTTGGCGTGGACTTTGGGCTTGGTAACTTTGCAGACCTTTTACATGCACAAAAAAATATATAACACACTGAAGGAAAGGGAAAAAAACCGTAATAGGTCTTCTTTAATAAATATTTCACTTCAGAACTTCTACTTCATTTTTTGTATTTTTGGTATCTGTATTACTTATGGCCGACTTTCAGAACATGTCATTTGCTAAAGTTTGCAACAGATATGATCCAACACGAACAATAAATCTTACTCTTGCATCTTTTTTCCCCGGCTGACTGGGAGCTACATTTTTTTATTTTCCATAAATAAAATGTGCTGCAGGCTCAACTGAATTCAGACCAGTTACAGCTTTGAAATCTGTCATCTCAGATGACAAGTCTGACGAAAAAAAAAAAATTGGGTCTGCAGAGATGCTGTATTTTTTATGGCAGTGTGGAATATACTGCGGAACAACTTATTATAATTCTGTGTGAATGTGCACTGTGGCAGAACTGTCAGTATTATGTGACTTAAAAAACCTAAACGGACTCCTAGAAGTCTGTTGGAAAGTCATTAGATGAAGATTATTCCCGTCTAATTACTGGGCATAAAATAGTACAGATAGTAAAACAGCAAAGAGATGGGAGAGGTTGTATACTTTCATCGTATTTTGCAGCCTGGTTTGACTTGCCCGCTAGCACAGCTCAGGTGGCTAATTGGACAAGTCAAGCTGGGCTGGGCTTCGTGCCTGCAGTCGGTGCTAACCTATCTCTGTTATGGCCCAGAGCCTGCCAACAGACACCACATATACACTCATCATTGAAGAAAAAGCCCCAATGAAATGAGAGCCAGGCCACATGCTGAGCGATATGAATGCAACAGCCCAGAGAGGAAGCTATACAAACAAGCACAACAAAGAGTCCAGAGGCAGTGCGGCTGGCAAACAGCAGCCGCGCGCCACCTCATTAAACACAAACGATTTAACTTTGTGATTCCTGGGCCGACGTCACAGATGAGGTTTGGTGCAAGACGGAAGAGAAGTTGGTCTCCAAGGAGCTCAAAGGTTAAACTATGCTCGGGAACAGGCTAATTTCTGAAACAGAGGGATGTTAACTGGTCTAAATGTAGTAAAAACATACTATGTTCATATTTACTTCTAGGGTTTTCTGTCCTCTCTCGTGTTTAAAAAGTAATCCTGCAGAGTCACACCACATCTATTATCGATAACAATGGCAAGCCAAAGCATGAAGCACTTGATTTAAAGTTTATGATTCATTATGTAAAATAGAGGAATTAATTTGACCACATTCCTGACTGGTGGTTGCTTTAACTACTATATATCATTACGTTTAAACTCCAAACCATCAAGTAGTAGTGTTCTGCATTTAAAGGAACAGTGTGTAGCATTTTGGGGGATATTAGTGAGTGGAGGGGTACTCAGTTGGTTGCAATCTCTAACCACACCACTAGATGCCACCAAATCCTTCACACTGTACCTTTTAAACAACTAAACAGTAAAACATATTCTGCGGGGATAATAATTATGACACCAATGCATGACCTTTGCCCCCCTAGGAAATGGCTTTGGTAATGGCAGAGTCAGAATTTTGGAGCTTTAGCTTCATGTTACAAGGTGCAAGGTTTTTCCTGTGAGTGTCATGTTCTCGGTGCCTTCTACTGGAAATCTTGAACAATGATTCGTCTTCACAAAAGAAGACTGATTTTTCTGAGTCTCTGTCGTCTCCGTCCCCTAGATAAGCCGCCCCTTTTCCTACCTATCCTATGATGTGACGACTGGGTAAAGGGAAGGAAGACTCCCCTGTCTAAAGTTAGCTGTGTCAGCTAAGCTAACCTCATAACCACCGGCCAACAGCCCGATACAATTACTGATGGCATGCCAGACTTTACTCTGGGGGACTGGAAGAGACAGGTTATGTGCCAGACTGTGTGTGTGTGTGTGTGTGTGTGTGTGTGTATTTGGTTTAGTTAAGTCTGACACATCTTTGTTGGACTATACCTGTACGTGGATTAAAATTACAGACACAGAAACACTTCAGATACTGTGCGTTATTGTCTTTGCGTTCCCATCACTGACTGGAGTGGTGGACATTAGAGCCCACCCATGCATGCAGTTCACACATTGGTGCATCTGTCAGGAAGCAGAGCAACTCAATACAAGGCCACACGGCCAGACACATTAACCCCTGCACTCCCCAGTCTATGGGGTCACACGTGTAGGCCAGAGCGACAAAGTGTGGACAGAGATGTTTCTGGGCAGATGAGTGGGGAGGGAGAGAGAGTTCATACACAACTGAACGCGGCTGGTAAAAGTTGGGAAAAACTTATAAAAAAAAAAAAGTACGGCTGTTCCTATCTTGCTGAAAAACTTATTCATGCCGTTACTTCAAATAGATCAGATTATTGCAATGCTCTTTTTACTGCTCTTCCGAAACAGTCAATTGAAAAATGTTGAACTTATTCAGAACTGTGCCGCCAGACTTTTTATCCAAAACAAGGGAAGAGAAAGCATATTGCCCTGGTTTAGCTACACTCCATTGGCTCCCAGTATCATTTAGAATAGATTTTAAGGTTATTTTACTTGTTTTTAAAGCTCTTATTGGTTTTGGACCAGCCTACATTGCAGACTCTCTGTGATTTTATAACCCCTCACAAGCTCTCACATCTTCTGCTGCTGGGTTTTTAAATACACACGATAATCCAAATTATGGAATATCCTACCAAGAGCTATAAGAGTTGCAGGCTCTGTGAACACTTTTAAATGACAGTTGAAAACCTATTTAATTTGGCTTATAATTAATCTCATTATTAATCTCATTATTATTTTTTACTAATGCTCTAATTTTTATTAATTTCACTTACTCTGAATAATAAAATTAGACTCGTCTAATTTTAGAGTGTATTTTCCCTTGTTTGAATTTGCTACATTTTTATTTTTTATTGTAAAGCACTTTGAGCTACATCTCTCAAATGAAAAGTGCTCTATAAATAAAGTTGATTATTAATATTATTATTATTATTACTTTAAATAAGTAGTATGGGAAAAACAGCACAAGTAAATTAACCTTATTCTGTATTAATTTAAGAGTGGATATGCATGTTTTCTTTAAATACTTGTAAAATAAAAAAATACATAAATAACCTGGTTAAAAAACCTGAAGACTTCTAATCACTATACTAAAACAATTGTAATGTACGACGATGGTAAGAGAAAGCACACGAAACAAATGCTAAAGAATCAAGGGGGTCAGGGGAGAAAGAGAAAGAGAAAGAAATGAGATAGAAGGGGAGAAAAGCCGTCCCTGTTCTCACGTTTTTATTACGGCTGAGCAGCGCCAGATGTCATAAGTCTTTGGCAGATAACCTGCTGTACAGTAAAGCACCAATTATATCCTTGCTTCGGGCACAGACAGACTAGTTCACACCAAAGTCATTTCTGAAAGGAAATTGCACAGATCAAACCGATCTTGTCACAATTCTCGTGTCACCTTATAATTTTCTGGTCTCTCCTGTGAGAATTAGTTGACTTTTTCAACATTTTTGGGGGACACAATCTCTGGGGGGGATATAATCGAGCATTTCATAGGATTCAGGAGGAAGAAATGAGGTCCAAAAATAAATGAGAGAACAGAGTCTAAGGAAGGCAATATAAAGAAGACATGAGACTATGGAGGGCAAAAAAAAAAAAGAGAATCAGGAAGCAACACTCCCTCCTGGTGTCAGCACTGAAATACACACACACACACACACACACACACACACACTTACCAACGTGACAATGGCACACTCGGCCGTGAGCTGTGCGGCGCTGAACAGCGTCCTGACAAAGCGGTAGATCTGCTTCTGCTCAGGGTCGTGTTTTTCGTAATCGGGAGGAATTTCAGTCTTCTAGAACAGAAGATAAACAAAATGAGAATGAATGATTCGCTGTGTTCACGGCATTTGATGCGACTGTTTACCAAAATGGAAACACAAGCTGCAAGTTGAGACTTTTGCTCACACATGAGTAATTCATTTTGAATAGAGTGTGTTGTACTTTTTGGATAAGGAGCATCAGTTATGTAGTCATTATGTACATTTTTGGACCGATTTAATATTTGTTTCATATTCATTCTCATTATTATCTGGTCAAGTTCAATGATATCTTAATTAAAAGATATCAAAATGAAACCCCAAAGTATGGTTTACATTCTGTACTACCTTGTCATTTGCAAGTGCCTTCATTTCAAGTGTTAATTGTGAAAAAAAAATGTTAAAAAAAAAGAGAACTGAAAATACATTTGAATGATCCAGATGGCTCACGAGATTACAGATTTGATCCATGTGGGTATTTGCTGTTCATCAGCTTGTGTGCGGTTTGTCTCGCCTGATGAGCCCTGACAGCTCTACGGCGTTCACATAATGGAAACGTATCTTCGGTTGCGGCCTTACCGAGAGCGGGTGCAGTTTCTCATCGAAAATGTCTGAAAACATTCTTCCGTCGGTGTCCCTGGAATGACAAACAGATCGGGGGAACGTCAGAGGATGATAGAAAATATGAAACAGACGGATTGAGACCATTTAAAATGTGATGACTTCATCCTCTGGGATGTCATGTTTGCCGGTTCAATAAGCCGTTTATGGGCATTTATCTTGCACTTCAGACAGCTGCACTACATGGGATTCCTACCAGTTATCAGGAATAGAGACAAAGAAAAGGAAGCCTCTACGCCCTTCTACGAGACCACATTTTATTGCAGAAGCATGCCCAGTTCACTCAGCGCTATCGTACGGTTCTCAGCTCATATGGAGGCAGCCATCAGGCAGAATGTCACAATACCTAAAGAGTTTGACATTTCAATATAGGCTTTAGGGGGCATTTTTTTTCTGCCAAGCAGAGGGCAACCTCCAGTTCTAAAAAAAGTGAATACAATGCGAAGTGCCTTAAATTCTTTCTAACGGCCAGCAGGGGGGCGACTGCAAAAAGTAGTCTGATTGTATAGACGTCTATGAGAAAATGAGTCTACTTCTCACTTGATTTATTACCTCAGTAAACGTTGTAAACATGAGTTTATGGTCTCAATCGCTAGTTTCAAGTCTACTTCAATACAGCATGATGCTCATTTAGTAAATTATGGTCCCATTTAGAGTCAAATAGACCATAAAACAGGGTATGCTTTAGGGCAAGAACTCATAAATGAATGAAAACACTTATCATACCTGTTCTTTATGTGGTAGTATATTGCAAGGGCTACACTGTTAAAGAGAAAAAAAACAAACAACACATGACAATTAATTTCAAACAACGAACCGAAACATTTCTCCTCATTGTGTTAAGATTGAACATTAGATTGTGAGTTCATAACCAGTTCTGTAGTTACCATTTGATGGTGTATTTGAGGTTGGGCTGACTGACGGTGCTGTCGTCGAGGAATATGGTTGAACACGAGCTGTACTTCCGTCTCACGGCGCCTGGATGATGCTGGAGTTCACACACACACACACACACACACATGCAGACAGGCAGACAGACAGAGATACATGTACGTCAATCTCTATTTCAGTCATACTCTGACCAGCCAAGAGGTCTGCTAACAGCCATGGAAAAGTAGGGCACCTGCGAGCCCACAAACTAATTCTGTCAGCGCCTGACATGGTTTCATGCAGGGATGGCATTTACTGTGTGGTGGAGTGCATCTTCAGCTCCAAACTTCCATTTAGTGATGAATAGGGATGTCACGATACCAAAAAACTTAATAGCCAATACTAATACCAGTGAAATTCAACGTTTCTCGATACCAATTCGATGGCACCTGCTGTGTCGACGTCAGCAGGACGAGAGCTAGTTAATGTTAGCAGCTGGTAAGCAGCACAGTTCTGCATGGAGCTAACAGCTAACGTTAACTAGCTCTCGTCCTGCCGATGCCAACGCGGATTGGTTGTTCACAACGTAGCATTATCTGGGGAAAAATAGGATGTGTCCCCAGGACACGTCGATAGTTTTTTTTAGAGTTTACTGCATCCCAAACACATTTTCTATCGTCCCCAGGACTATGGAACGACGTTAATCTCAAACCCTGACGGTACTTATGGTACCTGCAGTACTGTAGTTTTCAGAATTTTGGCATCAACTTGGTACCGAAGCATCGGTTCTCGTGACATCCCTTGTGATGACCCTTCTTTTAACTGACTTGAGCTTTATCAGAGCTTTATCATGTCAATTTGGTTATTCCTCTTTTTTATTTGCTCAGAATCAAAAGAATGTTTATTCTTTTCAAGATAAAAACTTCACTGATTCATCACTAAAAAATAACATATTTTACCAATTGCTGCTCTTGGGGCTGAAGGTGTGATGGACAAAGATGAACTACACCAATAATGTGATGAAATTGTTGCTACTACATCTAAATAATGACATTTAACTACATCTTCTGCACATGTGATTAAGGCTGTGATTGAGGACTTTACCTTGTTCTCCGAAATGTGAGTGAACTTGCAAAAAAATACAAGACAATAATATCACCATTTGCACCATTATAACATTCACAATTGTGTTATACAGTTGAATGACATACAGCTGAATGATTAAAATCCACTTCATGGTCTTAAGTAGGGTTTCAACGATTCATTTCATTGTCGATTAATCTGTCGATTATTTTCTCTATTAATCGATTAGTTGTTTGGTCTATAAAATGCCAGAAAAAGGTGAAAAATGTGTGTTTCCCAAAGCCCAATATGACGTCCTGAAATGTCTTTTTTTGTCCACAACTCAAAAAGATATTCAGTTTACTAGAATTAGACTTTTTTTTTCTTAAACAATTACTCAAACTGATTATCGAAATAATTGGTGTTTAATTAAATAGTTGACAACTAATCGATTAATCGATTAATTGTTGAAGCTCTAGTCTGAAGCCTTTTTGTAAGATACACTACTTAAGGATGCACTGATTCGACTTTTTCAGTACCGATACCGATAGCGATACCTGGGCTTTTGGGTATCAGCCGATACTGAGTATCGATCCGATATCAGCGTTTAATTAATAAGCTGGGATCATTCTTTTATGTGTATGGCAACATCAGACTTGACTTAAACATCACTTTCCTAATTTGTGTAAAACAAAATGTCACAAATAAATACACAGATATAAATGAGCGAATGTTGTGAATGAAAAGTGAACTGGAATTTCCTTATTAAAATAATAAATCGTACACCAGCAACTTGGCAGAAACATCTTCAAAATGAACAGGAATTACAATTCAAGTGTAAACCTTTTTTAATGCAGCGACAAATTGGTCAAAATGTAAACAGGAAATAAAATTCCAGTATATAATGTGTATAGTATACAAACATAACAGTGAATTTAATAGATCGGCCCCATTGTCGCCGATATCCAATCCAGCAATCTCAGAGTCAGTATCGGCCCGATATCCGATCCAGTATCTGTATCGGTGCATCCCTAACACTACTGTCCTTTTTAATCTATCACACACAATGTCCTTAAGCGTACTTACATGGTTGATGTAAAGGCTCTTCCGTTTTTCCCGCACTGCAAAGGAAGATGAGAGACGAGGTGTCAGTGGTCAAGCTCAGTAGGAGTGCAGTACACAACCCTCACAGACAGGGAGCAGCATTTATCCAGGGTTTATAAGTAGATTTTGACAAAATATTGGATGAGCAGTTTTTTTTTTCTCTCTAATTATTCTACACTGCATTAAACAACACATGAAATTTTTTAAACGAAAAAAAAAAAGAACATTTCAAAGCCTGTAAATGTCTTTTCTCTCCTGCTACATTAGAAATTGTGTTCTAATGTGGGGGAATGAGTGTGAGCTAATTATCTCATCCATTCATCATTTTGGCCGACATGAGTCCAAATTAAATGACGCATGTTTCATTCAAGAGGAGATTGTCATTTGAGCTTTCTCTCCGTTCATACAAATGCATAATTCTGCTTAATGGCCGTGGTGAATTGTTAGTTTTATAGAGCTCACTTCATGAGCGCATGGTGTAACACGCACACACACACACACACACACACACAAACACACACAGCTGTGTGTCATGCGGTTGTGTCTGTTTGTGCATCCGTGTGTGTCTGTATGTGTGTGTGTTCGCACTGATGAAGGAGAGCACACAAGGGGAGGGGGGAAAGATCGCCGGCAGAGCAAACTGGAGCAGATGCAGAGCGCAGCATCACACATCCAGTGACGTAGTGAGCTGTCTGGCGCCTCTCACCCCACCGCCGCCGCCGCTGCTGTCTGTCTCTCACCTCTCCGACACACACACACACACTCTCAATGCACATGTTTTTTTTCTTTCCCTCTGGGCAGACGTGACTGTATGCTCTGCTTTCTAGCAAAAAGCAGCAGGCTCTTCTTACGTCATAATCAGTGCTGCATATTTTAGTGAAAAAAAACCCCAATCCTGATCGATTTCTGAATTGATTTCTGAAATAATAATAAAGAGAATCACATTTTTCTACACATCAACACTGACACATTTAATATTTTTTCTGAACAATAGAAGAAAAAGAAAAAGAAACACTTCCTCCGTAGAAAAGATCTCTTAAGCGCGGCTGCTGGCGTGGAAAATAAACGGTTGATATATGTGTCATTTCAGTAATAAAAAACACATTGTTTTGCAGCTCAGTCTGCATCCTACAGACCGACATGCACATGGGCACAAACACACACACACACATATATATAGAATGATATCAGCAGCTCAGCAGTGAAGGCACGTCACCCGCTAACAGAGAACGATACAGATCAAGTACAAGAATACGATAAAGCTTTGAGACCACATGAAAAGTCCAGCGGAAAAAAACACACAGTAAGCATAGTGCTGCTACCTGCCCACAGAGACCAGACACATATACAGGCTTACCTCTCTTGTTGGGCACAGCAACTGAAAAAACACAAAGTCCAAGTTGTCTCTGTATTGGTATTTATTTATGTTGCAATATGTTGAGAAAACAGGCCAGCAGACATTCACACAAGAGCTTGATAAAAAAAGGCTAATAAAAGATCAGATCAATATATCAGCCTTCAGGCTACAAACCCTTCAGCTGAACCAGCACACGGAACAATATCAAGCCTCTTATCATCAAAGTAAAGAGATCGTGGCTAAACTGAATCTCAAGAAACCAACTTCATGACATTTCAGTCGATTAAAATGCATTAGTGTCACTCTGAAGGGGTCCGGGCTGCTACCGGATCAGTCGCTCTGCTCGATAGAGACGATCAAAACACCCCAGCGTGCCTCAAAAAAATCTGACACAAAGGCAGCTGCTATAACATTTCCACAGGAGCCCTGCCTGGAGCCTTTATGATCAACTGAACTTTCGTATATAGCTCCACATCTGAAATCCCCCGCATCAATCAAACAGCTTGCTTTCCCACAAAGGGGGGGCGGCACATGCCATCGTTTGACTTGCACGAGTTTGAAACTTAAAGAAAGGATTTTTTTTTTGCAGGCTGCGTTCCAGCTTGATGTGCAATCTGCCTCATATATGGCAACGCTGCTCTTTGAATGACCTCTCTCAACGTGGTCTTTGAGGATCAATGGCGATAGATAAAAAACATACAGTCAACATGAATGGTCAAAGAGGCCCTGAGGGAGTTGGGGGGAGGGGACGTGATGTAAAGTGGTGAGAAAACGTAATAAAAAAAAAGATACACTACAGATCTTTGATGGAACTGTCTGAAATGTGAGTGTTTAATGCATTTTAGAGATGTTCATATTACCGTAGGTTTCATGACTTACACTTGAAAGCTTTGTGGAATTGCATCCAAGCATGTATGCTTTTTTACATTTGTTGTGCAACATAAGTAAGAACAACTACTTATGTTGCACAACAAATTCTTCAAACTACAGTCTTCAGACGGAATGCATGTAGTCACCCGATTTGACTGTTATCAGGCCATTAAAAGTGCGTTATTGCTCCCTATATCCATCATAGATGTGGGTCAGTAGGGGCCTACTACACCTACTACGTTGTAAAAGTGAAAGCAAAACATGAAACATTACGTTTTGAACACAAACAAAACAGCTCCTTTAGGTTTAGGCAACAAAACTATTTATGTTAGGTACACACTACACGATAATCAAGCTGATTTTGGGTCCGATAACCTCCTGCTGATGATCGTCAGCAAAGCCCTGCATTTTTTAACGGTTCTAAAGATAATCTTTCCAGATATTCCTGTGGCGTGGGGTATGTTAAGATTGTTTGTGGGGAACCCCCGAGGACGGCCGATGACGCAGTCACGTGGGAAAGAACGATTGCCAGCCTTAATTTTAGGGAAAACATCGTGTTTTGGCTTAAAATAACCGTTTCAAAAAGAAAGTGAAACTTGACGCTTGTGAACACAAAGACGACTACATGTTGTTAGTTTCACACGGGATGCGAACTCCGATCTCCTGCGTGAAAGCCCTGCCCCATCCATCACCCCCGTCCCATCCATCACCCCCAACCTCCACCCCATGTGGAGTTTAACGTTGTATATACCACAGCACCTGACTTCCGCTTTTGCTCCTGTCATAACCACTACGGTCGATAGAGGTCGCTGTCGTCTTCTTATATTCTTTCTTTCGATGATCAACCATGTGTATAGATGACAAAACCTACTAGTGGGTGTAGCAGGGCCCTACTGACCCACATCTATGAGACTTATAACGCACTGATAACGCACATTTAGGCTAAGAATTTAATCAACCAAAAGCCATCAGAAACTCTTTCCAAACAGCTGTGGATGACACTACTAGAAAGAATTACCCATTACATTAGTGCTTAGTACACACTCTCAGTCTTGTGCTAATTTCTAAGAGTAAGAAAAGCCATCTCAGTAACGCATAACACAACTTCACCTTGCCTCACACACCGTCAACTTCATCTATGCAGGTCCTGCTGTGTGTGCCTGATACAATTGCGGCCCCAGACATATTTAACATGACACATGCAGACACCTTGCAAGTTGTCAACGCACTCACCGACAATCCCTGAATAGGTTTACGGCCCTACTTTGCTGTCGAAGTTTCAAAAGTAGGTTTGGGAGAAAAGCGAGGTGCTCACAATGCTCACCGTCAGTCTGTGACTTGCTGAGGAAGATGGTGCTGGCCCGGGGATGATCTGACGGATTGTACTCCATGGGCAGATCTGGAAAAATGAGGAAACAAAACATTAGTCTTACAGGCAGCATTCATATTAGACATTTGATTTAAAGAGTTTAATTCCAAACTGATTTGTGTGCCATTTGAAAAAAACTTGATATTCAACAGAATATAAAGTAATCATCAGTATGTTAGGAATAGCAAGCAAGGCTGTGATGTTTTTACCAGAATAACTAAAACACAGTGTGGACCGAAAACCTTTCATTCTGAGGTTAAATGTGTGGGTTTGGCTTTAGGGGTTAACCACCTCTCCTGCAATGGACTGAACCGAACGGAAAAACCATCAGTCAGCCGACAGTTTGCCGCCGCGGCGCTGTGTAAACGGCGGTTTGTAAATCGATGTGCTAAGCAAGCACATCAGAAAGGTATAGATTTGTTTTAGATCGCTGTCTGTACACACATGCCACCTAGAATCAGCCACCAGATTAGACAGAAGCTGGCAATAGAAGAGGCAATAAATCACAAGAAAGAGAGATCTTTGAGCATCCGACGAGCTGATGAACTCTGACAGCAGGTTAACATCTGTCTTCTGAGTCGGACACTGACTGCTGCGGATACGGCTATCTGCCACCAGGTGATCTCTGTCACAAGGTGTCTGCGAGGTTTTTCACACATATGAAAGCAAGTACAAATGAATAGAAGACTAATGTCCAAATGACAGAGTTAAACATGAAAATGTGTACGTAAAATAGGACCTTTACAACCACACTTAAGACTGAAATTCTGTATTAGCTTGCATTTGATACTAATTTAGAAACAAATTTTAAATTTAAGACACAACTTCCTCTATTATGGAGAGGTAATAAATAAGTAGGGCTGTCAAAGTTAACGCGCTAATAACACATTAAGGCAAATTTGTTTTAACGCCGCTAATTTCTTTAACACATTAACGCAACTTGAGCTTTTTAGGTTGTAGCGGGCTCAGTCTTAAAGCTAGAGTGAAGACACTGGCATCGTATGGAACTAGAAAACCTGAGGAATTGGTACCATGTCTTTGCATTAGTTTTTATCAGAGTGTTCAGATGTTAGATACCAGGGTGACTAATTGTCCCAATTGTAAAATTCACTTTAAATTTGAACACGTCACATGTTAAAACTCTGATGGCAGTGTGACTGCCTCTGGCTAACTGGTGTTTAAAATTAAAACTAAAAGTGTGTTTTAGTGCTGCACCAATTTGTTATTTTCATTACTGATAGATTCTATTGGCTATTTTTTTGATTAGTGATTACTTGTCTAGCCTATAAAATGTCAAAAAATAGTGAAAAATACCCATCCCAAGTTCCCAGAGCTAAAAAAAGGCACCATTTTGTTTTTGTTTTAATTTTTGCTGTAAACCTGTCTTCCCTGCTTAGACGTGCATGTGCCAAATCAGAACCAGCTACAGACACTGCTGTCTGGCAGACGGCTGCTATGTAAAACCACTGAATATATCAGTATCAATTTAGTGTCCTAGTTCTTTGCCCCCATTAAATCCCACAGGCAGAAACATGAGTTTTTTTATTCTTAAATTATAAACAAGAAATTTACAAAGAAGAGTTGATTTCTTGCAGCCCTTGTTGTTCATAGCTGTGGGTAGTGAAACAGAGAACCACTGTTGTTTGAACAGCGGATTTTGTATTATATCCCCACGGCTGCTTGGATTTTATGGTGGCCCGGTGAAGGGATTCAATATCCTGAACAACCATAGATCAAACATTTGTGGACATAAGGTTATGATCATTATCATATTCCAGTCTAAGTTAATCATTAACTAAAACTGTATTAATAACTCTTAAAATCTCAACACAGGTAAGAAAACTAAACAAAAATGTAACACACACACACACACACACACACACACACAAAAAAAAAAAATGTGTGGGATGGTGACCCCATCAGCAACTTCCTGGTTTTTTGGATGATGTCAGTGAAACAGGAAGGTCAGAAGGGACCAATACCCAGAAAGACTAATACAGAAGAACAGTAACAAGCTGATAATGAGAGAGAAAGGGGCAAAAGGTACAGAGGACTGAACACAAATCAAAAATAAATTAATAAATAAATGACTCGATAGATAAATAAATATTTCATTAAAATAAAACTAAATAATATTAAAAATAAATGTAGCCAGATGTGAAACATGATTGACAAGGAGAGAGAAGACGCAAAGAGAAAAAGAGAGAAAATGAAAGTAAATATAGCTGGGGGGAAGGGGAATAGTCGAGATGGATATGAAAAAGGAAAAAAGAAAATAGAGAGAGAGAGAGAGGAGAGCGAAGGCGAGGAGAAATTTGGGAGAATGAGGAGAAGTGAAGGAGAAAAGGTCAGTTTGCAACAAGCCTCGGTAAAACCTTGTGGAAATGAGCACGGTTGATTTAAAACTTTACTTTAGATCTACCATTAAAACACACTGTGTAATGATGACTACGAAGCATACCTCAGATCACAGAGCCTTTCACCGAGCCACTGCTATTGTGTCCAAACTCTTTTGAACTACTGCCTTTTTGTGTTTGAGGGCCACTTGAAGAGCCTCAAAGGACACTAAAGCACACACACACACACACACACACACACACACACACACACACACACACACACAGCCATGATGTAGGAGGAAGTGACACACGGTGCTGAATAAAAGATGGGTGTGTGGGAAGAAGCAAAGAGCGCTGAAGGAGAACCGAAGCTGGATTAATGATGCTGCTCGACTGTCGGTGACGTATGCGGTACGCGCATAGCACACACTGTATACATCAGCAACACGTTAAGTCACAAATAACACGAAAGCTGACATTTTGTTTAGTGCGATAATACGTTTCTACTTTAAAATTACACGTGAATAGTTTAGAGAGTGGAGCCGTTTTCCTTCGCTCCTGGTGGCGATGACACGATTTTTTTAACACAGGAAGCTGACTGGCCTCAGACCCAGGGAGTGTCCCTTTACATGGCTGGTGTCAGTGACCTTTGGTGCGGTTCCACCCTCCCCAGTTTTCTCCGACCTGGGGGTAGACGAAAAGCACCCAACTTCCTGCGTTTCAGGAAGCGGAGAGGAAATGAAGTAGGGGGGTGACGGTTACACATCATTGTTAGGGGAGGTAGGCCGAACAAAGAGTGGAGGGAATAGGTCAGTGTGTGGATTTAGGGCCTGATGTGTTTTAAGCTCCACTGTTTATTCTCCTACAGAAAACACCTAAAGAAAGATGGACGATAAAGCCGAAAGAAGATGGACACTACAGCAGCACTTCTCCCCATAGTTCTCCTCTGATAAATGAATGCACTTCTGCGTGTTTCCCCCCATTCCAGTGTTCTATTCAAAGCAAAGGAAATCCATCACCTGGCCATTGTCTTGTCATGTAAGACTGCACAATCATACGATAATAAATAGAGGGTAGGGTTGAGTGATATATGATGATATATACTGTACCATGAGACAAACTTAGATTTGTGGACCATATCTCTGGTCGTATTAGGCTATTTTAGACAAATCAATAAGCAGGATTGTTTTACATATTTCTATGATTTTTTGCATCGATGTGATGAAGTACTTTGATTTGCTGGGTATGTAATTTGCTGGATTACACATCACAATATATCAATATCGTAGAATAAAGTGGCATGTAGCAAGACAAAGGCTTTTATCCATATTGCCCATTCCTCATGGAGGAGAACCTTCATTAATATATTTAGTTATTTCCCATACCCATTTATTAAGGTTCGGAATCTTCATGAATTTTTCAAGTCGATTGATTTTGCAGTTTTATCTGCAACAGTTTTTAAAAGAAATATATTATTTATTCAATGTTGGTGTAAGAAATTGTTATCCTTTGTCTCTGGGCTGTATTGCTCAGATTGTTGCACAAGACTGCCAGTAATAAATAAAACTATTTACTAAACTCTTAGTCGACTAACACTCATACAAATTTGGTAATCGACAGATCTGTAAAACTGAGTTGCTCCAAAAAGAATCACACAAAAGCACCACTTTAAATCTTGTGTTTACCAGAGATGCTGAATGACTTATTTCTTGGAAATAAAAAAAAAAGCATTAAAAAAACGGCTAATTGACAAAAGAAAACTTAGTCGACTAAGACCACAACAACCGGTTAGTCGACTAATCGACCAAGCGGAGGCAGCCCTGGAAAATCAATTCAAACACGAGATCGAGTTGGTTGAATGAATGTTTCCTCCTCCGTAGCATTATAGTCAGCATATGTATATTATAATTATAATGATATCATTTATTTCTTCCTCGCTCACTGTCAATTCTGATTCAGGGTCAAGAGTTAAGGGGGGGGGGATCATTTATAGTCATTGGCATCTGTGTATTTGAATATTCTTCCTATTCAAAAACAATCCAGGTTCAGTAGATCACTTTTGATCACCAGGAAAGCCCTGAAACATGCACCTCAACCAGCCGCAACCACCTGCAGGACGAGAGGAAACTGATGCCCTTCATACTGCCGTTAGTTACATTGTGAACAGGAACATACTGTATCTGTATTATTGTGGATAGCTGTTGGCACTCTGCCTGCCTGCCTGCCCCGGGGAGCCTGCCATGAGGGTGGCTTCGGGTTGCAACATCAGCCCAGACAGGAAGGCCCTCTGCTGGTTTTGGGCTGCTCTGCTGAGGTGCCAGCCTGCGGGGATCCAGATGGCACAGCACGGCACCGCCCGGCTGTCAACAGCATGCTATCAAACAATACGCCCACGTGGTCGAGATAAGAGAAGCACACGGCACATCTTGTGATGGAGTGTGTGAGAAAAGAGCACAAGATGTAGCTGCTGTTTCGGAAACGTGTTAACAGGAACACCGCGCTGCACGGCTGTAGTTGTAGTGTGACACTCGATACTGTTTTTGTAACTTCAATTCTTTTGTTGCCGATTGAAATGATGCAGTCTGGTTCGACCACTGATGTGTGATGGTTTGGCATCTTAAAATCATTTAACTTAAAACAATCTCGGGCTCAACCCTTCTTGGGGTTCAGTATTTTACTGGATGTTTTTTTCTTAAGGTGTCAGTGGGTTTGTGAAGCAAATGGGGCAAAGTCAAGCTGTCCTTCAAACAGCAGTATAAAGAAATAACAACATATATTAAAGTAGATTCACACACGACAGCATGTTGCTCCAAAAGTTTTACTGTGAAAATAATAGGGGAGTAAGAAAATATTGATACACATGACTAGCGCGATATTATGTGTTGTGGTACTGTATCGATTTTCCAAAACACTGTATCGATTTTTAATTAACCACTTAAAAATCCGATGCTATTTGATCTTTCGGAGGTCGTAGCGGGCTAATTTTTTTTTTTCCTCTGACCTCAAGATATGTGAATGAAAATGGGTGCTATGGGTACCCACGAGTCTCCCTTTTGCAAAAAAGCTCACTTTACGCTACTCCCATGCAGTTTTGAGCAAAAACCATCCAGAGTTTTGCATGCAGTATAAATGTGTTATGTTTGCCTTTTCTAAAAATGGTGTATTTTTTGGTGTGTTCTGTATACTATGATAGTTTTCCTAAAATTAGCTTTAAAAAAAATCTCAATATAACGCCTTGCTTACTAGGGGTGTAAGAAAGTATCAATATATATATATGAGTATCGCGATATTATGTTTTGCGATACTGTATCGATTCTCCAAAACTCTGTATCGATTTTTAATTAACCTCTTAAAAATCTGACGGCCCGCCAGCGGACCCGGCCTCTATTCTGTCTTTCGGAAGTTGTAGCGGTCTCAGTCTTAAAGCTAGAGTGAAGGTACTGGCATCATATGAAACTAAGAAAACCTAAGGAATCCATTGGTACCAACCATGTCATACTTGCATGTTGAGAAGGAGGCTAAATAACGCTCCAAAGTTACACTAAATTTTGGTGAGGAAAAACTGGCATGGCCATTTTCAAAGGGGTCCCTACCTCTGACCTCAATATATGTGAATGAAAATGGCTCAATATGGCTACCAACGAGTGTCCCCTTTACAGAAATGCCCACTTTATGCTAATTCCATGCAATTTTGGGCAAAAACAGAGTCCAATTGTATTCATGTGTAATGCTGTTACTCCCGATAGTAGCCATTTCACATAGTGACTGTTTTTTTCACTCTGATTTTACATATGGTGGTGTGTCTTACTATGGCAGTTTTCTAAAATTAGTTTTGAAAAGAACTGCAATATATCGCCTTACTTACAGTATCGCAATATATCGCGATATATTGAATCGTTACCCCTGTATCATGATACGTACCGTATCGCCAGATTCTTGCCAATACACCGCCCTAGAAAACAACTGTTGAGCAGATTTAACTTTAACAATTTAAGCCCAGTCCCGCCTTCGCCCAATGTCAGTTGGGATCGGATAAGGATAAGCGGTCACAGAAAATGGATGGATGGATGGATGGATGGAATTTAAGCACTCGCTCCATTTCCTACTGTGTCACTCTCTCTGGCTCTTTCTCCCGTCTCACCTTGAATCTCATGCCTCTGCTTTTTCTGGTGTAAAACAGCCTCTAGGGTGCAAATGGAGCAGCAAATCCCACAGTTTTTATCTAATACTTATCACAAACTTAATGACTGCTGCACCACCTGCTTCTTTCTCACATTACAAGACACACACTACTGTGTAAGTGTGTGTCTTGTAATTTGAGAAAGAAGCAAAGTGAGACGTGGAAAAGAGAGGACGCAGAGGTTAACTAAACATGCTCAGTGGGCGTTGTTAGGGAATAAGGTATATAGGCTGTGAATGTGCCAGACAGAGGGCAGATGTCGACGGTTAAGTGGCTCTCACCTTGGATAACAAAACACTTCGCAGAGATCACAGAGGAGGTGTGGACTCCCAGCACCTCTGTGAAAGTATGTTATCTGTGCTATGGCATTAATGACACGGCCGCTGTGTTTTCATATGAACAGTGTGTGCGATAAGAAGGAGCCGGCCAGGGTTAAAGCTGCACTGATAAGATTTTTACGTAGAGAAACACCTTAATAGCATTAATACCCCCATCTGCTCACATTCCATTCAGGAAATCTTTCCTGTGAGGAGGAAATCAATTAAACTACCTTTTTATCACCTCAATCCTCGCCACACACATATTTGATTTGCTGGATAAATTTGTGGACTCTCAATTGGCAAAATTCAAGTATCTAAAACTCAAAAGAGAGGCAGGGTTAAAGGTTGCTAGAGAGACAAAATGAATGGGAAACCAAGTGAATGAAAGACTAATGCTTAATGACTCACCCTCCTTTTAGCTCTCTGTCCACACACAGGACACATAACAATGGAACAAACCCCCAGCAGCAGCAGCAGCAGCAGCAGCAGCAGCATCGCAGCTCTTCCTAACAGCTTAAAACGCCCCTGAGCTCGTATCATTGATCGTCAACATCTGCCAAACTCAGCGCAGTGTTGCAGACTCATCAGAGGAAAAAGAGCTGAGCTTTTATCAAAGAAACGCCAACGGGGACAAGAGGATGGAGGGGAATGAGTTGGGGAAATTTCACCTGAAAACATTTTCCCTTTCTGATGAGTTCAGCAGAACTCAATCACTTTAAGTGTGCTCTTCATATTATGTGCGTGTTTCAAGTTCAAGTAGGCATGGGACGATATGAAAATGTCAAGATCGTCCTTGCCAAAATCATTGCGAATCACGATATTATCCTGATAATCACCAGAACATGCTTAAAACTCTTAAAATGGCACTAAAACATCCTGGAATCACTTTATCTTACATTTTGTTAAAAAAAAAAAAAAGAAAAGTCTTTTATTTTATAATGAACATAATTTTTAGTGAAAAACAAAATCTGAAATAAGGTAATCATAAACCATAAGGTCCCCTACATAAATAAAGGATACATATATGTTGCCTTCAAATAAAAGGCGTGAGCTCGTGTTTACAACATGAGAAGTCGTGTACACAATATGCTTGGCGTTCAAGAGGTTAAGTCGTGAGAACACCGCTGCTAAGCAACAGCAATATTAACGTTACTGTCAGGAGTCTAGAAGCCACAGAGGCTAACAATATAGCAAGCTAGCAAGTGGGTAACATAATGCAGGAAATGCAAAGGCATAATGACAGGAAAAAGATGAGGCCGTTGGGAATATCAACATTTTCCTCAGACATATTATACAATTACGAAGAAAAACAACATACCACTAAAATTACAATATATCAACTTATTGTGTACCGAAAAATGAACTTCCATGGCCTGCGCTATTTCTGACAACGTCAACAAACACGTCAGAACTCGTGAACTCGGAGCTTTCAGAAACTTTCCACTTACGAGGTCGTGAATACCACATGAGGGGGGGGGCGTTCATATGGACTCTTCTCGTGAACACGGTAAACACGACCCCATTTGAAGGCATGAATATAAAAATAGTAACATTGTGTGAGTCTGTTCTTTCTTACATGATAAATAATTCCCTGTATTTTTTAAAATTGGGCTCTATTTTTCCACTTCTCTACCATGATAGTGAGCTAGACAGCTTTTTCAAGTCACTCATGACGATATTCACGATTATCCCGTTAATGGAAATTCACCACGATCAACCTATTGTGTTCACAATCCATGATAAAATCCTCACAAACCTCTGGTTTTGAGCGTCACAGCAAAGAAAAACACAACATCTCGGTTTCACTCAACTCACTTGGTACGACACAGAAGACGTAACACTTTGTTTCCATCACCTCAATATGTCTTAAGATGAGGCATATGTGTACAAGATTACAAGCAGCAGTCGGTAGTAAGTCAAAGCCACGGCGGTCTGACAACAAGTGTAGGAAGTGTTGCTGTGCCACTTGAGTGAAATGCTTGGTGAAAAATAAATTCTGAGAGGCTTTTTTTATCTCACCGTGTTTCAACGGTTCTTTGAAAATGTGAAGAATAGGCAGTCAAAAGGCAGTGAAAATCACCGGTGAGCAGACGTTTCGCGGCAATCCATCCAAAAACAAAAATGTCCACGCTACAGGAAAAGTCAGAGGAATTGTTATTTATCGGTATATTGTAGTTAATATAAAAACAAAAGTAAGAGTAAGTAACCATTTCAGACATCCATACTCCTCCCTCCGCCCCATACATACATACATGCACACAAATACGTCCATGAAAGGTCAAAGTTCCACACCAAACACACACCACACCTCCTGTCTGTCCCTACAGTCGTGTCCTGTTCTGAGAGGGAAAGACATCCTGGACTCACATGACTAAAGACCTTTTGAGGAGCTACAATAAAGAACAGCCTTCCAGCACCGTGTTGAGAGGACTACATTAAAGCATCCAGCCGGCCCAAAATTCCTACAATCCATCACGGTGATTCGTCACGGCGACATTCCCTGGCAGTGTACCTGGCTATGTATACTGATGTGTCGGATGTGGAGCGGCACCGCTGTTGATTACTTTTACACTTGACGGATGCCTTTAATTAGGTGAAGCTGAAATGAAACAGAAAAGAGGAGTACAGAGAAGGAAAAGTTTTCCCAAAGAGAGACAAAAGCACCATGAATGCCGTAGAGCGTATACTGTACAACAAAATGCAAAAAAAAATATGTTTTCAGTAAATGCTAGAAAGTCAGTGCACCAAGGGTACAAAGGAGGCGGCAGTAGGGATGTTAATGATTAACCGTTTAACCGACGTTAAGAACTTTAATCGAGTAACGCTATCGGTTAAACGGTTAAAAGAAACATTAATAATTAATTAAAAAGTTGAGCAAAACTCAGAGGAGCGGCTTGTTACTTAAAGGGGGAAAAGAGAGTCTGAGCCGGAGTTACAGATACAGGATGTTGGCTCCCGTCTTGAGCTCGCTTGAGGGGAGCTGAGGAGTTGTAGCCTCGTAGCATGTATTCACCGACAAATAAACTGTAAACACACTACTACACCTACGTTCACAGCTATAACGCCACCAACAACCCCACACTCACCACCACACACAGACATTAGCGAGTGTCTGTCGGACACTCGCTAATGTGTTTTTTCAAAATTAGCATCCCTGGGCAGCAGTGAATGATGTTGCGAGGACAGAAAGATGGAGATGTTGCAAAGGCAAGGAGAGAAAAGCTTCACTCACAAATTGTCATCGACATTTAATTTAGCGAGGCCGGTTTCCAGGAACTAAAGTCTACCGGTCTAGTTTAATGTGACGTCATTGCAACATCAGCGATTATACTTCCATCTGCTTGTTGAGGCTATGTATAAACACTGATGACAGTGAGCGTTAAAGTTGCCCAACTTCAATGCCGATTCTGCTATTTTCTCCTCTGAATCTATAGTGAGTCAGCCTACGCTCAGGTCACGTAAGCCTTTACATTTGCTGTTCGGAACATCCAGAGTGTGGTGTTTTCTAGGAAAAAAATCCTGTTTGTTTTTTTCAACAGTTTGTTTGATATACGGAACAAGAAACGGCCGAGTTAGCACGAGCAGAGACGAGAACAACGGGTGAAAAAGAGGCAAATGAAATGAGAGCCACAGACAGAAACTTCCTCATCAGAACTGCCGAGGGAAAAGACCTAACAGTGGTGGAAATGCTGTTTAATTAACAAGTCATTTCTGTGAAGTGCAAAGCAGAATTAGCCCACTTTCACTTTTTTCAAGATGCAAAAATCCTGAAGGTGCAAATCACATGTCGCTCTGATCAAATCTGACTTCCTTTCAATGTCGTATGTCAGCTGATGAGAGCTGTAATTAGGGCTACAACTAAAGCGTATTTTCATTATTGATTAATCTTCTGATTATAAAATGGCTGTTTATAATTCCCAGAGTCCAAAATGACATCTTCAGATGTCCTGTTCTGTCCGACCAACAGTCCAAAATCCAAAGATATTAAGTTTACCATAATGTATGAAAAAGAAATGTTTGAGAAGCTATTCACAGCAAATGTTCAATATTTTTGCTTAAAAAAACGACTAAACCGAGTCCCAACCAATTATTCAATTACCTAAATATTTGCCACTTAATTTTCAGACAATCTACTAATCTCTAGCTGTGATTGTTGAAAAATTGACACATTGTTATATCAGATATAAAACATAGATTTTACAACCATCAAGTTCCATCAAAACATCAGGTTCATATTTGTGAAGACGGCTTGTCATTTAACCATACGATATTGTGACAGATATTGTGTGTGTGTGTGTGTGTGTGTGTGTGTGTGTGTGTGTGTGTGTGTGTGTGTGTGTGTGTGTGAGTGTGAGAGAGAGAGAGAGAGAGAGAGAGACTGAAAGAGAGAGAGTGAGACAGAAGCGAGTGAAGGATGTTCAGGGTTGAAGAGTCCATGGGCAGGGAGAGGACTCATTTACTCTGCACCCAGCTGAGAGCCATAAACCCACCGTGCCTCTCTCTCTCTCTCCCCTCCCATCCCTGCATCCTCTGCTCGCTGTAACTAGGCAACGCCAGCTTGAAACGATTCAGATGGTAGAGGCAGGCCCATCAAAGGCAAAGACAGACAGACAGACAGACAGCCGGGCTCGCTGTCTTCTTCTTCTTCTTCCTCTCTATTGCTCTCTCTCTCTCTCTCTGTGTCTATCTAGTCTGCCTCTCCCACCTGCTCGTTCACTACACTGCACTAATTGCTGCTAGTAGGAGTACTAGTAGATTAGTGTACTAGTACATAAAGAGGCCATAGCATTGCCTTCTTACAGTACACTACATGCACACCTTCACACATTGTCCAACTAGTAGAGACAGGAAGTCATCCTTTCCAAAGGAGGGTAAATGACAATGGTGACAAACAGGGGCGGGCGATTAATCAAATTTTATTTTCAATTACGATTTCCTTCCAACGATTACGAAAACAAGATATTCGAGATAAAACGATTATAGTGCCGCATTCCGTTTCGCAGTGATGCTCTCATCAAACAATGTGTTTATGATCACATTGTTTACTGGAGCACTAAGTTCTTCATAGATCTAGCCTCTTAATTTTGCTCTCAAAGTGCACCAGATTGATGCATTAAACTTTAAAATGTACAAAATGTTCTTTCTAAATGTTTCTAAAGTCAATGTGTAATTGTGTTAAATAATTGCGATTATGATTTTTTGCCATAATCGAGCAGCCCTAGCGACAAACCAGACAAACTGAAAGGTGTTTGCAGAAGGGAAATACATTGCTTTTCTCACATTTTGCACAGACCATCGAAAAGCCAAAAGAAGAGCTGAAAGAGCTCTGCATCACTGCTCTGGGGTCAGGGACTGTGTTGACAATAAATGTTTGGTGAAGCAGCATAAAAGGAATGTGTGCACACAGAGCTGGCGGTAAAGAAAATGACCCAGGTGAGGAGATGAAGAGAAAAACAAGCAAGCCTTTGCTGTCCAACATGTTAAGGAATGTCACGACTTTAAAACATTTAATGCGTCTTTATGAACAGACACATAGCCTGATAAAAAATGCACACTCTCACAGACATAAAGCCACAAACACAGCGGCAGAGGTGTGACTGTGGTGAAGCACTGCCATGACATCCATCAGTATACAGTATACACACTGGCTGACAGCAATTATGGTACAAAGGGGGCAGCTGGGTGGCTGGGTCAGGCACCAGGGTCCTACGGGCGATGACACATGGGAAAGAGATGGCCAATTAGGGGCGACGACAACATTCCGATAATCGTTTGCAGGAAAGAACACTGACGTTCATTTAACTTTGGTCTTTAAAATAACACGTGCAATTACACTTTTACATGGCTGCTTCACACAATTTCCTGGAGGTTATTAGCATATGCTAATGCTCCCTTCCTGGGGTCAGAGGAAATGTGAAGGTAAAGAAGATGCATGTTTCAATTAGGGCTGTCGAAGTTGACGCGATAATAGCAAATTTGTTTTAACGGCACTAATTTCTTTAAAATTTAAAACTTCATTAAAGCGACTTGCGATTTTTAGGTTGTAGCGGGCTCAGAGCACAAAGCTAGAGTGAAGATATTGGCATGAAACTGGAAAGCCTAAGGAATCCATTGGTACCAACCATGTCATACTAGCTTGTTTGGAAGGAGGCTAAATCACACTGCGCTAAATTTTGGCGAGGAAAAACTGGCATTCTTCCTTGACCTCTGACCTCAAGATATATGTGAAAATGGGTTCTGTGGGTACCCACGAGTCTCCCCTTTACAGACATGCCCACTTTATGATAATCACATGCAGTTTGGGACAAGTCATAGTCAAGTCAGCACACTGACACACTGACAGCTGTTGTTGCCTGTTGAGCTTCAGTTTGCCATGTTATGATTTGAGCATATTTTTTATGCTAAATGCAGTACCTGTGAGGGTTTCTGGACAGTATTTGTCCAGTATTTGTCATTGTTTTGTGTTGATAATTTATTTCCAATAATAAATATGTACATACATTTGCATAAAGCAACCATATTTCCCCACTCCCATGTTGATAAGAGTATTAAATACTTGACAAATCTCCCTTTTAAGGTACATTTTGAACAGATAGAAAAATGTGTGATTAATTTGCTATTAATCGTGATTAAACGTTTTAATCGATTGACAGCCCTAGTTTCAATATAACGTTGTTATATATATAGTGTTTCAAAAAGCAATATGACCTCCCTAAGTTCTTCTCCTGCCATTAACCATCTGTCCCTGCAGAATATGATCCATGCGCCACTAGCGGGGACCTGAATCACTTACGTACACCTGGGAGAAAAGTCTGCAGATATCGCTGTGTCTGCAGGCAGCAAACTGCACACACGTGCTGCATGGGTTCCATGATACTGCAGGGTAATGTACATACTTAACTGGGTTTCCATGCAAGTAGGTTATTTCAATGCAAATTACAATGCAAAGGAATCGAGGAAAAATTGCCACTGTACCCAGCAGCTAGTACATAACCAGCCGATCCCACTACACATCTTACTGCATGCTCTCACTCCACCTTTCATCCTAACACTGTAGCTATTCTGAATCTAAAAAGTGTGTTTTTTCTGCCCTTAAGGTTAGAACTGTGTTTGCCGCTGGGCCAATGAAATCTGTTCAGCTGTGATGCATTAGCCTGCCCGCCACCCTGTGCTCGTCTCGCAGCTCCTTGTTTAATCCAAACCGCTGTGTCTCCCTCCCTCCCTCTCCCCCTGCGAGGTTCATCCGGTGTCAAGCTGCGGAGAGCGCTGAGGACGACAGGAAGGCCATCTGTGCCAAGCTCTGTCACAGTCTGTCTGTGTTGACATTTCCACACAACACATGCGTGCGCGCAAATGCCCCCATACAGGCATATGAGCACACATGCATAAATCAACAAGCACACATACCAGAATAAAAATGGATTTATCGGTGTTGCACTGCACAAGCACACACATATACTGTAGATATTTGGGTAGCTGACAGATTGGCGACATTCGCATACTATGTGCTGGGATAGGCTCCTACCAAAGGGCTCTGAAATGAAGAAGCAGTTTAGAAAATAGGTGTTTTCTTACTCAAATAATTTGACAAGAATCTGAACTAGCATTTGATTGATTAGCAGAATTGAAATCAGCCTTTCAGTTCAGTCAGTTTTGTGACGAAATGAAATTTACTGCATCATAATCACACTGAAGCTATGTTCGCTTGTCAGATGTCGTTGTGGCATGCTGGTAGACCAGGTCAACCCCCAACAGCCAATCAGCAGCAGGTAATTACCTCCACACCTGCTCACCAGCAACTCCAGTGGTCCCATCGGACGGCTGTATGCCTCAATTATCTGTCTAAATTAGCCCTGACTGACTCCACTAGTATCTGCACAAACACTACGTCTCCCCTACTATATCAGATTAAAAGAGTTTTTTTTTCTATAGGAGAGAGCATCATGTGATTGTAGATTCCCTCACTGGAAAGTCACATGAAAGCTCACATGTGAATTCAAAGGACATGTTGGTATAAATATGTCAATGTGTGCAATTTTAAGCAACGCACTAATATAAATAAATTGTTGCCAGTATGGATTAGAGACATCAGACGGATGAAAACTTACGTACTGATAGTTGGGATTCTATGCCCGTTTCTAAATTTGAGTTTCGTCTGTGTGATGATAGAATATTCCAATAAACACATGTTCCATTACTATGTCTACAGTTTCTTTAAATTCTCACTTGGTTCAGAAATATTAGGATTTAATGTGAGATTAACATAAAAAAGGTTGTACAGCTTTGCCCTGCAGAGGGACTCCACTTCTAATCAATTTACCCAGTGGATTACAAATTACTGGTAAAGCAAGGAGCTTAATGTTTCTAGGGAATAATGTATGCGGCTTCATCTACACATTGCAGCTGTAGGGCTGATGTAATGTCATGAGAATGGATGTATTAATTTGTGCAGCACGGAACTGTAGATCTGGAGTAAGTGCAGCAAAGGAGTTTCTTTTTCTTGAGGGAGGTTTCGATACCTCATTTCATTTGGAATTTCTTTAGACACGTGGGATATATTTTGATATATTAATCGCAAATTAATCGCACATTTTTTTATCTGTTCAAAATATACCTTAAAAGGGAAATTTTTCAAGTATTTAATACTCTTATCAACATGGGAGTGGGCAAATATGCTTGCTTTATGCAACTGTATGTATATATTTATTATTGGAAATCATTTAACAACACAAAACAATGACAAATATCGTCCAGAAACCCTCACTAGGTACTGTATTTAGCATAAAAAATGTGCTCAAATCATAACATGGCAAACTCAAGTTCAACAGGCAACAACAGCTGTCAGTGTGTCAGTGTGCTGACTTGACTATAGATTCATTAGGCTTCTAGTTTTATATGATGTCAGGGTCTTCACTCTAGCTTTAAAACTGAGCCTGGTACAACCTCCGGAAGATCGATTACATTAATGTGTTAAAAAAAAAATGAGTGGCATTAAAAAATAAATTTGCGTCAGCGCATTACTATCACGTTAACTTTGACAGCCCTGGCTTTTACTAATTAAAGAGTAGAGGAAGTCATGGGATTGGTTCTGCTGTGCTTGTTGTCCTCGGACTTGTACTTGTAATCTTATCTGTTAACCACTGTTTGGTTCCACTGGAGCACTTTCAGGGTTAAGTGCCTTGCTCAAGGTGTTTTTTTCACATTAGGTAACGAGGCAGGTAAAAACACTAATTACTCATCCATCCGGTTCAGGCACAAATGGGTCAGCTTTTTGGTCAGGAACACTCTCTATTCTGACCAAGTGAAAGAGACAGAGCGTGAGGTAATGCATGTAAATCTCTACTTCTAAATCCTATTGTGAAGAGCTCAGCAAGGTCAAACACGGTAACCCCGTACACTCGATCTGTCTGCAGTGAACGTGGCTGTCTCTGTCCTCTCTGCTCAAAGCAAGACAAGCAGCCTCTCCCATTTTTTGCAGCGCAAATTTGCCAGTAATGCAAGTAGCCTGCTGACAGCTGTGCCCAAATGATCTCTTGAGCTCCCAAACACCACCATCTAATTGCCATCAAGTTCCCAAACGTGCACGTAGTTGAAAGCGCCACTTCGGCAAGCAAACACACAGATTGCGAGCTGATTTCCATTCAAGAGCACTGATGGGAATCTACTTAGACACTCAACCATTCACAGATTTGGTGTTCTTCCAGCTTACAAGAGGCACACACTCTTGACAAGTTTGGATTTGGGGAACACACGGCAAACAATTAGACTTGGATCACAAAGGCTATTGGCATTCCCATGCTTCAATACACAGCTGTCTTGCAAAAACCTGAACTTAACACTTCGACGGCACAAAACCAAAACAAACATGAGGTTAAGCAATTTAATTGCACAGATCCTTGAGTTTTTTTTTTCTATCTCTCAAGCAGTTATCAACCTGCTCTGACCATCAGAGGGGGAACTAAAAATTCAGAGCAGGCATGAGGGGAAACCCTTTATCAAGCTCCCTTTAGTCTCAGGGGAGCATCAGGGTTGCCTTCAAACACACCTATTAATAGCTCTGTGTGGACTGGTCTTCTGGCCATAAGCCCTTATAAATGTTGACATTCCACATCCAGCATTTGCTACGATCATATTTGATCTATGCCTCTTTTTTTTTTTTAGCCCCCTGAGTTTTCTTTTATTGACCTTCACAACTCATATACCACATATAAACCATATATTATCTACTATCCATCGCCAAAATGTCAGTTTTATCAATTTGAGGGTAAAAAAATCTCCTTTTCATGTTGTTTAAAGTGCATTTGTGAAATTTTGCAAACTGTTTTTATTATTCTTTTACCTATTCCTAGAATAACCACTAGGGTTGGGCGAATATATTGGCTATCGACGATTGGCTGAGTTTATGACCGAAAGAACTAGATCAAGCGGCCGAAATGGGTTATCTCAGGAGGGTGGCTGGCGTCTCCCTTAGAGATAGGGGTGAGAAGCTCAGTCATCCGTGAGGGACTTGGAGTAGAGCGGCTACTCCTTTGCGTTGAAAGGAGCCAGCTGAGGTGGTTCGGGCATCTAGTAAGGATGCCCCCTGGGCGCCTCCCTAGGGAGATGTTCCAGGCATGACCAGCTGGGAGGAGGCCACGAGGCCAGGATGAAAGGGAAGTTTGGGGTCCCCTGCTGGAGCTGTTGCCCCCGCGTCCCAACCCCGGATAAGGGGTTGAAGATGAGGGATGAGATGAGATGAGATTGGCTGAGTACATCGCCGGTTGTTTTTTTTGGGCGATGTTTGTCTTTTTTTTTTTTTTTTGCTAATTTAATAATCTGCCTCAAAAGAACGAGAGCCACTCAAACAGCGTGTAAAGCCGGCATATTTTGAAATAAGGTTTTATTTCGACCAAATCAGAGTTGGTGATTGTTGGAAAGACTAACAAAGACGGGTTTTTTTTGTTTCTGCCAAGTTTGAATGAAGTGCATTTCACAATGCTCCGCCACTAGAACCGCTTATCTCCCAGCTGAAACCATGGCGGCGGGGGAGGGGGGGTGCGTGCCGTGCCGGGCACACACACACCTGCACAAATATATTGTCAATCGACAGTTGTTGGGCTGACGATGGCCGGTTGGAAAATTTTACGATATCGCCCAACCCTGATAAGCACAATGCAAAACCAAGCGGTAACCAAATGGTAGCATTATTCTGCAAATATACACTGTCCACTTTTGAACTTAGCTGTGAATAATAAACTCCAGTACCAACTAAACCCCACTCTTTACCCGCTACACGTACACTACCAACCCCATGATCTCAGGATCTCAGATGATTCCATAGCACAGACAGTGTGATAGGTGTTACAACTCTGATTTTGAAAATGAATGAATTTCTGTCACACAGAGACACTTTCTCTCATTTTAATGAGTGTTCCTGATCAGTGACCCAGAGGCTGTCTCCTCTCTCTTTATCAGAACAGGCAGAAGACCATTACATTGTCTATTTCCTACGAGACAGCGGAGCTATGAGTGAACACGCGAGCAGGTAATTTTGTGGTGAGCAGATGCATCTTCCCACGCGCAGGCCGAGTCAAGCCAAACGAGACGCCAGAATGAGATTGTCACAGGCAATTGCGTTTTCATTAACACTCTGCGAATCAGTTAATTTGTTTTTGAAGTGGAAACCATTCCCTGTGAAATGATTTGTTATTCCTTTTCGGGGAAATTGCTGGCTTTTGTGAGCGAAAATAAAAGGTAGTCAAGTAGATGAATTGGTTTTTATGAGGAAATGATTGTGATTCAGATCTCACGACCACTCGTGCTACTGACTATTTAATGCGGCTACAATGCTTTGAGTACAAGCCGGGCCTGGTTGTGAAGCGAGGCTTGCCATTTGGGTTCTACCCACTGTCCCAGGATAAACAAAGTTTCATACACCTGCGTTGATAAGATAACCCAATGAATGTGGTGTAACTACACTGACTGTAATTGCTTAACCTCTTAACATCCTACCCAACGTTTTTTAGAGGGGTAGGGGTGGGGGACAGGGGATGTTGAGGGGGAGATAAAAAGTCAACAGTAGATGTCACATAGAAGTGGTGCACATCATCTGAAAGCTGGGATCCATTAATAATTTTTTACCACTCGAGAATTGAGAAAAATGGTAAATAATCCCTCTTAAATGCCACATTAAGACACCAAGATCTTGAGGAACATAGAAAAAGCCATGCTGTGATTTGGTATCAAAAACTTTTGACATTTTGAGATTTCTGCAAGAATTGCATTTTTCGGCGATTGGATGGCGAGCACTTCTGTTCTGGAAACTGCTCAGAAACCCCCTTATTGTCAGTCTACCTAGGAAAGCCATCCATCCTCTGAATACTCTAGGTCTCTAGTATGTGGCTGTAAAGTTTCATGAGGCTTCTGATTATCCTAGAGGTCACCACGGGTCATTTTATACAGTGAGGTCAAGTTTCAAAGAATGGTCTCACTACAATGAAATGGCTACTATGGGGACTAACATCATCACACATGAATACAGTTGGGCTCATTGGATCTAAAAAGGCTCAGCTTTCCAATGATACCCAGTTTATGTAATTCCAAGACTATTTGGGGACCCCATTATACAGAAATACACCATTTTTAATAGACAAAAATAACACGTTTGTACTGCATGCACAAAAACTGCATGTGATTATCATCAAGTAGGCATGTATGTAAAGGGGAGACTCGTGGGTACCCATAGAACTCATTTTCATTCACAAATCTTAAGGTCAGAGGTCAAGGGACCCCTTTGAAAATGGCCATGCCAGTTATTCCTCGCCAAAATTTAGCCCAACTTTGGAGCGTTATTTAGACTCCTTCCCGAGCTAGCATGACCAATGGATTTCTTAGTTTTTTTCTAGTTTCATATGATACCAGTATCTTCAATCTAGCTTTAAAACTGAGCCCGCTACAGCCTCTAAAAGACCAAATATACGCCCGAAATATAAGAAGTTAATGCTTTCTATTAATTATAATCCACGATTAGTACTAAATACAAGATTACTTCACACTAAAACTATTAAATCTGGTCAGTTAATTGAGAAAATAATCAAGAGATTAATTGATAAAGATAACAATCATTAGCTGCCCTAGCTTACATTGCTGCTGAAAGGTCACATAAACAGGAAAGAGAGCCAAAATAATTGAAATGGAGGGAATTAGTTCATACTCCACAAAGACGGACATTGCCAAAAACCCATTTGTTCGTTGATGATCACATTTTTTTAACGCAATTTATGTATTTATCACTTTTTTGGTCAAAAATGTGTTGTTAGCTTATGGCTCTCACATGCAGTTTTCACAAATAGTACAAATACAATACAAATACAAATAGTTATTTGTGATTATGTCGATCGTAGAAATTGATGGTATGCATTTACTGCACTGGCTACGAGTCATATGGGAAAAGGGAACATTGTCAGTTAAATGTAAATCTGTGTGCATATATTTAAATGGAACAGAGAAAACACAAAAAGGGGCATTTTTCACCTCAGAAACAATCAAAGCCAAATCGGATCATACACAGTACATCTAGGTCAACTCGTCTGGAATTCATGGATAGGAGACTCCCCAGGCTCATCAACCAGGCATGAATAATCCATGTCCAGATTTCAATTAGCCTGCAAGCAAGACTCATCAATATGTGTGTGTATGTGTGTGTGTGTGTGTGTGTGCTCCAGAAATAACTAACTTTAACACTGATGAGACGGAGACAAATGCAGGGCCTGGAGCCAGTGCTCATTTACAGATGTCTATGTTAAGTAAAACCCAAACAGGGCGAAAGATCCATCTGTTTCATTTTTTTTTTTCCATCTAGCTTTCCCTTCCCTTCTTAATTCTCCGACATCATAAGTGGCCTCGGTTTACCTTTACTTCGAGCTGCCGTGCAGCAATCCAGCATTACGACGCTCTCTGATCAAATTTGGCTAAAAATAGCTCAGCTGTTGGTTTGGAGGGTCTGGAAATCGCAAAATAAGGTCCCTCTCTCATTTTAGCGCTGCAATTAGGGCTGGGCAATATGAAGATATATATCATCAAAAAGATATAAAAATGGTATCATATATATTTTTCTATATAGTTTCTACTGCCATATAGGCTAGGCCTGTATTTATTTTATTTTTTGTTCTCTATAACTTCACTTAAAACTGTTCATTTTGCACTCAAGTTCTTAAAACTAGAAAATACTCTTCTACTTATCATTTGTCAAGTATTTAATTCACATAACAATATGTAAAAGCCTTAACCATGTATTTATTTTTTGAATTACCACAAAACATGCTATACTGTGATTGAAGATTTGGTCCATATTGCCCAGCCCTAGCTCCAATGATGGTGAACCTAGTTATGTTGAGCAGTACTACATGTAGCTGACAATCTGTAATCTTAATCTCTGATCATCCTGTCCTCAATATTCCTCTCCTATTCTTCTTCCAGGGGAAATCTTCCTCTTCCTCATACTGAAAAAAAATCACTATTTTAGCAAGTTATTTGATTTTCAGTTCTTATTTTTTTCTCATATGGAGCTAAGAAAAATCCCGTTTTTGATACACTTTCACTTGTTTCAAAAAATTTGATTTAAAAAGGCTACGTATGGCAAATCGCTCCGGTGAAATGATCAAGAAATTGAGAAATTATTATTCCCATTTCTTTCTATTTACATTCCAAATGAATTCAATTACAGTATCACTTCCTATTGCTAGATTTTTATTGTTTTAAAAAAGGTTCAGATAAAAATGTTAGGAGATATTCCATGCTGTGTGAAGCCTAGGTCTGTCCCGAATAGCATTTTTTGGGCTTCGAAGATTCAGAAGATATTCGAAGCTTCGCGCCGCAGCAGGCTGACATGCTCTTCTGTCTCCATCTCCCTTGTTTCAGTGCCTGGACAGCGCCACTGCCGCACTATTGTACACACACTTACCTCTACACACCAGAAACAGCGATATCCATCTGCGAATAACTAATAATAATTAATGTTGAATATGAATAATGAATAATGTTGTGGGAGTATTCCTTATTTTATGGGCTATTTTGGGATTTGCACATTATTATTACATAAAAAAAAAATTAAAAACTAAGCATTCGAATACTGATTTGGAGGTCGAATACCATGGCAACGTTTAAAGCTTCAAAGCTTCAAAGCATTCGGGTCAGCCTTGGTTAAGCCATGCTTATAACACCTTTATAGCCACATCACTGCTGGCAGCCAACAACACCCAATTTCCAGAAAGCCATTTATAGACTTTAGAAAATACATCTTTTCATTTCATCTTCATCATTTTTCATATCAAATGCATTTATACTGGAGAGAATCTTGACTGTGGAATCGGCTTGTGACCACACAAGCCCATCAGTCATACAACAGTAGCTGGAGAGCGGGGGGGGGGGGTAATTCACGAGTGATTTCCTCCCCTTGGGACTCAATTACTTAACCTTTGTGTTGATGGCAACCGTAAAACTTAACAACCCCTTTCGGTCTGTATATCTGGTAGTCAACATGTCTTTATCACAGTCATGGACAAGTGATGGGCTTGACCCTGAGAGACTGTTGCCGTGGTACAGCATCTATGTCCCTGTAGAAGCGGATATACTGTACGCGCTGTTCATCATGACGGAATGAACACAAAAAGGACATAAATAGAGATAACTAAGTTGTCAGGTGAAGCATGAATCTCCGGCCTCTTTATCTCCGACTGGTGTATGAGCTACGACGAGAACACGCGGGGTCATTATAGAGAGCGAGCAATTGCTCGGGCAAATCAGATTACACTTGCGTAATTGTGAAAGGGGGGGCAACCTGAAAGACCCTCTCATACTTGTTAGGAGGCCGTTTCAATGAGCACTGTGTGGGTTTTGTTCGCAGCACACGCAAGAGTGTGAGCGTGTGTCGTCACCGCTGTCAGCAGTTCTCATGGCTGATTTTTTTTGTGGAATCACATGCTCGACACAGCCGGGGGTCACACACACACACACACACACACAAACAGAAGCAGATGAAGGCTCTCTAAACAAAATAAGTATAACCAAATCCAATATATCAATGATTACCATCAAACTGACCTCCTTTATGAGAGATGATCAACCAAGAGAAAACACTTGAGCAACTATTTCCTCGCTGATATCAAATGTCGCCGCAGCACATGGTCTCCTTGCATATTTTCCTTATTTACTGTTCACAAAGTCCTCAAGATTATACCAACTCTTTAGCTTAGGCTTGGGCATGATGACCTACAGTATATGTGACTTTCCCCGTGTATTCATTTGCTAGAATCAAGCAGCGTTCCTCCACACGATAGGTACAGGAGTCTCCTGGCTGTGGAATGCCATTAGAGGTCGTGTGACACGGTCAAAAAAGGTCAAGACTTGTGTAAACAGCTAAACAAGTCAAAAACAAAGAAACCAGCCTGAAACCAGTTCTTGCTCTCCCCCTTCCTTCCATCATCACATTTACTCTAAGAGGCACAATTCCAAGCTTTGTGTTTGGATTTGTTGGTCATTTCGTCCTCATGTCCAACTGTTTAAAATGCAACAGAAATGATGTGGTCAAAGTGTAGTCATATTAGAGCTGCGATAATTAGTCGATTAATCGATTAAGTCTATCGTCAGCAAATTAACTATTCTATCAATTGTTCTTCTTCTTGGACTGATCGTTTTTGTCATTTTTCAAGCACAAATGTAAAACCAATTCTGGTTCCAGCTTTTTCAAATGTAAGTATTTGCCGCTTTTCTCTGTTTTATATGATCGTAAACTGAATATCTAGGGTTTTGGACTGTTGGTTGGACAACACAAGACATTTGTACTTGTACTATTCTAATCTCTGTACAATTTTCTGAATGTATAGACCAAATGATTAATCGTGAAAATAACTGGCAAAGTATTTCACTCACTACATGGCAAAGGAGATGCAGCAAATCATCACGGTTGAGAAGCTGAAACCAGCAAATGTTCAGCATCTTTGCTTGAGAAAATGCCTGAAACGATTCGCTGATTATCGAAACAGTTGTTGCTCTAAAACCATTCTAGAAATTCCTTTATCGAGAGGTCAAGGTGAGATATTTACTGTAGCGTCTCATGGTGGTCTAAATACCGGTGTTACCATAATAATTCTGGGATTTAAAGTGGGCATAAAAGGGGTCAGGATTGTGCATAAATACTACTGGCACTATTCCAACTTTGGATAATGTTTGAAAGAATGAGGTTGCGGATACAAGCGCAACTAAACTATAGTTTCCTTTGTAAGGTGTCTGGGCTCACCCAAACAAGCTCTGACCAGAGCTGCAGCTTTCTCACATGGAAAGATGCAGGTTAAGGTGGTTCAGACATAATGATTAGGATGCCCCCTGGATGCCTCCCTGTGAAGGTATTCCAGGCACGTCCAACTAAGAGGACGCCCCTGGGTTGACCTAGAACATGCTGGGAGGGATTACGGCCTTGGGAATGCCTTGGGATCCCCAAGAGGAAGTAGGACGTCTGTGCTGCCTTGCCACCAATACCGCAACAAGGACCCAGACAAGCAGCAGAGAATGAAAGGATGGATGGGTGGACTATTGGTGTCAAATATCTACTTATCTGCAACTGTAGTCCAAAAACACGCTATAAATATCTGTATTTGGCTTCAAAAAACATACTGCTCAAATCACATTTGACCCGTTCCATGCCTGCTCCATCATTTCTAAAGATGCTGAGGGGGGCAAAGTTCTGGATTACTCATTCCAGGGAGCACACTTCTCACAGGGAGGAGTACAGTGAGGACTGGCCTTTTTTACAGCACATCATTTAGACTGCAAAATATAGCTTTGAGAAGTAACCTGTCATGCCAGAAAAACTGAGATATACACAATGCCAAGTGGCATTTTGACCTGTTTTTTTGTGTGCGTCAGTGATACACAATTAGACACACTTTAGACCTCATTAGAAATAAAATTGTGCTTCGAGAAAACCGCCTCCGAGCTAAAGTTAATCGATTTGTTTTGGTAAATAACAGATCAAAACATATTTTGCCTCCGACAACTGTGTGAATGTCTGAAAAACCGAAAGCAGTTTCACTATGCCGTTCCTCATTTTGCATGGGGAAACCCCTCAAACCTCCTGATGGGCCCTGCGGGCATTACATCTAAGATGTACAGTAGAGTGTGACTGTGCTGCTCTTAATTAGCGTTGAAATGTGTGGCTGCGTCTGCGTCATTTCCCATTCAGCTCCCTGTAGGAAGTGAATAGACACCCCGCCATAAACACTGTCCATCATAATCACATCACCTCCCACTGGAGCACAAATTCACGCTCGCCCTTCAAACACACTGTCCCAACCTTTCACACACAGACACATGGTGGAGATGACGCAAGCTCGGGGTCAGCAGACCACCAAATAACCAGGCAGCACCAGCCTGGAAGCGTTTTAAATCCGTGTATAATAAGTAGGGATGCACCGATACCGATAATGGATCGGATATCGGGCCGATACTGACTCAAATAGCTGGATCGGGTATCGTGACAATGGGGCCGATCTATTCAATTCAATTTCGTGTTTATATACTATATACATTATATACTGGAATTTTAATTCCTGTTTAAGTTTTGACCAATTTGTTGCTGCATTAAGAAGGTTTACACTTGAATTGTAATTCTCGTTAATTTTGAAGATTTTTTACCAAGTTGCTGGTGTACGATTTATTATTTTAATTATAAAGAACAATAAATACATTCATATCTATGTATTTATTGGTCACATTTTGTTTTTGCAAAGTTAGAAAAGCAGTGTTAAAGTCAAGCCTGATCCCAGTCACTTCCACACATTGAGGCATACAGATTATTAATTAAACATTTGTATCGGATCGGTACTCTGTATCGGTCAATAATACCCAAAGCCCAGGTATCGCTATGGGGACTGAAAAAGTCGTATTGGTGCATCCTTAATAATAGGGATGGAAGGTAGTAGTGACTGTGAAACTAATAGGTATAATTATAATAGGTATTCAAATTTTCAACCAATTTCCTGTTAATTCTGAAGATTTTTTATAAAGTTTTTGTGTTAGTGATACACAATTAGACACACTTCACACCTCATTAGAAATAAAACTGTACTTCAAGCAAACCATCTCAGAACTGTTGTCTAATACAACTTCATCGATTGTTTTGGTAAATAACAGATAAAAACGTATTTTGCCTTCAACAACTGTGTGAATACCTTACAAGCCTAAAGCAGTTTCACTATAGTATTCCTCATTTTATACTAATTCCCCAGCAAAAGTAGGGATGCACCGATACCGGATCGGATATCGGGCCGATACTGACGATAAATAACCACTCAATACAATCATATCTATGTACTTATTTGTTACATTTTGTTTTACAAAGTTAGGAAAGCAATATTGACGTCAAGCCAGATGTTTCTTTACACATAAAGGAATGGATCCCAGTCGCTTCCACGAAGGCCCTGTTAAGACCTGGTATCAAGTGAGGCATACAGATTATTAATCAAACACTGGTATATCAGATCGGTACTCGGTATCAACCGATACCCAAAGCCCAGGTATCAGTATCGGTATTGGGACTTAAAAAGGTTGGATCGGTGCCATCCCCTAATTTAAGTACACCTTGGTACTCTTGCATACATACCAGTTTGGATTGGAAACCACTGCCATAGGGCTGATTTCCAATCTGCTGAAGTCTAATGAAAAGGAAGCCTATACAGTATTGTTGTTATTGGTGTAATGAGTGGGTGGGTGGGTCCTTTTGCACAGATGTTGCAAGCTGTCATTACCTGTAAAGATTTGGCTATCTTTAGCAATAGATCACTGTCCCCAGCTACAACACAAAATAATAATAATACTAATGATTGGTGATTGGTTATTTAAATGTTATTTAGACACGACAGTACAAAGGGGGGTAACTGCATCTGCATCTCACCGTCCAGATTCTCTCTGTCGCTGATGTGCTGGAGGTTGCAGCCCGTGTCCTCGCGGCTCAGCTCCGGCTCCGGCCGGTAGGGCTCCAGCCGTGAGTGGTTGTTCCTCCGGTGTTTGGGGCTCGACGACACGCAGCAGGAGGTCGTATTCCCCATGGTTTAAAGCAGGTTAATAGTCCAAACTGTGTCTTCAGCAGCCTTTCTCCTGGGCCGTGCTGTTTTAAGCGTTACTACGCGAGAGGAGAAAAAAAAAACAGGGGCGGTAACGCGGATAGCCAGACCCTGGTGGTGCAACAAACTACAAACCCCGGTATCCGTTAGCGTTACACGCCCTTCCACCCGAGTCTACAGTAAGCTAGCCGGACAAGCGCAGTCATTTGAAAACGCCGATAACACGCCAAAAGTAGGCTAATAAATGTGAATATTAGCCCTACCACCGCTTCCCAAACCTCCAGGCGAGGGCAAATAGTGCCTCTATGCAGGCTTCGGTTTCACACTCCCTTGACTTGTAATTTCCGTCCGAGCGTCCGGTTATCTTCCCAAATACATTTTGATACACTCTAACTTTACGACAACACAAATAAATACGAGGACATGCTTCTTTAGCTAGTCGGGGGCGAGATATTTTCGCTCTCGGTGCTACATGGTTGCCGATGTAGTATGTTGAGTATGTGCTGTAGACTGCTGCTGCTGCTGCTGCTACATCCGCTGCCTGGAGGCTTTCAGGTGCTCCTCGTAAAGTCGGATTTTAGATGATAAGGGTTAAGAAAATGGCTTCGCACTTTTAAATGCACTTAGGCTATAGTGTTTTTAACCCCACGAAAGCCCCGAAAGAAAACATTAATGATAACAATATAAAGCTGGGTAAAACTAACCACAACGTTTGAGGTAGGCCCACTACTTCTGAATCGTGTTGCATCGTTTGTTTGTTCATTGCATGTTTAACTTTGAAAACAATTTGGAAAGAACAACGTAGGTCTACGGTAGCATTGTTAATTTTTTTTTTTTTTACCTTGAGTTACTCACTGTATTCCTGCTGTTCCGTTTTTGTATTTCTCGGCCAAATTGTGGGAGAAGGGCCGTAGGCTACATGTATGCATTTAGAAATTCCAATATTTTTGGCAGCACTTAAACATACCTTAAAAACCCATAGCACTGTGGCTGAGATGGAAAAGGTTCCGGTTCAAGTGGTTTGTTACTATGTAATAAATGGATGCCAGTCTCTTGGAGATACAATAAAAGTAAGAAAATGTGTAAACAAAAAAAAAAATTAAAATAAAGAATAAAATAGAAAAATACAGAATAAATAAATTTAGAACAGAATAGAATAGAGAAATACACTCTCATGGGTTCAAGTGGGTTTCTGAAGTCTGTCAATGATTTTTTTTTTTTTTTCCATTCCACCAATATTTATCTACAGACAGTAGCCTAAAATAACACTAAACAAAGAATACATAGCAATTAGTTTTTGCTTTAACATGTGGGTGAATGCTACTGCTGCATATCTCTGGGCATGTTATGGACCCAAACATGGACATGTGTCATTACCTTCTCACCCATATTTGTGAGTGCTAGTTAATTATTTGATCTTGACTCATGACTGACAAATCCATGAGGGCTTTGCTTTGTCTGTGACAGAGTGAAACTGTTGCTCATACTAAACCTCTCTGCGGGATTAAGTGAGATTAGTGGAGGTTAACAAAAAACTGAGTGAGGTCGTGAGGAGTATAGCCTGATCCTTTGAGATGTTTTCCATGGCATGGCAAGACAAATATGTGCACGTTGATGCCTCAGACTATGACTGGTGATGCTGGAGACTGAAGAATGTATGAATCGATGAGGCTTCTTGCACTGATCACATTGGTTGACACTGTCAGGCATGGTGCTGTAGTGCAGCCTGCTGGCACTGCAGCTGCATTGCATTTAATTGAGAGAATAATACACCCACATTACAGCCTGATCTGAAAGTTTATGTTTTTGCACCTAACACGTGAGAGCTCTTTTCTATAATCCTCAAGTTTAACATTTAAGAAGATACACAGGCAACTGTTTCAAATTCTGCAGACCAAGATCACAGATTAAAGAGTGTGCTGCAGCTGTATGGGTGCCCAGCATTTGGAAGCATTTTACATATTACAGGCAAACCAATCTCTGTAATGATCAGTGACTTCACCAGAGACAATGACATGTTTTAATTGCCGTTACATCTGCTCTCATTGATGCACTAATGTTTAAAAGGTGAGTGTAGTCTATGGCTATACTCGGACGGTATTTCCTTTTCCCCACCGGTGCATTCCACAGTGTGGTTTTGTGACTGTGTTTTCTTATAGACTGGACAGGAATAAGGTTTCACAATATAGGCCCAGGTGCAGTGCAAGTCTCGGCTGTATTGGAGTCTTTCCTCAGTTGTTTTGTCTCCATGATGTCTCACCCAAAGCAGTGATGATGTAGCACAAAAAACAATAATAAGCCAGACATTTTGCACATCTTTAATTGAGTTGTTCCACTTAAAGAAAAAACAAAATTCCATTCCCACAATAACTATTAATCAGTCTGTCGATATTTGCTTGGAGTCGCCGCACGCTTTTCCTTTCACTGCAACAAATTCTTTAGTATTTGAGAAGTTGATTGTACTAAGTCAGAGAAGAATGCCGTCACTGAAAACAGGGCCAATCTTTCCTTCCTCTAAGCACGTACACATTCCTCTGGATGTGATTTATGGAAAAATGTGTTAAAATACTCATCCTGCTTCCCCTTCTTCCAGTATACACTGTGCAATAACATTGTGGCTTTTCCACAGCATGTGTGTCATCTACAAAAGCGGAGAAATTGCTTTGCTCTGTCAGCGGAGTCGTCATTGAAAGGACAGCACATCACGTTCTGAGCAGAAACCCAAGGTCGAGACTCACACAGTGATAAAAGCTTAATTAAACGCTCATAATGGAACTATCATACTGTAGTGTGCGCTATGTATTTTTTATATTTACTGTGTGGAAAAAAACCCAGAGAGACTAAGCAAGAACTTTATTCAATCAAATACATTAAACATGTCTGGTGTGATCAACAGCTAAGGTGATAAAGAGGAGACATAAGGAACCAACAAAGAAGACTGTGAAAAGAAGTTGGATTTTTGCATCAAATTAACCACATTCAAAATGATGGTTACATAAATAACTTCTGCCATGTATACTGAGATGAAGCAAAAAAACAATAAAGTTAAAACAGGAAGTTAACAATTCCACAAATGTGTGTATTTTTTAACTAAATGTACACTCATTCATATTACCATAAATCATTTTTTTCCTTCTTTTTTTGTACAAACTATGCAACAAAACTATATAAAAAAAAAATACAGGGTAAATCTGCCCAGAATAAATATTAATGCCACAGCATACAGGTGCATAACTGATCCTGGTAGGTCTTTACATTGAATACAAAGGAAGAGGGGTGATAAATGCAGTGGGTGTTAATTCCTGGTAGCATCAGGATTTCTGAAGTGGAACAACATAAAACACAAACATTTCCACGTGAAGCCCTGATGACCTGATTCCCTTTGAACATTTCCTGAACAAACCTCCATAGCAAAACAGACCATCACAAAGACTATCAATTGATTTTAAAATAGCCAATTTATAAAAAAATTTAAAAAAAACTGACCATAAAGGAATGTAAAATGCAGTTCAGTTAAGCTGGTAACTGCTAAGGCCTTGGTGCCAGACTTTGGCAGCGTGTTTGGATGTTCACTTCCTTCCAGCGCTGCAGCTCAGCCTTCAGCATCTTATTCTCTGTCTCCAGTAAGGTGTGGTAATTCTCCAGTCTCTCCATATATTCCTTCTTTCTCCTGTTGAATTTTCTGTTCAAAGGGACATAAGCTCCTCGTAACACTCGCTGATGATAACCCTGAAACAAGCTTCTTGTTTTCGCTGGTGGTGGCGCATCGGATAATTCAGAGCCAGAAACATTGACATCATCGTGTAAACAAGTTTTACAGCAAGGGACAAGGAGTGTTCTGTGCGAGTGTGTGTGTGTGTGTGTGTGTGTGTGTGTGTGCACGTGTGTCTGTAAGCAAAGTCCTCGAGACACCCCACAGCGACACAGAAGTCCACACAATCAAAGGGATCACTCGACTTTATGCCGGTAGATGTCTTTTAAGGCTCTGAGCTCCTCGATCAGAGTCTTGTTTTGATTCTCGAGCACGGCCACGCGATTTTCGAGGCATTTGACATATTCCTTCTTCTTTCGTCGACACTCCCGGGCGGCTTCCCTGGAAGCAACAACAACAACAACAACAGTTACGGTGAAAAAAGAAGCCTCGGCATCTTGGCTTTTCTCCCAGATATACAACAGAGAACGAGCCGTGAATCGGTTTGCACCGAGGGGAACAAGAAAGCTCACATTACAAAAAGGTTTCCTCGTGCGGGCACAGAACGCTTACGATGACGATGACCACGTTTGTGATACGTTCGGGATAGCAGGACGAGAGTCAACCAAAGGAGGAGAACGTCATCAACAGAAAAACAACCCCCCCCCCCCCAAAAAAAGCATCCAAGAAGATTTACTGATGACTGATGGTAGTAAAATCATCATGTGGGAGGACAGGGAACATGCAAACAAGACAAGTGTGACTCAGTGCCGGTGGTGACTCCAGACTGTTTACAGCAAACACACAGTACGCTCTACACACAGCATGTTAAAAACAAGGAGGTAATCAATTTTGCTCACCAGCAAACCAGACTTATCCACATACGACTGGCCTACTTGCAGTCAGGAGTTCTAAGAGTTGGTCGGCCAACTCACTCTTGTGTTACGTAGCAGATAATGAGGAGTCAGACAACCTAAGAATTAGCAGCTAAACACCCTGGATGGAGGTGAATCATGCGGTGGAATGATGATAGGCTCGCGGATCTTATTATTACATGCAGTTATTGTCATACACTGTTATTTGGTATTTTGCGTATTACACAGTAAGCCCAGCAGAAAGGGCATTGGATTGGAGGAGAACCTCCAAGGTTTCATACAGTTAATGTGTCCAATAGAGCCAGACTGATGTGTTTAAGGCCGATACCGATATTATCATTCGAGAGTTCAAGTAACAATATATTGGCCAATATTTGTTTTTTAACATAAACATAGAACATTTTTGGTGAGGATAGAAAAATGTAAAATGACAGTAAAATGAACTTGTCAGTGCTCTCTGTTTGAAAAAGTTTGTAACATTGTTTTTAAAGGGCCAGTGTGAAGGTTCTGGCGACAGCTAGCGGCGAGGTTGCAGATTGCAACCAATTAAAACTTCACCCATGTGCCAAGCGTGTAGGAGAACTGCGGTGGCTGACGCGAAAACGTGAAAACGTTTACTTATTAATATTATATTTCATATCTGCCAATAGATCCCCCTAAATGTTACACACTGTTCCTTTAAACAAGTGCTGGTAGCCTGGTACAGTAGGTGCATCCCCCCCTGTTTCCAGTATTTATGCTAAGCTAAGCTAATGGGCTGCTGGCTGTAGCTTCACATTTAGCGTACAAACATGAGAGTGGTATCAATCTTCTCATCTAACTTTAGTAAATAATAATAGTTTCCCAAAATGTTGAACTATTGCTTTAAAATACCTCTACATCTTTGGCATTATATACTGCAATTTCATGTTATTCATGAGCCACCGTATACTAATATATCTAATTTAGCTAATATCGGCTGCTAATCGGTATGGCGGATTTATTGGCCAAGCTGCTGCGTGTGAATGGTCCTCTCTACCTGTTCTTGTACAAGCGGAGCTCCCTCTTTTGTACGTTGTCTGTGGGTTTCATGGAGCTGTGAGCGCTGGCCCCTGCCATCTCCTGAGGGAGGCTGGACCTGGTGTTACGCAGCTGGCAGGCAGTCAAGTCACCTGAGTTACCTGGTGGAGACACAAAACAACATGTCAGTCAATGCCCCAGCTATTTGTAAATCCATTACGAAGCTTGTGTGGAAAAGTCGCATCACAAGCTGTAACGTAACTGCAAAAACAAACAGTGTAACAATGTGTCAAATGTAATGTAGGTATTGCTTTGTTGTGTTTATGCATAGGCTATATGGAGAAACAACAGTTACAAACACTTACATTATAACTAGTTTAAGTTTGACTTTACGAAGACCTGGTGCAACATGTCAGTCGGCGTGTTTAGTATTTTCAATTTAGTGACAGATAAAACTATGACACACAGCCTACATAATCCTGTAAAACTCTTAAAGACGACCTACCGGTATTATGCTTATTCTGAGGTGCATACTTGTATTTTGGGTTTCTACTAGAACATGTTTACATGCTTTAATGTTAAAAAAAAGCTTTATTTTTCTCATACCGGCTGTGCTGCAGCACCTCTTTCATCCTCTGTCTGAAACGCTCCGTTTGAGCTCCTGCACCTCCGAAAAGCCCCAGTCTGCTCTGATTGGTCAACCGAACCAAACTCTTCGGACTCCGCTCAAGCTCCGCTCTAACTAGCTTTGTTCGAGGCCGTGCCAAACTAGTCGCTAGGCAGGTGTTATGCAAATGTCTTACTTGGCGACGTCACCACGTTACGGAAGAAAAGGCGGGACTTCAAGCGAGGTGTTTCAGGCAGTTCAGGAGCAGTGTTTCTGTCGGGGAGAGTATCTCCCTTTGGACTTTGTAACTCTGCTGACCTTTTACATGCACAAAAAACTATATAACTCACTAAAGGAAAGAGAAACAGCATAAAAGGTCCTCTTTAACATTTTCACATGACTTTTGTTCTCGTAAACCAGAAGCTCTTAACCTCAGATGTTCCATTAGACTGTTTCAGAGAGTGAAACCAAAAAATACTGTAAATTCACTTTAGTTGACATAGATTTTCAAGATTGCAAAGGTTCTATTTGTCACGTGATCATTCAGTGTGTGCTGTGAAATGCATGATCGCACACAAGGTCGTGCTAAATAAATAATAAATAGACGGCTTTAGAGAGTATAAGTGAGTGAATTCCACATTTCATTCTCTCCTCTTCGTGACACTGAAAAAGAAAGAAATATGCACATTGAGAAATACTGCCATTCTTATCTACTTCTTCTGTTCATTGTTTGCTCGGTGCCAGCAGAACTCACTGCCCCTCACATCACGTCATACGCTGATGATTAATTCTGCGATATGTCAGAATCATAAAAGGAACTGCGTCTAATCAGAGCGTGGCTGTCGGCTGACGTCAATGCGCATCTCATTCGCTGGTTCGCATTTACATGTCGATGCTGGGGGCCTGTTCCAGGAAAAGCAGTGACGTCAGCTTACTGCTGCTATGTGCGCTGAGTGGGCAGAGGACTGAAGCATTTCACAGAGAGAGAGAAAGAGGGGGGGGGGGGGGAGCAGCAGTGGAGAGAGAGAGAGAGAAAAACAGACTGAGGAGACAGGGAGACAACATGTTTCTTATCGGAGTAAGCTTGTTGCTGCTGACTGAAAATGAGACTAATATTTCCACGGTTCCTTTTTAAGAGGAGCCTACTCGTGATGTTGTCTGAGGGAATTATTACGCTTTCTAATAGTGGTTTCGGGGGAAAAGTCACTGAAAAACATAAACAAATGTGTAATATCTGAAAAGCCAATCACAATAATCCAGTTTTTTTTTTCAATTCCAATACTGACAAATTAACTCTGAACTCTGCTATACTGATTGTTGACATTAATAATCACTGATTTTGAGAGATTCCTAAATGAATATTTCAACTGAACAACAAGGTAAAAAAAAGCTTTTTTTTTTGTGTAGATCAGTCAGTAAAAGAGATGATAGCCAACCTACCTGTTTCTGTCTCATCTCCAGTCACAGCCATACTGTATTTACTCCCAGCTTGTCCAAAAAAGAGACTGTCCCCTTCTGAGTCTGCTGTCTGACTGAAATGTTACCACAGCCAACAGCGAGGCTGTGTGTGCAATTTACAATTAGAGGCACTGACATCACCATGACATCACTGGCCTCCTGATGTCAACAGTATGGTTTGCTCTCTGCCCGACACGGAGCTATGAGTCAGGGGCTCTGCTGTTTGTCTTTGGGAAGGAATTTGTTTCAGCTAGACTGGAGCTCACTGAACGCCGAAGAGTGCAGCTGGTTGAAGGTGGACTGTGGGTAGAGGCGTGGATGATTTGGACTTCAATCATTCAAACAATGTTTTATGGTTAGAACTTCATCGTGTGAGCCAGAAATAACATTTGATAACATTTTGTGTATTTTCATTGCTAGAATGGGATATCTAGATAAAAGTCATTACAAAAAAAGTTTTTTTTACTATAAAGCCAGGTTGCTCACATAGCCACATTATTAGGTACTTGTACACTTATATGCAGCCACCGTCACAGTAAAACGTTATCTCTCAACTGATTAATTTCAAAGCTAAAGGAGCTGGCTCCCTCTGCAGGCGTTATAGAGGTAAATAGAGGACCTGAGTTCAGTTAAGGAAATGCGACAACGTCCTATGTTTTGTTTGGAAATTCCCAAGGTAATTTGTCAACCATTTGAGCAGAAAGTGAAACAGTGATGGATGGGGGAAGTATTCAGATCCTTTACTTCCTTTAGCAAAAGCAGCAATACCAACACTGTAAAATACTCTGTTACAAGTAAAAGTATGTAAGTGTTGATAGCAAAATGCATTTAAAGAAAATTAAAAGCGCTCAAATGGCCCCTATGAGTGTTATACTATTACATTCTACTGTATATCATTATATTATTACTGATGCATCAATAAGCGGTGTACATAAGCAACATTTCACTACTGTAATTGGTTGAAGGGGAGCTCATTGAACTGCTTTACAGTATATGATGTTAGCAGTTTAAATTATAAAAAAATGCATCATACTTTATAAACTCATCATTTGTTCCATATGTCAAACGATATGTTACCATAGCTGTCATATAGCTGTACGTGTAGAGGAGTAAACAGTACAATATTTCAACCCTGAATTGTAGTGGAGTACAAGTATAAAGTTGCATGTAGTGGAAATACTCAAGTAGAGTACAAATACCTCACATACACTACTTGACTGAACACTTAAATACTTACTTACATTCCACCACTGCAGTGAGATCATATGAAATCATACTGAATAAAGAGGTATTTGTCCTTGTTAATCCAAAAGCATATAGGTTTTGACCAACTGTTAGTTTAACATTTAGGCCCAGTGTACTTACAAAATATTTAACGTGGTTCTCTCTTTTTTATGTGATTTGTTTTATCTCGTTCCTTCTCTTTTGTAAGATACTCTATGTATGCACAGTATGTTGCTGGCCTGCAACAAAAATCATGAAGATATTTCCATCCATAACTGACAAACCTAGTTAATAAATGTCACCCTACCTTATGTTTCATACAGATATAATACATTTTATTGGTCCTAAAATATATTAGGAGCATCCCTATCAGGGGTTCCCCTGGAAATTTGTTATTGGAGGTTGTAAACCGCAAAGCAAACATACGATGTGATCACTAAATCAATTCTGATGTGTCTAATAGATGGCCTTGCTCATCAAATACGTGGCCCTTTCTGTGTGATTTACTGCCCTGTTTGTTTTTTATCTGAAGGCTAATTTAGTTTCATTAAAGTATAATAATTTCCTCTGACATTAACAGAGAGGTGATGCAGGAAAAACCCGAGCAACTGTCACTGTTTTCTACACTTGTTTACTACCCATCCTAATTATTTAGTAATTATTTTTAGTATTTAGTGGTCTGGAAATCATGTGTTACCTGGCAATGTCGGCTTGACTTTCTTCCGCGGGCCATCCAACGTCCTTTGGTTGAGCTCAAGGGTTCTGGGTGGAGGCTGTGGTGTTTGTGTGCCGGTCATGGCCATAAAGGGAAGGTTCTCTGTCCCATTAGGTCCCACTGGGTAGGTAAAAAGGTAAGGTTACCAACCAAATACATAATAATGGATCAGGCATTCTGCTATTTTGCTTCCATAACGTGTCTTCTTTCAGACTAGTGGAAAGAAAACATCCAAAATAAGCATTTAGTTGTTTATTTTACTACTTTGTCTATTTGCGTCTGTAGATTTCTCTTAAATTCAACAAAAGTTAGCATTAGATAATGCCTCATTTATATATTTATCATAAAATGTAACAGTGTCTTGAGTGTCTTAACAGTGTCTTGAAAAATGTATGGAATCCATAAATTTAAAGGCCATTTTCTCAAAATTAGTTTTTTTATCATATTCTGAGCCAGAAATCTCCACTTCATACATACACCAAACTTTCCAGTTTCATACCTCTATATTCTGAAGGTTTTTACAGGTTGTTCATACATCATTCATAGCCTGATTTATAGAACATGTTATTCCTAAAAACATGGCAAAATTTGATTTGTTTATGGCTGATTTATGAAGCGATAAAAAGAGAGATCCAAAATTCCCTATGAAAAACCTTTGACTCTAATATGTCAAAGAAATTAAACAAGAATTTTGAACCTGGCTCTATCCAATGTTGAGAGTTCTGCTCTGGAAATGTATGCGAATTAGGATATATATTTGATAAGATAGTGCATAATTTGCATATTTAAACATATATTATCAGCAAACTTGTAATAGAAAAGATAATTGTCTTAATTAATTTAAGTCAGCCGATTAGACTGTTGCTGATCTATTCGCTAAATGATGTAAATGGTAGTGTCTCCCCTTAATATGACATTAATTATCAATTGTAAATATACCGCTCTGAGACCTGGAGTGTCCTCTCTCTGAAAAGGCTTATCTTATGTTGGGAGCACTCAGAGGAAACTACACAAACCCCGAAGACCAAGGCAAATATTCAAGTTTCATGTCACACTTAATAATAATAATAATAATACACATGAGTGGTTATCAAGTGTTACCTGACATTGGGGGCATACAATAGTTCTGCGTGTAATTCCTCGCCCCTCTGTAGTATAGAAAGGTGTTTGATTGCGGCTGTGGTGGTTGCGTGAAGGTCGTGGCCATAGAGGACAGGTTGTGTGTGTCCTGGAACTGGACGGGAGCTCCTTGATAAAACCCAACTGGGAGGGAAAAATGGTAAAAATAAGGCTGAGTAAATAATCATACAGTAGATCAGGCAATTTAATTACACCATCTGTGATTATAGCAACAATAAAATGTTTTTATGCAGTATGCTATACTATTCTTCGTCTTTTTTTTATTGGTAAGAAAACCGAACAGCAGTGACTTTACAAGTAGTACAACAATGATGAGTACAGGGGAGAAATACCCAAGAAAAGACTAAGAAAACAAGGTGCTGCTCGGAGTTTGACATGAAGACATAACAAACCAAACAAATCCAACATAACAAAACCAAAAAAGGATGAAATAACAGGCATAATAATTCTAGTAATAATAACCTCTTAAATAAATTTAAAATAAAAAGGAAAACATGAATAATGAATTAATATTATTAAAGCTGGGGTCTGCGATCTTGGAAAACTACCATAATTTGAAAGTCGCATCGCCTCAGGAGCTCCCTCTAAACCCCCCCCTCCCCTCGAAACTCCTTATAAGGCAACGCCCCCCACACACATGCACGAGCACCGCCGCATCATAACTACTTCACATTTTTCGTAGCTATTTCATCACTAAATTCACTTCTGAAAAATGTTGAGGCGAGAAATCAACGGTGTAGATTTAGAATATTGACAGTTTTACGATGTTAGATGGCGAATCAAACATTTTCTCCACTGTTGTCGGAGTTTAGAAGCTCCACAAACTGCCGGCACAGCTAGCTAGCTCCTGCCGGGATCGCCACCTCTCCACCCGGGCATTCACTCACAGAGACCCCGCTATGAGCTGGAGCGCTCTCAACAGACCGGTCTCGTAGACGAGGGGCTTTATTTCCTTGTTGACGGAGGGAGGGGAGGGGGCAGCAGCTCGCTGGAGAGCCGGCCACAGAGCAGCAGAGAGGGGAGGGAAAGAGAGAGATACCTGCTGAGACAACACGACCCTTTTTAACATTACTCTAATATCTGGAGGGAGATCAGTCCACTCGTTTGTTGCTGTAACGGAAAAAGCAGTTTGAGTAACGTAAATTTTGTTCGGCAATGTTTTCTATCCGCCGTCTCCCCTCGTTGATAATCCTGTTTGTCTGACTTCACTTTGAGCTGTTAGAATAAATAGTTTAAACCTGCAGTATCTTATAAAGTAAACTAACAGAACATAAACAACTAAATCAAAGTTGTATTTTTCGATAATATGGTAATAGTGGTACGAGTTCGTTCTCGTTGTCCGGTATTTTAAGAGCTGAGTTTTCTCTTCCACTCTCCAGTGAACGTGCGGCGGACACGCGCTTTGAATTCACGCTGGTGCACGCTGAGGCTAGAGTACGAGCAGGGAGGCAGGGAGGCATCTGATTGGTTCCTTACAACCGGGACCATTTTTACTGACTGGTAGACGTTTTTACAGGATTACAGCAGCTACAGATGACGGATCTTTTCCGGTCTTTTTTCAGTGCTCATAAGAAACGGATTGCTGTCGGGGTGTAAAGACCATTTCAACCAATATAACAAAAAGTGTATACTGGATAAATCGCAGACCCCAGCTTTAATAAAAGTAATAACTAGGTGGTAATAATAAGGAAGGAATTAAAAATAAGAAATGAGTAGTAATATATTTTAGCTATTTTAGTATGGAGGGACCTTGCAGGGCTTGAGAACTGTGTGGCAGTGGTGGTGATGCTATACTTTTCTTAATGTAGCAGTTTATTAATGTGTAAGATACAACTTTCTCAAATACACAGGCCTTAACAAGAAGAAGTGAAAAATAATTCAATGTTGTGCAAATGGAAGGGGTAACAACATAATGCTTCATGACAAAGGACTATGAAATAATTACATCACCATTGCAAATACTGCTAAAAAAAAATCAGGTGAGATGGTTTAAATGTGCTTGCGAGACATTAAGCAAGTAGTATCTGTCAACCCGTTATATAGTGGTATGTCCATTACACAGTATCCCTGTTTGTATATCAACTTGGGACTATTTTTCTGATGCAGGCTAGCTGATGCTGTCATGATTTTGAGACTGTTTCCTCGATACATTAAATAATTTAGCAGTACCAAGCAGCAACTGTTTAATAACACATCAGCCATAACAACTTTACAAACCAGGAATGGAGGTGGCTGTGTATATGTAAGCTTGTTTTAAGTTCACTTTCTATAGAGTTTTCATATTAATTTGGCTACTTTTATTATTATTATTATCATTCACAGTAGTGGTAGTACTGTTAAAAACAGTAGACAGTGTTGCAGCTATAGTAATGGTATCACTAGTAGTAGTGTAGTGTAGTGGTAGGATAAATTGTGGCGGTAAATGTGTTTTCAGACATGCTTACCGTACTGGTTGTAGCTGGTCTGCTGGTAGAAAGGTGTTTGAATGCAGGGCACAGGTGCACCTGGCTGATAACTCTGTAGTGTGTTCACTTCTGTGTTCATTCTGACTGAGGCTGCTGGTCACTCTGGTTTCTCCTTAGGGATTAGAGAGGGTTAGAGTTAGGGTTTTCATGTGTGCACAAACAGTGGAGACGTAAGGCAATGTTAGGGCATACAGTAAGAAAAATTAAATGAGAGTTGCTCCTGAGCTGCCACTATACACCTCTTACTCATCCTCTACGCGGTATCTCCAAGAGGTTTATCCCTTTATTCATTTACTGGTTAAATAAGAGCTTGATTGTCTAAATGAAACCACTCGGGTATGATGACTCAACCAGTTCCCCGGAGTTTGTGAAGCACTTCTCTATTTCTCCTCACCACTTTTTCTGCCTTGAATTATTGCGTAGAGGAGGAGTGGGAGAGGTTAGTTTGCAATCAGCCACTAGTGCTGCCTATAATATTAATGCAATTTATCAGTTAGACAAAATCGTATCATGTCCAACTATTCATTTTTGGTAGGCATATTAACATTGAAAGTGTCATTTCCTGTTTGAGAAAAGTGGACTACAAACACTGGCCTTGGATGGCTCCCTCTGCTGGTCAACTCAATTAACAGCTAATGAAGGTTTTCCCTCTACTTTATTTGTAGGTTGAGTAAAGTTTGACATAACTAGCAGATGCAAACAATTTGCTAACTAATCTAAATATTGCTTTTGAATAATAATAATAATAAAAAAATCATATCAATGAATGATTTCGGTCAAGCTATCTAAAGCCGATATTTGAGCTATAGTGTTCTGTCCAAGTTAGCTTACTAACTAGCTAAATTACCTAGCTCAATAACTTATTAATAAACAGTTATTTTTACAGGGATCAAACATGCTGTACCTGTTGTGTGCAACCTGATGAGCTTGAACGACGATCAGATAAAAACGTAGACTGGAAAAATTGCTATGAATTATGTTTGTACTTATTGTTATTTAAAATCGAAGCTAACCCCAAGGGACGTTAGGCAACATGTTTTTTTTTTTTTTTTCGGCGATTCTGATTGGTTGATTTGACAATATCATATGTAGCAACATTTCTGGGCTCCTATGGTTTAAACCAACACATGGCATTCGCCACACAGACCATTATTTGTAACCTGCCTTTATTTGTTGATATAATTTCTCTCCCATAACTGTCATGTTTGTGTCAATTTATGGTGGGGGGATTTATGTAAAAAATATCACTGGATATAGAAAACTTCAACAACTACTTGGTGATTCGCTGTGGTTGTATATATATATACGAAGTGTAAAAACTTACAATGAGGCAAAATGTTAAATCCTCTCTAATCAGAACAGATATAAAATACATTATAACCTACAGATCGTCCGTGGTTATATTTGTAATACTCAATTCCTCAGAGGGCTTCCGTAGTTTTAGGCGAAACCATCAGGATACCGTGGATATACGGGTGTTATTATGGTTTGGATTTTGTGTGGGGTTTGGCGTTATTCTCATCCGTATGTACGGATATAGAATAAATTCTTTAAAATCTCTAAAATGTCTTAAACACACTTTACCGTAGTAAAAAGAAAAAAAAGAGCGACGACCGATTTACGCTCGTTCACAACACACCCCCGCGCGATTCAATGGTATGACCCCAGAGGTAGGGTAGACCTGTAAGTGAGACAAATCAAGCCTGTGACAGCGGAGAAACTTGACTTTTATAACAAATAAATACCGAACAGAGGTACGTGCTATTCAAAAGTCCACGCTCGACCTCATTAACTCGCTTCGTTTGACAACGGCGCCGCGTTTTGCCGAGCTGTCAGTACAAATGTGCGGCACATTGCAAAGAAGAGATGACCATTTGCTAACGAGCTAGCGTTAGCTTCCTGCTAGCCGACCGAACAGCTAGCTGCCTCAAAAACAGTCGGGAGTTGAGCAGGAAGAAGTAGCATGCTAGCCAGGAGCTAACTAGCTAGCCTTTTTAGCTAGCCATCCCTATTTTGGGATTGGCATTCCGCTAGCTGGTAACCTTAACTTGGCTGCCTTTTATCGTGACTGTAAGAAAGGCTGTTTTATTTAGTAACGTTAGCACTTCCTCGAAAGACGGATATGTGAATCGGAAAGCACGAATAAACTGTGTATGATGATGATGTTGCAATGTTTTCACTGACGTGAAATCAACTGGTATGAATGACGAGAAAACAACACAGGGCCTAGTTTCTCCTACTTGCAGGCAATCTGTGATCCTTCTGGCACATATATAGTTATATGCTCTATATATTATTGTAATAGCAAGTAGCCGGCAAGTAGCCGGTAGCAGCTACAATTATTGATATGTGATGGTTACCCCCAGTGTGTTCACTGTTGATGAGCGTTAGCATTACACCTCCAATAACTTGAGCTCAATGTTTATCTCATCTGTTGCTACTGTAGTGATGTGAACAGCTGGTTTTGAAGCAGTGGTATTTATGATCAGACTCATTTATGTTGATGTACATGTTCACTTTGCCCTGACATCTGTGTAATGTAGTTACTCTCGATTAATGCTATTTTTTTAAATCATTATAATGATGAATGTTATTTTAAACCTTTTTTTTTTTTTTTTTACTTAATATTGTAATTACTATATATCGTGTGACAAGTTCCATGATAATGACAAGGATTTTTTTTTTTCATCATTATGTTTATTCTGTCACCTTGCTAAGGATACCTGTGTATTTTCTTTTGTGTTACTGCTGCTTAAGCCTGGTTCACTACTAAGATATAATCTATTCACTTAGGGGAACATTAGGATTGCTTTAAACAGTCCAAACTGCTGGATGGGAAGGTGGTGATGTTTACGTGATAACATGTTTATTAAGAAACTGAATCCAAGAGTGTTTATTTTTTTTGAATTCCTGTAACTCACTTCTGTATTCCTGTTTTTGTTTTGTTTTTTCTATCAGGCTGAAAGAGAAACTGTACAATGTCCTTAAAGCCGCGGGTGGTGGACTTTGACGAGACATGGAACAAGCTACTGACGACAATCAAGGCTGTTGTGATGCTTGACTATGTGGAGAGAGCCACGTGGAATGATCGCTTCTCGTATCCTATGCCAACTTGGACCATATTGAAATTTAATAAGAAGAGAAGTTTTAGAAGCAGAGTTTATGGACAGGAAAACACACATGTGCTTTAGTACAGTAAAGCAGGTGCCAGCTTGCATATAGTTTTCTGTATTTGACTTTAAACACCAAATATGGCTAATTCAGATAGACACTATCAGTTTTGATATGTTAAATGTCAGTGTGAAATGAGCTGTTTTTGTCCAGGCAGAGGGCTAAGCATTAAGTTATTATTTAGAATCACTAACATAGCAAAAGCCATATCTAGTATTACATACATACTACATCTTTATTAACTGGATATTTACATCTATACATAATGGAATCATGTTTGTCCTCATTATTTATCCTAAATTCCGACACCAGTGACATTTATGCCTTGTGCGTTGCATACCCAGAGCCTCTGGGTGAGAGATTATACACAGAGACCAAGGTGTTTCTTGAGAATCATGTTCGGCAGTTGTACAAGGTAAGCACTCCCAAAAGCTCTCCCAACGGCTGGCAAAGAAATACCTTTTGAGTGCTTTTTTATTCCTGCGTTGTGCATCTTTCCATAACACGTGTCATCCTTGTGTATGTATTTTAGAAAGTCCTGGATTCAGAGGAGAAGGTTTTAGTGATGTACCACAGATACTGGGACGAGTACAGCAGAGGAGCTGACTACATGGACTGCTTGTACAGGTAACATTGCTGCCTTTTATGTTCTTTGTTTCTACTTGACTGATATAGTATTTCTAATCAGTGAGTCATTATGCTGATTCACAATTTAGTGCTTTTTTTTTTTTTTTTCTCCTCCACCTTTACTCTCACAAACAAAAGGTCAGTGCAAAACTTTGCAGTGCCAGTTTCGTTTTTTTTTCAGACGTATTCTCAGTGTGTGGTGTGAGTGTATGATGAGACTGTTTCCTTAAAGGTGCTCTATATGTTATCCAGAGCATTAATACAGCAGCAAACAACTATTTGCTATGTAAAGATATAGAGGAGTAACGTCTACCTGAGCAGAGAATGAAGTCTCCCTCCCTCTGTGTGTGTTGTAATCCAAGCTTCTTCATGCTTTGTTGACATACCAGGGCCGGTCGCGCATGCTTTTAGTGCATGTTCGTGCATGTGAGCGTGCCCTGCTGGCTAGCTCACGGCTGCCGCTCTGCACTGCTCTCATACGGAAGGTTACAGCTGATTGCCGCGGAAGTGTAGCCCCCGACCTCTGGTTCCCCCTCAGGTCAACACTGTCAGTATTTTTGCTGTCGTTTCCACTGTTAGCGCAGTTAGCTAAGAGACACCGGCTCAGCCGCGGCCATGTTGAGAGCCGCGCGGAGGCAATAGAAATGCTTCCAACCCCGCATTTAGCACCTTTAAATTCACAATGGTGTTAAAACTGTTTGGGTGCTTTGTTTTGTTGTCTTTTCGACATGTTTTTCAAGTACAGATGAAGGACATGTCTGCGTTCAGCCTGCCGTTGTCAGTGTAGAGTGTTCACGTACAATTTGTAACGGAAGTCGCGAGCCAAAGCAGGTGTCTGTCTTCGTCAGACCTGGTTCTTTAAAGTTGGCTCTGTAGTGTCAAGGTCCTTTAGATGCACACAGAGTGTACTCATTCTATCACAAGCTACACCTAAAGTTTTTGTACACTTAAAATATTACCTTGAAAAGTGTGAAGTGCCCAACGTGCATTTGGTGTGTCCTGATCCATTCTAAATCAATACTCCCTTGGAGAGCTTTCAGATCTATTTTTATACGTACTTCCCACCAGACTGTCTGTGCATACATATTCCTTTGTAATTTATTATGTCAGCGTGAGTGAGAGAGAGAGAGAGCGGCTCTTGGCTTTAGCGGTGACATAGTAGTGTTGGGTTCTTAATATAGAAGAAGTTCTCTTATTTTGCTCATCTGATGTCTGCGAATATCCATGTGTGTGTTCTGACAAATTATCCTCTCGCGGACCGAAGTGCCAACTGAATCAAAACAAATCATTAACACCCTCGATCGCAATTCTGCTCTCCAGGTTTCATGGTTAGTGTTACTCGACACCGGCCGTCGTATTAGCAGTCCCTTTAACACTCGATGCTGGTGTTTTATGCTCGTCAAAGCTCGATCGTTTGAGAGAAATCGGGCCGAGTGTGATTACTGATAGAGGCAGACGGCACAGCTGTGAAAACTACAACACCACATAAGAAATAAATAAATCAAAATATGTGTGTCGGTCTTTCTGGTGGCTGTCCTGCTGCTAACGCTTCCTTTTAAAAAATGTTGAAACGCACCAGAGATGTGTTGAGACACAATTCCAGTGTATTCATTTCAACATCATTGTATCTGTCTTGTGAATTAGGGACATCAGTATAATGAATCTCCCTCGTACTCCGTGCGCTTTGGTGCAATCCAAAAGTTTTCCAGTGAGACAGAAACTCTGCCTTGTGTCAGAGCTGCATTAACTATCGACTGTTAACCGAGTTCACACAGCCAACAAGATTACTGTCTGTCTGCTGTTCTGCGCAGGTGCAGGTAGTGCACCGTGGGATTATCAGATCTTTTTTGCCAGAAACTGCTGCCCACAGAGGGTTAATGAGAGCAGTGAGACACAACCGTACAGTAAACGTGTGGGCTGCATAGACAAAACAATGTGCTAGTAATGCTCTGTGGAGCTGCAGACGTGGATGATGTAACTCCCATTGATTTTTAGAGCTCTGATCCTTTCACAATAAAACAAAGTAAATTGATTCACGGTTGATATATCAAACACGATCCACGCGAGATTTAAGAAGGGATGTTTCTCTTGATATTATCTGAATAATCTTAATCTGTTGGGTCTATTATTAGTCAGATGTTTTTAATCTTTCGAACCGATAATGAATAATAGGGATGTACCGCGCCGATACCAGTGTTTAATTAATAAGATGTACGCCTCACTGTGTGGAAGTGACGTTATGTGGAAGGCAACATCAGGCTTGACTTAAACATTACTTTCCTAACTTTGTCAAACAAAATGTAACAAATAAATGCATAGATCATAGATAAATTGTTATCGTGGCCGCAATAGTCATGTAGTGAAAATCTGATATCTTGACAGCCCTATGTGTGTGCTTAATATGTTGTACAATAAACACAGGTATTTTCACTCTAATATTCATAAATTAATTATTGTGTTATTAACATGTCTGCCTCTGGCTCAGGAATCCTGGATATTGTTTGCGTTCATTGGCTAACCCTGACACTCAATAGCCACAGAGGGAGTGAGTGAGTGACCATTAGGGTAACCAAAGAATGACCGTCTCACGTAGCCTCCGTGAGTGAATGAACTCAACTTGCAACAACTGGTGGCAGCAGCAGTGCTGTTGTATAAGTGTTTCTTCACAAACACACATACACTCGTTAGATATTAGATGACATCTCCTCAAAACTCCTCTTGATGCAGTTGATATTTTAACATCTTGACCTCCCACCCCACTTTGTTCAGGTATCTCAACACTCAGTTCATCAAGAAGAACAAACTAACAGAAGCAGACCTACAGTACGGCTACGGGGGAGTGGACATGAACGAGCCGCTCATGGAGATTGGAGAGGTATTTACTTGATTTTTTTTTTTTTTTGCACTGGTATAAAAAAAAAAAATGTCCTCCACACTTCCACACCCACTAGGGTTGTTAGATCAAATTTAAGAGCACATTCACAGAGTGATTGAGAGATTACTGGGATTCCACTTCTTGGAATCCCAGTACCCAGGTCCAAGATTTCATCTTACACCGGCCAACCACAACGACCTGCTCACTGATCTGTTTAAAACTCTTGTTGTATGCTGTCGTTTCTTCTGTCGTTGCAGTTGGCGCTCGATATGTGGAGGAAGCTAATGATCGAGCCCCTTCAGGCCGTCCTGATCCGGATGTTGCTGAATGAAATCAAAAAGTATGTTTTTCACGCAAGCTGATCCACAAGAAATGATCTTCTGAAATCCATTTTTTGTTGTTGTCTAAGATGAATATTTCTGGCTTTGTGCAAAGGTAGAGATAAGAGGGATAGCGTATTTAGTCCTGGTATTCTAACTGTACACTAATTTGTTTGTAATTAGCATTATTGCAATGCCAGATTTCCAGTCTTTCACACGGTTAATGTCTGGACATGTAGTCTAATTGGGCTTTGACCTACACTTAAAAAGTATGATATGAAACATTTCCACATTAATATGTTCCAAAAACAACTAGACCTGTGTTATATATTTTGTTGAGTTGTATATACTTGCAATATCCCAAATGTTTCCAACAATTTTCAAACCTCGAGAAATCCATAATGTTAATAAAGGTAACGGTCCTTTTCAGGTCATATCCCCTTTGCGCATGTGTCAGCGTTGTGGTTGTCTGCCAGAAGCTGTCATATAAATTGACTTTTTAATCAAGTTTTAAGCCACATTTTTACGATACACTTTTCCAGATCTTGTTCGTTTTTAAATCTATATTTGAACCGGATGAAGGATTTTAGTCATCCGATGTCTAGATCTGAAGTTATCAGGGAAACAAGCTGAGCAAACACTGGCGGCAGCTCAGCTCGCATCCTGTGTTCGCCGAACAGCGTCAGAGAAACACAGATTTTTAACGTGAAACTGCTTTACTCAGCGTTTTACTAGTTTTATTCACCGTGTCCATTTGTTTTTGAGAAGAGAAGACCTCTGCAGATAATTCGGCTCCTGGTAAAAACCTCCTGAACACTGAAGGAATCCTAACCGGGAGAAGCTGACTGCAATGGTGGTGAAGACAACAACTCCCATGATCCCACGCTACTTCACGACGTCGCCAGACTCCGTCTTTTTTTATTGTTTTGATTGAGAGACCCCTATAACGGCAGAAAATTTCATGCGTGCGTTTAACAGTGTTCCCACCATGCTAATAATTTCAGCGCTCGGCAAACAAAAATAATCCAAACATTCAGACCTAACAGCGTCTTCCTCGTGTCTTCCAGTGATCGTTGTGGGGAGAACCCTAACCAGAAGGTAATCCACGGGGTCATCAACTCCTTTGTTCATGTTGAACAGTACAAGAAGAAGTTTCCACTAAAGGTGAGACAACAAAATAATGACCCAGAGGATAACAATTTGTTTGCATTAGGGCTATTTATTCAGTTATTGTAGATCATGTGAACAATGAAGTCAAAATGCAAGCAAAAAAAAAAATGTTCTTGTTGTGCTGCTTAATGTCTGTATTTACTATTTGTGTGTATCGTTGTGCATTATGCACAAGATGCACAGTAGTCGTCTGTGTATATCCATGTATACTAAATCCTATGCGGGGCCATATCCTCTTCCTGTGTTGCAGTTTTATCAGGAAATCTTCGAAGGGCCATTTCTGTCAAAAACGGGAGAGTATTACAAACAGGAAGCCTCCAATCTACTGCAAGAATCCAACTGCTCACAGTATATGGAGAAGGTATGGGGTGATGGACAGATAATGAAAGTATGTGTATGTTCAAGCTGCCATGTGAACCTATGAGCTTCACTATGTGCCCGGGCCTGTGTGTGCGTGTGTGTGTGAACTGTCAGCCAGGTCGTGTAGCTCTGGTGACATAAGAGTTTTAATCTGAGTATTAGCTCTACCATTAACTCGCTAAGGCTGAGATCACAGAGCCCTGGGCGACCTCAGATGCCATGAGCCCGCTGTCTGTCTCTCTCTCTCTCTCTCATTCATTCATTCTGGTAATAATCAGATTTCTCTGATAGATTTATCCCTCCAGCGTGTAAACAGGATCATCATTAAAGCTTTACCAGGCATTAGGGCAGTATGTGATATGACTGCGGAAGAGCAGCAGCAGACACTGTAGTACAGTTCAGTCCCCTCCCGTCTGGACGGGGTCAATCACAGTTACTCATCTGACCCAGTTTACAGCTGTTGGGAGGCAGCTTTTTCTCTTTCTTCCTTTCTTTCTTTCTTACTTATTCTTATGTGCTGTGTGCTCAAAAAATATATGAGAGACTGAACAATAACAACTGCCCTGTCACCACAGAACAACGTTCTAGCCAATATGCTTTTTTCTAATTCTGTTAACGGTTCTAGGTTTTGACAGGGTTAACAATATTTAGTGGAGGCAGGGTTGGAAAGTAAAGTAAATTATAGGTTTAAGCAGCCATAAGGCAACTGGGTTTCTGTTTCACAATTTGGTCATGAATGAAAAAAACAAATGTGATTTATATTTGTAGCATTTGTTTAGAATTCACCAGAGTTACAGTAAATCTGAAACAATTCATATCAAAAGTGAAACTGTTTGCTGAAGATGGTTACTTGGAAATTCAGGAAAGTTCAGTCTAAATCATTTTGGATGAGACTGAGCGGTTCTGCTAAGTTTTATTTGAATTCATTATACAGTAAGAATTGTTTAAAAATGTCTCGCTTATCATAGCAAATTTCTTGCTATTATAATAATAATTCAACATTTTGCCAAAATTCATATTTCAAGATAAATGAATGAAAATCAAACTGTCTCTGTCTGCTAAAAACATCAAAAGATGAAGTAAATATTGAGTTAAAAAAAATAAAATGTTTACAGTATCATTTAACGTCAATAGGGGTACAGCAATATGTTGTGGTTCAATATGTTGTGATGCAAAAATGTGACAGTAGGCTTTGTGGAGTTGAAAAACTAATTGCAATATCAGATCCGACTCCCAAAAAGCACCATCTAAAAAAAAAAAAAAACTACTACTGAAACTACTTGTGTTTCACTACTTGCATTGGTAACAGTCCATTTAACCCACATATATACAGCTTTAGGGTTGTACTGAATGTCATTATTTTACATTCGAAGCTTCTATTGAGGAATGAAGCTTCGAATGTCTGTCACCCGCTCAAACCCGTGAAGTATGCTTACCAGAACCTGCCTGACCCGCGGGTTGTGGGTCCACCCGCGCATCACTACTATGCAATTACCACTGGAATCTAATACTACAAATAGTACAATACTAATAATGTCAGTGTAGCCTAGTTTTTTTTAGCTGCAACTGTGCATAAATACCGTGTTTAAACAGAATGAGTAAACGTGAAAAAAAAGAAAATCTAGGCAGCATTCAAATGTTGATTTAGAATTTGAATGTCAACGTTGTGAATGAGGCTTTGCACTCTTCGGTACAGCCCTATACAGGTTCTATTAAAAATGTATTTAAGCAAGGTATTAGTAAAATGATATATTTGGCTTTTTGAAACCTGCAGATAACATTGTAATGTACTGATTTTGTTGGAGTTTCATTTGACAAACTGACCCTTGTGCCCTTCTCTTTTCCAACCTTTGTCTTCCTCCAGGTTTTGGGGCGGTTGAAAGACGAAGAGATGAGATGTCGGAAGTACCTGCACCCCAGCTCCTACGCCAAAGTCATCCATGAATGCCAGCAGAGGATGGTGGCAGATCATCTGCAGTTCCTGCACGGGGAGTGCCAGAGCATTATTCGGCAGGAGAAGAGAGAAGGTCGGTGCACCGCGGTCCTTTGTGTCCCTAATGCATGGATCTGTTTTTTTGTACGAAACAAAATTATTAAATATACAACTGTGTGTGTGTTGTTTTGTCCAGACATGGCCAACATGTACACCCTGTTGCGGGCCGTGGCCAGCGGGCTGCCCCACATGATCCAGGAGCTGCAGGTCCATATCCACAACGAGGGCATCCGAGGCACCAGTAACCTCTCTCAGGAAAACGTTAGTACCGCAGCGCTACACAGTGTGTGAAGACATGCCTGCACTTATACGTACAGTATAGTGGATTTTCAAGCTGCTTGTTGGAAAATAGCTTCGGAAGGGCTTTTGAACGTGCATTTCCACAATCGTGTTTTTCGTGATAGTGTTACTGATCTCCATTTTGCTTTCATCACAGGTTGTTGTACTGCTGAAGCTTGAATGCAACATGATTTGATGTTTTTATGCTAAAGCAAATTTACAAGATAAATTGTGGCTTCCTTATAGAGATCAACAGTGAGATTCCGAAAGTGAAAATCCCATTCATATTCGAATCGCGGATTTGATTATATGCTATAATGTCGTAACCTCCCAAGGTAGACTTACCACGAGCTATGAGACCGTGAAACGATGAAATATGCTCCTGTAGAAGCCGTAAGTCTGTATGATATCAACCTTGTTTTAAGAAAAAACATGTTTTATTCGCAATGTCATGGAGTAAGTATTACACTACCCACAATCCTAAGTGTAATAGCGATGTCTCTGATTGGTGGAGCTCACTGTAACCATGGAAAGGTGTACCGCACCCACGAACAGCTAGTGAGCGTACGTGCTCGTACGTGCTGCTACATGGTCATTCGTTTACATGGTCTGCTCCCGGATTTCAAACCGGGCCAACTTAGGCGGCTCGTTTGGAAACTTTCTCTCATATTACGAAAATAGTTCACAATAGTTCAAAACATTAGAGGCGAGAAATAAGCCCCGCATTTGCTGAATCGGTCTTCATTGTTGATCGACAGCGGCTAGTTTTAACGTTTTCAGGAGATTCCGGAGAAGACGAGTAGCCATTCGCAAATGGTATAAGGGATGAGTAGTTCCTTCACTCTTAAAATAATGATGTACAGTCTTGTACCTTTGCCTTTTTTTTTCCATTTTCCAATTATTTCTTTTTTGCTCCGAATCAAATGTTTCATGGTCACTATTCATCTCTTAGCTTGGTTGGCTTGGTTCCATGCTTACAGCTCTTTACATGAGGATTTTCTGTAGCGTAAATGATTGGGAAATTCACTTCCGGAACCAGAGTCGTTTAAAAAACTGGTCACTGTTGAGCCCTATATTTGTTCAGTATTGCTGCTGCTTTTTGGATAATAATTTACCAGAGGCTGTAGCCTTCTGCCCATACGGTCCCGTTGCTTTAAAACAGACCGAGATTGATTGTTTCAACTGCTGTAAAAAATGCCATTTTCGTCCGTTAACTTCAGCTGCAAATAATTCATCTTTTCATACGACTTTGTCTCTCTCTCTTCTGGTTTCTCCAGATGCCAACCCTGTTCGTGGAGTCGGTGCTGGAGGTTCACAGTAAATTTGTTCAGCTCATAAACACAGTTCTAAATGGAGATCAGCACTTCATGAGTGCACTCGATAAGGTAATAAACCCCCGTGCTCTTTATAGCTGCTGCCTCATTGAACGGCATACTCATAACAGTCACTAGATGGTATACTTTCTGTAACTGCAAAAAACTACAGACAAACATGTGTTAAAGTGTAATTATGTACATAATCTTTTCACTATTGGACTGATTTTGTTTATTTGATTTCTCTTTTCTCAGGCTTTGACGTCTGTGGTGAACTTCAGGGAGCCCAAGTCCATCTGTAAAGCCCCTGAACTGGTGAGTGCACATGCACACGTACACAAACACGCACGCACACACACACGTTATTATTATACACAGTGCCTTGACCGAGTCATGCCCCCTCCCGGTGTGTCTGTGCAGCTGGCGAAATACTGTGACAATCTGCTGAAAAAGTCTGCAAAGGGAATGACGGAGAACGAGGTGGAGGACAAGCTGACGAGCTTCATCACAGTGTTCAAGTACATAGACGACAAGGACATCTTTCAAAAGGTGACCTCTCATGCTGGGATATAACAAAAACGTTGTTTTTTTTCTCAAATATCTTGTGACAATGTGATTTACAAACCTTGACTAGAAGGGTGGTTTAGTCCATTTTTAGCATCCTCAACAGTCCCCGAATACTCCGAAGGGACGTTCTGTTTTTCGAGCCAATGTTTTTTTTCTGTTTTCCACAGTTTTATGCCAGAATGCTAGCAAAGCGGTTAATACACGGTTTATCATTGTCGATGGACTCAGAAGAAGCAATGATCAACAAACTAAAGGTAAATGCAAAGCTAAACATTATAAGACTTGTGATATGTCTGACACTACCAGTGCCAGTTTTCTTTAATACCCCTCTGTTCAAATACTCCTCTTGTCCTCCTCCTTTATTTCTTACAGCAAGCTTGCGGCTACGAGTTCACGAGCAAACTCCACAGAATGTACACAGACATGAGCGTGAGCGCCGACCTCAACAACAAGTTCAACAATTTCATCAAGACGCAGGAGACGGTGGTGGACCTGGGCATCAGCTTCCAGATCTATGTATTACAGGTGAGGAGGACCTCCGACGTGGCCGACATTACCTCGCTCGTACCAACAGCTATAGGATTAAGATCTGAGAATATTACGAGCATTACAGTGGAAACCGCTTATAGCGATCACGGTTACAGCGATCAACCGCTCGTGTGGATCAAAAAGCTCGGGACAGAATCATTCCTATACAAACGCTGCTTAAATAATTTGCTTATAGTGATCAAGTAGTCCGCTTACAGTGTTCATTTGGGGTCTTTTCATACATGACAACACGTGGAAAAAGCCGGCCACACTGTCTCACTTTTGGTGAAGGAAAAGGCAGAAGAATTATCAGCGAGCCAGTAAATAGCGAAGAGGTCCGTTTCATTACTTTGTATTCATGCAATAAATATATCAATTAGATGGTAATCTGCATGAGAAACGATGCACAACAACAACAATTCGGTCATAATAATCATCCGCTTACAGTGCTCAATTTGACCCGGACAGACGTGATCACTATGCGCGGTTTCCACTGTAATTAGATATTTGTGCTTACAATCGTATCACTCTATATATTAACCCTGGCTTTATCAGACAGGTTGGATTCTACCAACCACAGCTTTTGTCCCCCAGCGTTTTCAGTACAAATGTGTAAATGTTGTTGTAAACGCCTTGTTGGTTGCAGGCTGGAGCCTGGCCTCTCACGCACGTCCCCTCCTCCACATTCGCCATCCCCCAAGAACTAGAGAAGAGTGTGCAGATGGTGAGTTCGCTCTCGTGGAGCACACAGCTGAATTGTCCGTATTAGGGTTTGTACTGATTAAAAGGAGCACGTCGCAAAATAAATTCCGTCTTCACCTCCTTTTTTTTTACAGTTTGAGTTGTTCTATAATCAGCACTTCAGTGGGAGGAAGTTGACCTGGCTGCACTATCTCTGCACAGGTAACACACACGCATAATATTTAGAAACTATAATATGATCAATTCCATTCATAAAAACGGGTTGAATAGTAATATAGTTGGTTCAATCATATATACCGCCCATTCATTCATCGGTGTCCGCTCGTCTCAAACAGGCGAGGTGAAGATGAACTACCTGTCCAAGCCCTACGTTGCCATGGTGACCACCTACCAGATGGCTGTGCTGCTGGCCTTCAACAACAGCCAGACGGTGACCTACAAGGAGCTGCAGGACGGCACCCAGATGAACGAGAAGGAGCTACAGAAGACCATCAGGTCCCTGCTGGACGTCAAGATGCTCAACCACGACTCGCAAAAGGTCTGAGCTTTCATGTGCAACAAGTGGAATTTGAAGCGCATCCCACAATAGTCCCACGGTGTTTGTGTCGTTGGTAATGGGTATTGATTTGTGTTTATTTGTACCAGATGTCTTGTAGAGTCCTTGTCCCATGTGGAAAAAAGCGATGATGATTATTTGAATGCAGGATGTCTTCCCCTCTGCTCACAGGAGGAGATTGAAACCGAGTCCACGTTTTCATTAAATATGAGTTTCACCAGTAAAAGGACGAAGTTCAAGATCACAACGTCGATGCAGAAAGACACACCGCAGGTTAGACAACACGGTCATCTGAATGTTTTCTCAAGATTTTCCGTCAACGTTGATATCTAAATCTACCTCGTCACACATCTGTCCGATCACTAGGAGATGGAGCAGACGAGGAGCGCCGTAGACGAGGACCGCAAAATGTATTTACAAGCTGCTATAGTGAGAATCATGAAGGCCCGCAAGGTGCTCCGACACAACGCCCTCATCCAGGAGGTGGGTGGAAGTCCTCTCATTTCAAAACCTTTTATTTTTATTGATTTCTGTGTAATTTGAGGGGAAACGGGTAAATAGTGTGTGCGTGCACGCCACCCAAGCAGGCAGCGAACTCACCTGAAGTAGCTGTCGAAGGGATTTAATTTGGTAATATGCTGTTCTAAAGATGGGGTTTTTTTGCCCATTTTGTGGCCATTATTTTGGTCATTAAACAAGCCAAACGTTTCAATGTTTAATGTTTTCTGTATCCTTTAGTCTTTAGTCTTTATCATCCCAGGAGGGAATTTTGTTCAAAAAGCCTGCACACGTTTGTGTCTCACACAAGAAAAAAAGATAGAGATTCACAAAATAAATACAGTAGACTTATATATACACATATACATTTATTTATATTAAAGCTGTCAATCGATTAAAATATTTTATCACGGTTAATCATATGACTGTCCATAGTTAATCGTGATTAATTGCAAGTTAGTCGCACATTTTTTATATCTGTTCAAAATGTACCCTAAAGGGTGATTTATCAAGTATTTAATACTCTTATCAACATGGGAGTGGGCAAATATGCTTACTTTATGCAAATGTATGTATATATTTATTATTGGAAATCAATTAACAACACAAAACAATGACAAATATTGTCCAGAAACCCTCACAGGTACTGCATTTAGCATAAGAAATATGCTCAAATCATAAAACAAATTTGCGTTAACGGGTTAGTATCGCATTTGAAAGCCCTACTATAAATATTCATGTATCCCCACATCTCACATATACTTTGAGTACATACACATGTACAACCACTCCCATATATATATGTGTTTATATACACAAAGGGGTCATAATGTAGTTATCACTCCAATTTACATGTTTAATAAAAATATAGATGAAGATATAGCTGGCAGCATTCTTGAATCCCTGTTTGTAACATTAGATCAACTGTTTTTTTAATCGCTGTTTTCCCAAACTTCCCCTTGTGTCGCAGGTCATCAATCAGTCCAAAGCCAGGTTCAACCCAAGTATCAGCATGATCAAGAAGTGCATCGAGGTGCTCATCGACAAGCAGTACATCGAGCGAAGCCAGACCTCGGCGGACGAGTACAGCTACGTGGCGTAGGCAAAGACGGAGGCCGAGCCAGGGAGCGCTTCCACACAAAACACTCGCCTGTGTGACGGACCGGCACGTGCAGGTTTAAAAAACGTGAAATAAATAACAAAACCGACTCATTCATCCATTTAGGTTTTGGGACTTGTTGCTGTTCTGCTGTGATTCTATGCGGTGACTAAAAAGCAGGACTGGTGCCTCTCATCTTTGAAAAACAACAAAAGGTCATCGCGTCGCGTCAGACAGCCAGCTAACACACACCTACCCACCAGACCCTCCTCCCCCCCCGACCCCAACCCCACCTTCTGATTTTTAAGCTGTTTACAACATCACCAGTGCCACGCACCCGTGCGTCAAAAACGACAAAAGAGAAGATTGCCTATCGCCGTCGGAGAGGAAAAGAGCTGATAAACATACTAGCCCGAACCCGAAAAATAAAGGAGAAAAAATGAAACCTGGGGAAAGAGTTAGTAGTTTGTGACATCGATGACACATTGGTGGCTACACACATTAAAAAAAAACATGCTTTCTTTTCTCACGTTTGCAGTTGTTGTGTGTTTATTTTTTCTTTTCTTTGTTAAATGTACTGAAGTTAGGAAAAAAATATTGTAATAAAACTGGTATACTGACTATTGTATCTACTTTCAAATGTAAAGAAAAAATGAGGTGACAAACATGATCCTGCTGCTTGTCAAATAAATAAATAAAAACACTGAAAGGTTTTATGTAAACATTTGTCACGTGTATCAATATGTCCAGTCGTTTCTGCTGTTTGTACTCTTGATGCTGAAATTGTATCGCTATGTAACAGGTGCTTTTCTGATTCCCGTAACTTTGTCCTATGCTGTAATCAAGCTGATCTGAATTGGTCTGGTGCCAAAAGAGGTAGAATTTAGACAACCGATCAAGCAACTGGGTGCAATAACACCAATATACCAAAATCAGATAGGAACAAAATCTAACAAAGGTGTAAAATAATTAGCAATACTGCCACGCTTTTACTGTGAAGCAGCTGCAGGGAGTGATTTATCATTTGATGAAACAAATGTAAAGAAAGGAATTGACTTCACTGCAGCTCTGAGGAGGGGCGGACGTGAGGAAACACTGAGGCTCTGATCTGTTCGGTGAAAACAGATCAGAGAACAGGAACAAAGGAGCACATTGAAACTACAAACAACAATGGCTATGTTTTGCTTTTGCTATGAGACTACTGAACACTGGGACTCAAGTCGTTATGTTGACACCAACACAGCACAGCAGTTGGCTCAGGGATCTCTAGCAACAAAATGAGAAAAAAAAAAAAAATCTCATCAGTTTATAGTAGGGCTGTCAAAGTTAACACAGTGAAGATACTGGCCATCATATGAAACTAGAAAACAGAAGGAATCCATTGGTACCAACGATTTCATGCTAAGGAAAAACTGGCATGGCCATTTCAATAGGGGTCCCTTGACCTCTGACCTCAAGGTACCTGAATGAAAATGGATTCTATGGGTACCCACGAGTCTCCCCTTGTACAGACTTGCCCACTTTATGATAATCACATGCAGTTTGGAGCAAGTCATAGTCAAGTCAGCACACTGACACACTGACAGCTGTTGTTACCTGTTGGGCTTGAAATTGCCATGTTATAACTTGAGTATATTTTTTTATGCTAAATGCAGTACCTGTGAGGGTTTCTGGACAATATTTGTCCTTGTTTCGTGTTGTTAATTGATTTCCAATAATTAATATATACATACATTTGCATTAAGCAAGCATATTTGGCTCAAATGAGAGTGAAATATAGAAAAGTGATATAAAGCAATAGTGAGTTACTGAGCATGAACACATTTGTAGTTGCTTTAGATGCGCAGCAAACTACAGCTTTAAAAAAAAAAAAAAAAATCTGCGTCATGCGTACATGCGCGTTCAGTACGCAGCCCTCGCGACTACCACAGAGCTCCGCGGTGAGCCCGTGAAGCCAGCTGTTTGTGCTGCTGACAGCTGTCCATGGTGCTGACTCAGGGCAGAATGAGCGAGAAAAACCTCCTTTATCAGGAGGGAAGACGAAGCACTATGGTCTAAACATAAAGTATTGTTAAAAAAAAAATTAAATTAAAATTGAAATTGAGCGTTGAGAATGTGACACGTGTCGCATCTTGGCCATGTTTATATTATTTGTAATTTATTGATTCAAACGGTGATATATATAAGCAAGCAGGAAAACGCTACTTCCTACTGTATCTTACTCTTTTAGTAAGTTTATATATGCTTTTTATGACAGTATTTGGCATGCAGGACCTCGTGGCGCAACGGTAGCGCGTCTGACTCCAGATCAGAAGGTTGCGTGTTCAAATCACGTCGGGGTCAAATCTTTTGAACTGCAACACTGTGAAGGTAATGACCTTTACATTGATGCCGAATGTAAATATACATACAATGGTTGTCCAGTGCGACATTAAAACATCTACTGTCAATGTAACGCAACGCAAATCAACAAAGTTCCTCCCTATTTGATACTAATAATATAAATAAATATGAATATATGATTTTTCAGTTTAACTTTATAGCCTAGTCATTTTTTCAGACTGTAATGTGTTTTTTTTTTTTTAGAATAGTATATAATTCCTTTATTGTCATTGCACAGAGTACAACAAAATTAAATAGTAATCCTGACTGTGCATACACATTTATTAAACAGTAGTACAAATACTACAAAAAAAAGATATATTATGAATAGAAAATGTGTATTTGCTTGACTTATAAAAACAGTAAGATATTGCACATCATATAGTGCACGTTGCTGAGTTGTATTGGCTCTATGTACACAAGTAATAAATAAATACAGGAATAAAAAATGTACAAAGGAATAACTGAGGTGCAGTTGGAATGTAAACATACAGTTCTATATATAAAGGGTGAAGTTGAAATGTAAAAATGTAAAGTAGAGCTCGGTTGGGTTTCCTATAACATAAAGTGTACCTACATAACAGTTTGTCTGATGGAACTCCACAGGGTTGTATATGGGGGGAAACAACCCCATGCATTTGCGATAGACATTTAATTAAATTTAAATCATATTCATGTTGTTGCTGTATTTTTTATATACATTGCTGTATTGCTGTAATAGAGGCATTTCATCCACACACCAGATGGCAATGAGACAGTTTAATAAAATGACTCCTGGTGGTTAGAAAAGGATCTCGGGTAAGAAATTCACAATGTTGGCTTTTAATCTGTTTACATCAATAGCTGCATTCAGATTGGGATGATAACTTGAAGGGACGGGATAATGTGAATCGTCACATCTCACAATCAGTGAATGAAGTCTGAAAACTTCTGACCCTGACGTGATTTGAACACGCAACCTTCTGATCTGGAGTCAGACGCGCTACCGTTGCGCCACAAGGCCTCACAAAGAGTCAGTGTAGGTCTTCTGGGAAGCTCACAGCTGTGAGAAGAGTGCAGCATGACACACAGTTCTCTGATTACTTCAGTCATCACAGCCTCCCTTTCATTCACATTCAGTCCTTCTGCTTCACTGCACATTGTTGCAATAATCTGAATTTTTCTGATATGTAAGCCCTCTTGTCTACAAACAGGTTCATCAGCCAAGCTTTAGCAGGGATCAAGTAGATTGTTGGGGACTTTTTGACCTGTCATCATGCTGCTGAAGTTGAAAGCTTTGTGCAGGAGCAGGCCCTACACTCTCTGTATACTGCATACCGTGACCTGAGTTGTGTTCGTCTTCCCTGATTCTTTTTCAGAGATTGTTGAGATGGACGTAAGGGAGAGCAGATTTAACATGACAGATATTGGAATCATAGGTGGACCTGGGCATATATTGTGCAACATTTCTGTCCATTATCAGTGTATTGGCAGAAAACCCAATCAATGGCTCTCACCAGTTAAATTTGGACTTACCTACCTTGGATTCTTGACGTCCTCCGTCGTTATTTATTTTTTTTTACTATAAAACCACGTTGGTGACCAAAGTCAGTTTACTTGCATAATTTCAGAGGGTATTAAAGTCTGTCAAGATATGAAATTGATATCCCCTGTCACCAAAATTTGCTATAAAACCCATATTGTAAGAGAAGGAACGAGCTATCACTTACAGTTTCATACCATCATTGTGAAGTTATTGTTGTTAGGAAGCAAACGTTAATCTTCTCTCTATTTTGAAATATGTCGATTTTTCCCGGTGAATCAAGCGTCCACTCACAATATCCAACATTGTGTATTATCAACAGGCTATGCACATAGAAACACATCTGCAACAGCATAGTTATGCATACGCCCTGCGATGTGAGTCATAGATGGAACTATCTATAGTAACTAGGATTATTAGGTAAAGGTCAAATGTCATACGCACAACAGGAAGTTGTCATTTTAAATTGATTTGTTTTGTTGTTTGGCTACATGGCAGGATCAAACAATTGCAAAAAAAAAAGAAAGTGTGTGCAAAACAGCAGCTTGCAGCATTTGCAAATCCATGAAATCAGAGCGCTAACACCATTCTCTGTGTTCACAGTGCACACTGGGCCCAATCCCCACAAACACTGCAATTACAGGCTCCAAACTTAATCCACACAAAGGAGATTCCTGGAGAAGAGACGAGACGAGGTGTGATACTCTCTGGAGCCTGCAGATGGGGCCGTTCTGCTTTTGCAAATACTGTAGGGTGCAGCTGTGAAGCTCATTTTAATGCCACAGGTTGAAGGACACATGAGTTATAAGTGCACATGTTCAAATAATGCAAAAAAACAAACAAAAAACAGTCTGTTATTAGCTGTGGAGATCCACCAGTTACAACATGACACTTGTTTTGAGGTTTAGCAGCCATTCTTCATGTTTTGCTTCATTAGTCAACGGTAGGATTAGATTATTGCCTTGAGCTATTAGTGATTTATTATAGAGTCAAGGTGCTGTAGTAGCAGCTGTTAATGGGCGTCATTAGAGAAAATTTAATTAACCCAAAAAGCACGGGCCTTAGCTTGCATAACACTGTGATGAAGGCAGAAATGTGATTTAAGTCATGTTAGACATTGATTAGTGTGATTTAAACCACACATCTGTAGTTTTTTTTAGCTGTACCTCTTTAAGTGTCTATTGGCATGAACTGGAGCCAACATCAGCTAATTGCTGTATCTTCATGTGCAGACTCACATGGAGCGGTCTGGTGAGGAGTTGTGCAAGAACTAGACAAAGATGATGATGATGATGATGATGAAATAATGGTGAGTAGAAAACAGGTTACAAAACACTGATGTTTTTGTTTCTCCTGTTAAAGATTTAGAGTACCAAATCTGAAAAAAAGTGCAAATATCAGCCTTAATCATGCCTGACAGTTGGGATGTTTAGTTTTATGTTTATGTTGCATGAAATGTCCCAATGATGTCATACTACACTCTCCCAGTCCCATGCAGTGGGCAACCTCCGGGTCTGAGAAGTGAAGTCAATGCTGAAGTGCCTTAAACTTGCATTCTTTCTAATCGCCAGCAGGGGGCGACTCCTCTGATTGCAATAAAGAAGTCTGATTGTATAGAAGTCTATGAGAAAATTAGCCTACTTCTCACTTGATTAATTACCTCAGTAAACATTGTAAACATGAGTTTATGGTCTCAGTCGCTAGTTTCAAGTGTTCTTCAATACAGCATGATGTTCATTTAGTAAATTATGGTCCCATTTAGAGTCAAATAGACCATAAAGCAGGGGATGCTTTAGGGCGTGGCTACCTTGTGTTTGACAAATCAGTGGTATGTGCTAGCACTTTGCAACTTTTACCAAAATATAGTGAGCAGAAATGTTCATATGCTTCAACCTGGCTGGAATCACGAAGTCCATCTCTCTGTGTTTCTCAAAAACTGTAAAATTAATTAAACAAATCTCCTCCCGCATTTTTTGCTAAATTGACCCTAAACTTTCTACGCTGCGTCTTCAGGCTGTCCTCCACAAATGATCCAGCCAGATTTTTTGAATTATTAAAAATTGAGCCCAAACAGTGCGTCAAAAGGTTTTAGTGTAAACAGTAATGTACACAGCTACATGCAAATTCTCGATGAAGTACACAAATTCTCTGAATTTTGTCTTGATAACAAGATTTTTGACACTAGCTTGAAATCTGCCTTTACATGCAACCCTGGCGATTGGCTAAGTCATAGTGTGAAGTAGTGACTTACCCTCAGTGTCTAAGGTTGTGGGTTTGAGACCTGGGTGAGTCAGAACAAACATGCTAATCCCTTAAATGTTTAATGATAATGGACCCTCCTGTATTTCCCATTTGTCTTCCTCCTCTTCCTTTTTTCATCCTCCTCCTCCTTCTTCCTCAACATGGCCGGCCCTGACTCACAGCTATAATTTTGCATTTTAGGTTTTGGCCCTGGCTTTATCTGGCATCAGAAATGCTCCTGAAGCACCGCAAAACAAAAACAGGCCACTTGTTCTTCAAACAAAAGTTCCTTTAATATAATGTGAGCGTCAAACCTGCCCTCAAGAAGTGGTGATTATGTGAACAGTCAGACTGATTCTCAGGCTATATAATGATGACTTGATATCTCTATCATTAGCTGTCTTCAAAGCCCCGTTTCAAGACAGATAAAAATGTGTCCTCTCTTATGTTCTTCTTTGTACCTGACGTTCTGTCTTGGACCTGCCCTCGACATGCGAGCTCTTGCACCACGTGCAACACATAATGGGGAACATCTGTTAAGTATGATACAAATTGAATGTGAGTGTTCAGATTAACTTGAGAAGAATGTCTTCCCCTCAGCTAACAGCCAAGTCCACATGTTCACTAATAATAGGTTTTTATTAATAAAAGGTTCAAGGCACCTTCAATAGAGCTATACAATAAGAGGGTATTAGAAGGCGCTGGCGGAGGTAGAGGTAGGATGTGTACTGTAGTTAAATACACACGTCTGTGAATGAATGAATGAATGAAATCAGTGTGTATAGTGCTGAATTCTCCGGTGGTGAGGTAAGTCTGTGATGACAGAGTGATGTGTCAGGAATGACCTCCTCCGCTCTGTTGGAGCACGTCTGCCGAGGAAGTAACACCTCGCTGTCAGCTGACAGCTACAGCACACACACACACACACACACACACACACACACACACACACACACACACACACACACACACACACACACCATCGCTCTGTTTACCCTCTGTACTGCTGCTCCTCTCTCCATACGAGACAAATCTGTAAATGTGGAGAGGAATAACTTGGATTTTCACACATTTTCTCAAGTTTAGACCTCATCATCCATACATATTTGCTGCTATGCAGATCTTTTCCAACTAGTGATAGCGAGTAAATGTAAGAGCTCCTGTTCAGGTCTGGAGAAATAGTTGTGTTAACACCCAAACTTTTCTCAAACTACTTATGGAGAATAGAACTTTATTGTCCACTTCTGTGGAAATTTGTCATTGCCTTCACAGACATACATACATGTAAAAGCTTCCTTTACCATGGGTTAAAATACATGAGATTTAAAAAAAAAAAAAAAAAAAAAAAAGCAAGTAATAAGTAGGCCAAACTGTTGGGATGTGCTTAAATATTAACAATTAATACATATCTTAAACCAGTGATTCCCAAAGTGGTGTCCATAGCACTCTGCCAGGGGTCCGTGAAAAGTTTTCATATTAATTAATTTAAATTATCATGATATATATATATATATATATATATATATATATATTTTTTACAAAAGTTCAATAAATAATATATTAATCTTTAAATCTATAGTATATGTCTGTTAGTCTGTTTATTGCCGATACTGTTTATATTGTTCCTATTTTTATATCTCCTTCTATTTAAAATGTTCATATTTTGTTTTGCTTTTTTTTACTGTCTTGTATCTTGCTTTTTGTTTTTACTGATGCTTCTTGTTTTTTGCACTATCCCCTTTGTTGCTGTACACTGCAAATTTCCCCACTGTGGGACTAATAAAGGAATATCTTAACTTATCTTATAATAGTTTATAGATTAAATTCTAATCTAACAAATCTATAACTCTTAGAATCTGCAGATATATAATATATAATAATATTATATTTAATATATGTCTAATGTCTTTCTAGTACATTTCTCTTATGTTGTTCTTTCACGTAACTAAGGCTATAGAAGTGTAAAAAATAGTCAAATTATTCCAAGGGACATACATGAGGGATTCCTCGGTATATTCTCTATCTTGTAAGAACTCCTTGGCGGAAAAAAGATTGAGAAACTCTGTCTTAAGTAGACATAAAAAAACAGGAGCAGTCACTAATATCTAATAATAATCGTTTTGCCGAAGGGAATTTTTCAAATACATTAAACAAAGGATGTAAAGGGTCCTAAACACTATTAATGTTGCTTTCCACCTGGTTGTGTTAGTGTACATCTCCACCATCTTCTGTCCTCCACCCAGTATTATACAGTAACAGTAAAGCAACTTCCTCAGTAACATTTGAGCCACTAAATAGGCTCACAGATTCTTATAATACTGCCATGTGCTGAGTGAGAACCAGGGCCCACTCTTCACAGCGGGAACACCGTCCCTATCAGGTCACGGGTCTTCATTTCCACCACTGTCTCCTCCTCCCTGCATTCCTGATGTGCAGTGGACACCCTGCAATCCAGGCCCGGGACTCATCTTACTATAGCAGTCTGGGGTAAATAACTGTATAGTTTACCTTGTGCTCATTGGTGTCCACTATCTCTAAGCTGGATTTCATGCATCAAACAACAAATGTAAACTGGCATCTGACTTTTTCCTCGGCGTTGAGAAAATTTCATTTGACAGACATGATGTCAAATAAATAAAAACACCGTGGGGCTTGCGTGTTAGTTTTGAATAAACACACACATTTAGCTCATATAATGTGGATCTCCTTAATTTGCTCTTTGAGGGGAGGGAGTGTTTTGGCCACCAGAGGGAGTATTATTTGTATAAAAGAGAGCAGCATTTGTCAAAGTGGAGTCCCTCATACATTATAACCAGCTGAGAGAGCTCAGAACAGGTCCAGTTCTTCTTAAGACTGACTGAAACACTTTTTAAATTTCAGTATAAGTCGTCACACAGCTTGACCCTGACGTGATTTGAACACGCAGCCTTCTGATCTGGAGTCAGACGCGCTCCCGTTGCGCCACAGGGTCAGGACAACTGGAAAGATGGCATTGTACAATCCATTGAATCTATGTACCCTAAAGAAAATTAATTGTCTAATCTTTTAGGTTGTACTTGTATGCTCAAGAGCAAGAAACAGAACTGAGAGCATTATCTGAGCAGTGATAGTATGGTTTGTAAAAGGGGTTGTTGTCCGTCTTTTGCTCGTGTTCGTGTTCACTCACTTGGATTACATTGGATCATAAAGAATAAGAGCTGCAGGGAGTGAGTGAAGCTCCACAGAAAGGTTGCAGCTTTTATCAGTAAAGTGGGTCATATCGTAGATCCAGCCTTGGGCCCGTCTCTCTTTCTTGCACTGCAGTTCAATAATGTAGTCATATACATAACATTAATATATGCTTTGCTATCAGTGGTGTAAGTGCAGCTCTCAGCAGCTCATTCTGCTGGTGAGTTCAACTCATTCAGTCTGTCTCATTTATTCAGATGTGTTAGTTGTTTTGTTTGTTTTTCATGTAGTTATGTATTTTTATTGGACTGTTGTCTACGCTTTTCAGCTTATTTTGTGTGCTTGTTGTTGTCATTTTTTTCATTTCTTCATTATGTTAGCTCAGTTTTCTGTTTTTCCCCTTTTTCGTTATTGTTTGTTTTTCTCCTTATGTTGAGGGGAAGTCCGTTGTATGAGCCTGTGGCCTCTTGACTTCTCCTGTCACATTTCTTTTGTATTCTATGTATGTGCAATGAAAAAAAAAAGAGTTTATATGATCCATGTGCTGAATCATCCAAGCAGTCACAGATAGATGAAATCCAAGTGTGGTAACGTGTAGTAATTGTTGCAAAAGACCTGCAGTTCTTAACCTGAGCTTGAAGCCCTCAGGGTTTCCCACAGTTACCCAACTATAACTCCCAAACTAACAGATCTGCATCTGATAAGACATGTGTCTGACTTCAGAGGAATCCCATAAAACATGTTTGTGTAGCAGGTAGATATGCATCAGGACACAATGTGTGCAGTGACAGAAGACACAGCTGCAGTATATGTGTGAACCTCTAGTGAGTAAAACAACAGTGAATTTGATTCGAAGTATTCTTCAAACCATGGCACCTGCCCCAGGTAAGGCTGGATTACCGACACGGGCAGAGCGGCCCCAGACGCTAATAACACCAGAGCGTTGTAAAGTCTAAAAGTCCAAACTTATATGAGAAAACATTAAAAATAAAAGACAGGCTAGATGTAATCATTTCCAAAATTCACAACAGGAATTGGGAACCACTGTCTTAAACAAATGATCACAAACTATTTGTCATACAGCTAACCCAAGGAAAAGTAGGAATATACTAGTTGGTTTTCTGGGACTGTGGACAAAATGGGTTGGTGTTACATGTGTGAGGGGACCCTCAGGTTAATCTGGCCCTAGGGGCCCCAGGGCCAGATCTAGCCCTTTTGGTGCCCAAGGCGAAATTCTCATTTGGAGGCTTGGACCTTTTCATTATGAAGAAATAAAATGTGAAAATACTAGATATCTGCGCCTCTTGACATCTGTCCGTCTAGCGATCTTACATTTTGACCCGCACTCGGGTGCCCCCAGTGAGCACAGCCACAGCGTGACGTTCAAGTGCGTCCGGGCAGATGAAAAAGTGTGAGAAAGAGAGTTACAGGGGTGAAAAGTGTATTTATTTGTTCATTTGTTACCTCAATGCAGAAAATGAGAAAGGGCGCCCACCGGCATTCTTTTTTCTGAGAGGGCGACCAGTGCCCCCCCAGAGGGTGGCACCCTAGATGACCGCCTACATGGCCTATGCCTTAAGCCGGCCCTGCCTGGCCCCGTCACTTTAAGGACCCCTTGAAGATGCAGACTCTTGTTCTAGAATCTAGATTAAAGCCACTGATAATACTGAAAATAATAATGTGTTATAAAGTACATTACTACAGTCATAATGTAGTAATGTACTTTATACCACATTATGACTGTAGTAATGTGGTATAAAGTACATTACTACAGTCATAATGTAGTAATGTACTTTGTACCACATTACTACAGTCATAAAGTACATTACTACATTATGACTGTAGTAATGTACTTTATACCACATTACTACAGTCATAAAGTACATTACTACATTATGACTGTAGTAATGTACTTTATACCTCATTACTACAGTCATAAAGTACATTACCACATTATGACTGTAGTAATTTACTTTATACCACATTATGACTGTAGTAATGTGGTATTAAGTACATTACTACAGTCATAATGTGGTATAAAGTACATTACTACATCATGACTGTAGTAATGTGGTATTAAGTACATTACTACAGTCATAATGACATGGTAATAAATCATCACCATGAGAATATGAAATCAACAACAATCTTCATAAGGGGTTTTATTTATAACATGTCCATACTACTAGTCTACTAGTGTAGACTGAACAAAACATTGCCAATCCAAAGTGTTACGCAACTTTCTACTCTAAGAACACATGAAGACATGTAAACTGTCTTTCGATGGGGTTTGTCCTCAGCTCCAACCTGCAGCAGCAGCGCACTGTAGCCTATTGGTTGGTTGCTGAAAAAACATTCTTGGAGCCTGCTCTGACATGTGGGCGCACTCACACAGTGTCAGTCAGTCAGTCCAGTGGTGCGCTCTCTCTCGCTGGAGAGGCTTTTTTTTTGTTGGGAACTTTTCTGTAAAGTGAGTCAACACGGCAACACAAGGGAAGGACGTTACCCAGCCCCGATCCAAGGCTGGGCTCATAGACAACTTCACTCTTGGCAACAACTGGGAGGATTTATAGTTTTTTTCACACCACACACTCGGGGATGATTATTGTCGTTTTGACGCGGCTTTTTCCTCATTGGAATTAACGCGGCGGGGCGGAGGAGGTGAAATGAAAGTGACGGTGTGTTTCGGGAGGACCCGGGTGGTCGTTCCGTGCGGAGATGGGAATATACAAGTCCATAGCCTCATCGAACAAGCGGCCATGAGGTATAAGAAGGCGATCGCAAAGGTAAGCCCCCCCTGATCCGGTGTGGTGTCCTTTTGTAAAAACGCTTGGAGCAGCTGCTGCGCGCTGCGTGATCCACACTGGAGCCTTAAACATGGCGCGATCCTCACCGGGCTGAGGGAGAGGAGTTGAGTGGGCGCACAGGAGAGCCAGTGGCTGCCCCCCTAGAACCGGAGCCAGTGGTGGGGACCCCCACAGCAAGGGGCCCCCCTGATAGGAGGAGGAGGAGGAAGGTGGGGGGAGTGGGGAACTTTTTTTTATTTCAAAGGTGATTACTGGAGACTTTCAGCATGGTAGTTCACTGTTTTCTCCACAAGGGATCTAAAAAGTTGGGCTCTCCTTTTGCTCTCTTTTGCCTGTGTGTTGGGATGAAAAAGTTCAGGAAACACTGGAGTTGTTCCCATTCAAGGCTAGTTGTACTGGCAGAAAAGTGTGCAAGAGTGCGTGGAGTTCATCCAGTGGAGCAATGAGGATGAAATGGGAACCAAATAACCCACGCTGTGTGTAAGTGTGCCAATACTGCATTTCAAAATGTCACAGTGAAAACAACCAGACACTATAATAAAATCTATTTTAAATAAGGCTGTGAAAGTTAACGCGATAATAACGCGATAATAACGCGTTAACGCAAATTTGTTTTAACGCCACTAATTTCTTTAATGCAACTTGCAATTTTTAGGTTGTAGCGGGCTCAGTTTTAAAGGCATATATATATACTGTATACTGGCATCATATGAAACTAGAAAACATAAGGAATCCATTGGTACCAACTATGTCATACTACTACTAACGAAGTTACGCTAAATTTTGCGAGGAAAAACTGGCATGGCCATTTTCAAAGGGGTCCCCTTGACCTCTGACCTCAAGATATGTGAATGAAAATGGGCTCTATGGGTACCCACGAGTCTCCCCTTTACAGACATGCCCACTTTATGATAATCACATGCAGTTTTGGGGCAAGTCATAGTCAAGTCAGCACACTGACACACTGACAGCTGTTGTTGCCTGTTGGGCTTGAGTGTATGATATGAGCATATTTAGCATATTTTTTCATGCTAAATGCAGAACCTGTGAGGGTTCTCTGGGTAATATTTGACATTGTTTTGTGTTGTTAATTGATTTCCAATAATAAATATATACATACATTTGCATAAAGCAAGCATATTTGCCCACTCCCATGTTGATAAGAGTATTAAATACTTAACAAATCTCCCTTTTAAGGTACATTTTGCACAGATAAAAAATGTGCGATTAAGTTGCGATTAATCACGATTTAAATATTTTTAATCGATTGACAGCCCTACTATTAAAACATAGTAAACTGACTACTACATACACATTACAAGTCCCAAAAGACACATGTTTAATCTCTGTGTGTGCATTCATGTCTCTGTATCACAACACAGTTACTCAGTTGTATTTAAAAAAGTGCTACTTGGCCAGTGGAATGACTACCCTGTGTATCAATGGAGAAACCCCGCTTTGCACTCATCGCTCTTTGCAATAACATGCTGACAAAAAAAGTTTTAAAGTTCATCCAAGTTTCATCCATCAAATGACGGAACGCATGACTGTGTGAAACCTCCCGTTGCCAAATCTGAATGAGGCCCGAGTAGGACACTGATTGCTTTTCCCTTTGTGGGTTTCTAGTGGCCGCGCTTTAAAGCCCATTACATGACTAATGAATGAATTAAAGTTTGGTACTGTTTCCATGGTTAGTGACAGCACTCTGTCCTCTCTGCCAGTGGGTGGTATTATTGCCATCGGTTAAGGCGGCAGCTTCTTTTTTAAGGCCTTGGAAGACCTAGATGGTTTCGCCAAGTTATTTCTTTTGTGGCTTTGGGAAACCTACAACCCTCTCTGTTTTAGAGGGAAGGACTTTCTGTAACAGGTTTCAGAAAAGATCCATATATGGTGAGTAAAGTGATGGCAGATGACGAACAAAATAAATGCTTTCACTTCTCACCTGTACGCTCAGCTCCATATCTAAAATACCTTTAGCTTCCTGGAAAAGATGAATATTCACCGTTGCGCCTCAGTAGTAGATTTTACCACCGAAAGCAAACAGTGACAAAGTAGGTCAACATTCACACTCATTCTTGAAGAGCACTTCCTCCTTATACTGTATACACACACACACACTAGCAATCACACAGACACACATACCCACGCACATTCGCTCCTCTGTTGTTGCTGTGCTTGATGGTTTCCCATGGTTCAGCAGAACGGAGGCGACTGGTCCATTGATCCATGCTGTGGCGCTGTAAATGTAGAAGTGTAGGCTTCCCCTCTGGAGAACACTTACTTGGCTCGGGGTCAACACTAACTACTGTATCACGGGCCGGCCGAGACCTTTGGACTACAGGAAGACGTAATAATCACACATAGCAGGTCACTTGAGTTGTATAAGATTCCTGCAGCTGAGTGCAACACAGTAATGCTTAATTGAAAAAGTGCAAAAGTTTGTTTTTTATGCCAACAATCACAAGCAAATCACATCCCATGTAGGCATGCAGATACTATGTCGTGCAGTATGTATTTGAATGCTCATGTTTGCCATAAAAAATAGCACAAGTCAAACATAAATCATCCGAGACAGCGGTCGTCTCGGGTGATCCAGCTTTAGCGTGAAGAACAGTGAAACAAAAGAAAAGTGAAATAGGTATCTGCCACAATCCAGAAGGCTCAGATTGCAAAGGTACATTCTGCACCTGAAGAGTGTTTGAAAGAAGTGTGCCACTTTTGGATATGGGCGGCATGCTAGAATAGGTACGTTGTCAAAAAACTGATGCAATGAAGATCCAAAGGCCTCGCAGAATGCAGCCTGTCTTTTAAGTTACTTTTATACCTGTAGTTTGGTTAATTTGGTCAGGCACCAGCGTTTGATTGACAGTAGGGATGCTAATTTTGAATTTTTTTTAACCGATAACCGACCCATGTTAACCGATTATTAACCGTTGACTGATAAGATTAGTGCGTCGCATGCAGCGGTGCGCCAGCTGCAGTGTATGTGCAAAATAGATAACTGAGTCCCCAGTTCAGGGAGAGTTAGCAGCCATGGTGCTGCGTGTATTGTCGTGGACACATGCAGCCACTTTCCCAGTAACTCTCCACCACATCATTTAGTTTAGTTTAGCAGGTTGTCAGCTGTGTGTATCCGACAAACCTTGTGTGTGTTTGTACTACGTTCACAGCTGAAGCGTTGCTGGTGGCTTCGTGCTCGCCATTGTCACACACATAAGGTCTGTCTGCCCGGCGTAACTTTAGCGAGTTTCGGACAGACTGCAGGGACCAGGGTCTAAATTATGTTCTGGGTACATTTTCTGTGGACTTTTTACCCCCAAAAAAGCCCTGGTTGGGGGGGTAGTACTTTCTGAAAGTACAGGAACTTTTGGGGTGGGGTTTGCAGGGATGACCGTTGCTGATTGGTCAAACACACACAGCGCCGCTACTTCAATGGCTTCAACTTGTGTACCGCTTCATTCATAAACAAGGAAGTACTCTAGTATTGATTTAGGACCATCTTAGAACGAGGGGAGAGCATTTCTCTTTGTTTGATACCATTGGAATTAATTTTAGGCTTTACTGTGGGCTTCCCGACTCAGTTTAAAAAAAAGACAGAGAGAGAGATTGGGCGAGCAAGCGGAGAGGGCGAATGGTCAAAAAAATGAGACAATGTGGTTGTGCAGTGAACGAGAGAAAAAAGAGTTATTCCCGATTCCTTTTAGTTCCTTGAAAAGTAGTTCCTGGAACTAAAATTACCAGGAACCTCTTGGTGAAAACGGGGCTTTAGAGGAAGTCAGGATTGATACATTTTGCTGTCATGACATCACATTTACCTCTTTGTTTATCTGATTTATCTTGAGACAAACTCATAGGATGTTAGAAGCACTCCCTGCACTTCCTGCTCGAGCTGAAAACTCTTCCAACAACTTCTTCACATCCGCCTCTTCTCTACCTTCCTCCTCTATACTTAAAGCTGATCTCCACCTACTCTAATGTCTTCATCTACCTCTTCATTATGCATGAACCGTCTTGGGTTGCAAAGATATCTGTCACATGTGTTGCTGTGACAATTCTGTGACGAGTTTAATCTCGCGGCCTCTTAGTTGCCTGTAACATCAGTGATCTGTGACATTAGGCTTATTGTCCTCTCTAATTGAGCCCAGACAATGTCACATGCTCGGTCGGTGTACCTGATCTTCTCTGGGGACTCTCGAGGCCTTTCGTCACAGTCTGAGTGGGACCAGGAAGTACGCATCAATCAACCACTCAAGCACCATTAACTTCAGAGTCAATGTGGTCGACGGTATGCACGGTCATGAAGGATTCATGCTAAATGGCTTTTCGAGCTCCTCATCCTGCCTTTCTGTTCCCAGGGCCGTTGTTTTCAGCGCTTGGCCAGTCAAGTAATAACGGAGCGTTCACCACATTTTTAGTCGTGTAAGCGAGAGCAACGTGAAGATGTTATTTTGTGGGCTTTCCTTTTTGGCACACAAAACAACACGTAGACGTAGACTGGGAGGTTCAGATCTGTTCTCATCATACATCACGCAGTCTGGCTTCACATCTGGCACACCGTCAGAGACATAAAACTAAAGAACACTCAAGTCACTGCATCCATAATTTGTGGCTGGAACTCTTTGAAGAGCTGCATCTCCAGATCCTATTTGTCTCCTACTTTCCCACAGTTGCTCAACCTAAATGGAGGCTAAGGCCTTAAAGCACATAATTGGCCTTTTCCCCTTTGCAAAATTCCACAAATTCAGGCTTGCAGACATGTCACAGCAAAGTCAAGTCGTTGAAATACACAGATGGACAATATCCTTAGGAGACAACACGGTTAAGCACATGCGACGTCCACATCGTCGCCCCTTTCATTATGCACTATATCAGCAGCATATGATGAGCGTGTGCCCCGTGGTTCCAGCATGTCTGAAGACAAGCCCATGATGTGTAGCTGTCTTTACAGATGCATGTGACATCAATCACGAAATTGTAGGTGATAAAAGCGGTTGACTCAACAGTGACTGCATCCACTGGGGAAATATTGAAGTAACTGAAGTAACTAAGATAAAGTAACACTTGGAATCCTTTGATTTAGCATAAAGACTGGAAGCACAAATGGCTGTTTTGACACTGTTTTTTTGTGTGGATTAAACAAACTTAATATAACAAGTTAATTGATAAGCTTTAGAGATGCGCTTTGAGCCAGGCTAGCAGTTTCCAGTCTTTATGCTAAGCTAAGCTAATCGACTGCTGGCTGAAGCTTCATATTTAGCACGCAGAAACTGTATGTGGTATCAACTTTCTCGTTTCACTCTGGGGAAGAAAGCAAATGTCAAACTATCCCTTTTTTAAAATTCCAGTTTTTCAAGAGTCTTGAAAAATAATAGATCACTTTAAAGTAATCTTTGACTTCCGCCAGTTGAGTCATCCATGGTCTTTTTCCTGGGTGGATGTTTACTTTTTGATTTTAAGATTTTTTTTCTGTTAATCAGTGTCAAAAGTAGGGATGGGAAAATATAGAATTTTATCGCGGATTGGAATAAAAAACACTCACAGGAAATCGATCGAGGTGAATTTCCATTATCGGCATACTCGTGAATATCGTCACGAGTGACTTGAAAAAGCTGGCTAGTTCACTATCATGGTAGAAGGTTGTGAAAAATAGAGTCTGATTTAAAAATACAGGAATTATCATGTAAGAAAGAACAGACTCACACAATGTTGCTATTTTTTTTAAAATTTATAGTTCACCTTTATTTATGCCGGGGGACCTTATGATTTATGATGACCTTATTTAGGATTGTTTTATTGGGTTGTTTTTACCTAAAGTCCTATCTGTGATGCAATAAAAATATTTGTTTCGTAACAAAATGTAAGATAAAGTGATTCCAGTAGTACCGTTTTAAGGATCTTACTCATATTTCAATGATTATTGGGATAATATCGTGAATCGCAATAAATATTTTGGCCAGGATGATCGTGACATGAATTTTTCATATCTTCCCATGCCTAGTCAAAAGTGCGAAATATCCACTGTGATTCAAATTTGCAAAACAATCAACCATAGAAACGGGTCAGTGAATATTTTCTTACATGTTCAGGATAAAGTAGCATGTTTATTGCACTTAAATGAACCGGATGGTAGCATCATACCCAGCGAAAGAACAGATATATCGTCTGAGGCGTATGGACTAATAACTATGCAGTAAAAGATTTTCTGTACAGCTTCTTGGAACCACCACAACATGAACACACCGACATCACACCTTGCAGGCTGCCTATTGCTGACCCATGGCCTAAGGCTCCGCAGTCTCTCTGGCTCCTTGTCAGTTCAAAGCATGTCGGATGTTGAGTAACTTTTAGCTGATGAGAAACAAATACGGTGTTGGGAAGCCGCTCCCCTTTAGCAATGATCAGGATAGACACTTTTTCTGCCGCAAGGCAAAGTTAGACAAGTTAGCTTCTGTTTGTGACATAATGTTTACTTACTACCAAACTGATGTTGATTTGCAGGAAAAGTGAGAGGCGTGACACCCTCCAAAACACGTTAGAGATATTTGTTTCTGTCTTTTTCAGAGAAGGAACTAGCAATGTCTTTATGTTCAACTATCTAAAATGCAATGAACAGTTGAATTTGCTTCGTTCAAACGCCACTTGTCTGTTCTGTGTATCATCAGCCTCGACTAAAAGTACAGCTAAGAGTTTTTAATCCTCATCTATTCCCAGGTATAAGGACCTAACAGCCCAGTGCAGCTGCACTGAAACACAACACAAAGAGAAAGTGAGAAGTGGCACTGGAAGGGTTGTCAGAGCTCATTAGCTCACTACACTCAGCGGCTTCGCTGCTTATGTAATGGAGAGGAGCTGCTGTGTGTGAGCGGGAATATTACAGTAGTGGAAGGTAATTGGCGGATTATCACGTGAGTGGACTGTACGAGGCGGAGCTGTATAGGCCCCGTAGGATAATGGGACGCGATGCGAATGATGGTAACTGAGTCAGAGTAGTTCGGTTCAGCTGTGGTCAAGCAGCAGAGATTTTTTAGAGTTCATCTGCACCACAGCAAGTAAGGGAAAGAAGATGTGGACTCAGTAACCTCTTGTTGTATTCTCCCATGGCTTTCCTTCGGTTTTCCATCCTTTGCTCTTCTCGTATCTTTCGTCTCTCTTTTCCTTTGTTCCCTTTCTTCTCCTTCTTCCAGCCGACTGAGCGGTGTCCTTGCTTTCATGCTAATTCCTTCCAGGGGAATCTTGCCAGTCTTTGACTAAAACATCACACGCCCGCTGCTCCAAAATCACGAGTTGAAGTTTGCCCGAGCGTTTAGAAAAGATGCTCAGTTACCCCCGGCCTGCACTGCATGCACCCCTTTACTGTGCGTCTACCGAGATCTGAGACGGCGGTTTACTCAATCTTCAGTCTTGCTTTTAAGACTAGCATGTTACTTCAGGCGTTATATGCAATGTTAAAAATCTGCAGTAATAATAGAGCATGCAGTAATGTTTGCAGAAAACAGATTATACAGCGCAAAATAGCCTGTAATTTCACATGGAGGCTGGCAACAGCGTGTTTATAGTAGTATAGTGGTGACAGTAAATGGAGGAGCAGACTAGTAGTTAAATACTAGTCTAAAAAGAGAGATCTTAAAGTTTGACTTCAAATTGAAATGACTTCAATGTTAAGTATGGTTCAGCAGTGTAGAAACACATACAGTACAGTCTATTATAAGGAGCTGGACAATGACGTGTTTTTATTGTTATTTCGGTGCTCAACTCAAGCACACGTGGAACTGAAATGAAACGGTGACTATGAGCTGAAAGTTCTGGCTTTTTTTTTAAAGTGTTCACATTCATATTGGATGAACAGCGCAGGGCTGATGAAGCACAATGATCGTAAACATACAGACAAGGCAATCAAGGTGTTTTTATGGCCAAATATTGGGATGTTCTTGACTGTCAAATTCAGCCACATGACCCCAGGTTAAGCAAGAAGCGATGCTGGCTGCAGTGCAGGCACGGCAGCATCAACAGGGGACATATCAAGTGTCCGATATCTGTGGGTCGGAGACCTCCGATAGGGATGATTGTTTTAAAGGGGAACACCACCTAAATTAAGAATTAAAATAAGAATAGGGAAGTTCAATCAATATTTGTGAACGTGAGCTACTCTCTCTTAAAGCCAGAAACCAGAGAAGTAAGTCGCACACTTGTGATGTCATAGGGTATAAAGTCTGGAGCTGCCCCATAGACAATGAATGGGGAGAGGTTTGTTTTCTTTTTAATACCCAAATTATCTTTATTCTATTGTAGCGTTGAAACAGAAAATGTACCATATACTCAGATCATTCCCCTGGGTGCTCTCACTGTCATCTAGAACATCTCTCCCAATTCATTGTCTATGGGGCAGCTCTGCACGTTATACCCTATGACATCACAAGTTTGAGTTTTACTCTAGTTTTTGGATTTCGGAGAGAGTTGTTGTGTCATGTTTACTAATATTCTAATATTTTTGGACTGTCTCAGACCATAGGAATAACATGTATGAATTTTGAAAAATGGGCTTAGTTCCCCTTTAAAGTGTATGTTACATATTTTGTCCAATTTAAATCTGGGTGACTATGTACAAAAAGGTCCACATTTCCTACACTGTTCACCAGTTATAGATACAAATGCGCTCAAATTAAAGCTGAAAGATGATTCATTTGAAATCCAGTGAAGTACAGAGCCAAAACAACAAAAACTGTCCAAATACGTGACTGCACTGTAGGTGCTACAGACTTTGGTCTTCATTCGTGGGGCTTTGCATGTGGGTCAGTGTCTAGAAGAGAGAGAATTTGAGAGCACTTCCCGTACAACCCGTCTGGCTGACTGACTAAACGACTGTCTGGCGAGCTTCCCTACTCACGTGGACGGCACCGAGGACAATGACACCGCACTGAGTCCCTTATCTCTCCCGAGCAGTGCCGCTCTCATCGGGGTCAAGCTGTGATGACTTTAGGGCTTCCCTCGCTGGCTTGCAATGCATCTCAGCTGTACACACAGGTGCTGATATACGGTATTAATGCATGCAAAGACTTGTGACTGCAGAGAGCAAAGCATCAGCTACTCTGGATGCTGACTTTGAAAGCGTTGAGCTTTAAAGACGAAGCCAGGAGAATCTCTGGCTGTCGCTGCTAAACACAGCAATGCAAGCAGGCCACATGCCATAATGGTAAGTCTGAGTATGTCATAGCCATGCCAAGCCATTGCGTGACCGTTTTTTTTCCGGCTATATTCTGTGTTGGGGCATTCAGGGTCAGTTTGTCACTGCTGGTGTGGTTTTAGTAGCTGATTCTTTCTGTTTCTGTTTTCGCTGTTTTTATCCACTGCCCTTGAGCTAAATAACAGAAATTCCTTTTTTGTTGTCGAATCATTCACAGATTTAGCGGGACTTGACGCAGTGTGGTAAGAAGCTCGTGACGAGTTTGTGGGTGTGTTTATGCATCCATGGACGTGTTTTCTATGTGGGCATATACTGCATATACTGTATATGTGTGTTCTTCAATGATTTTTTTTCTATCAGAGATAACGTGGCTTCATTCAGACATAGCTGTGTTTGATCACGCTGACATATCAAACATTTAAACTTTATTACATTCGTCTATACATACACGTACATGGAATTTGACCTCTGTATTTAACCCATTCTAAGCATTGTAGGAGCAGTGGGCTGCTGTGAAGCGCCGGGAAGCAACTTGGGCTTCAGTGTCTCGCTCAAGGACACTTTGACATGTAGACAGGAGGAGCCGGGTATCAAACTGCCAACCTTGTGGTTAAAGGACAACCCGTCTGACCCACAGCTGCCCCAAAAGAAGTGTCTTTCGTTGTCGGCAGGATTCGAACCTGCGCGGGGAGACCCCAATGGATTTCTAGTCCATCGCCTTAACCACTCGGCCACGACAACCCACACACACACAGACACACAGACACAGTTTCAGACACACAGCCTCTAGATAGCTGCCAGCTCGTGTTTTCCCATCCCAGCCACAGCCTTGTGATGGCAGGGACTCCCGTTTTGTTATCTTAACTCACTGGTTCAGATAATCGAGCTAATCATTAGCCCGGACCGTTAGAAGCAAGACAATAGCAGCAATGCACTGCACTTGATCTGAGGCATAACTTCGACATGCATTTGTGTTGTGAGGCTTCTCTTTGTAGCTTCAGGAATGTTACACCTCAGAGATAGCAGTGAGAACCTTCCTGTTTATTCAAGATGGTCAATAATAATAAAAAAAAAAAAAATAATTAAAAAATCTCTACCTCAGTTCTTATCTAGCATTATATTCCATATCTGACATTTCTTAATATCTATATCTTCTATATTTTTATTATCCAGCACTATATCACTTTCTGCCCTACATTCACTTTTTTAAATAGTCCTGTCTCAGTTGTTACCCTGCACTATATTCATTTTTAACAGTTCTTCTGCATATAGCATATTTTGTTTTATACTCTGTTTTACTTACATGTGTCTTGTTACTACTTGTGTCTTTTTACTAATATATGTACTACTTACCTGTGCCGTTTTACTAACATGTGTACTACTTACATGTGCTGTTTTTACTAATATGTTTGCACTACGGAACTGTGATGCTGGAAACTTGAATTTCCCTCTGGATCAATAAAGTTACTATCTATCTACCTTTCTATCTATCTAATACCTATTGTTATTCCAATGAAATGTTGCAGATGCTTAATGATGCCCGGACAAAATGCTATAAAACTGACCCCAACATGATTTGAACCTCCAACCTGATCCGGAAGCAGACGCACAACCGCTGTTCCCCGAGGTCACAGCTCCTAGTTTCCCATCTCTGTCTTATCACTCCTGCTCAATCCATTCCCATTCACCCCTAACGCTCCCGTTTGTTGTCACAGATTAGTCACCAGAAGATAATGGGCTTGCTTTGGGAAAGGTTATCATTAAGCTCCTTTCATGTAACTCTGGTGACCTGGCCGGTAGCCGACAGGCCACGTTTGAGAGTTAAGGCCCAGATACACCAACGTGACATCAAAGAACTAGCGGACGACCAACTACCACGTACGTTCTGCGCCTGCGTGAGAGGAAATAACTCTCCACACCAGCAGGCCGCAGTAGTCTGTATTTGTCATTCAAAAAGGGAAAACCGGCTTGGTGTGTCAGGGCTCTTACAGGAATTGGTTTCCCCAGCCAACTGAGACAAGGTAGAACATGGCAAGAATAAGTGGCAATCTCTTGTTATACAAAACCCTCCTCTGCTGTGTTGGTTTTAGAGAAGCTGCTCATTAGAAAGGTTATTTTTTCTTTTACCCCGTTTTTTTTTTTCCCCCTCTCTTCTTTTCTGCTGCATTCAAGAAGATACTTTTCCATCTTTTGCCCGGCAAGTTGCTGCAGGACTGTTGCCTGTTGCTAGAGAGCTGAGAAAACACAAATCCTTCTACTTGTGCTGTCAAACCACCCTCTTCATATTCTGATGTGTGTGCAGTGGCAATATGCCCTCATACAGTAAAAAGAAAAGATTAATACATTGTTCAGCTGCTGTTGCCATCGGATGGGTTGGAAGATGGACTACATCACCCATATTTGTTTTGGTAGATTTTTTAAAATGGAAAATTTGAGCAAGGTGACAAGCTGTTGAATTAAATGTATTTCATGCGGAAAGGGCCGACATTATGTTCGCTTATGCTGCTAAGATGGAAAAGCACTTTCGACCTCCCCGACACATTCTCAAAGGCTGTTTTGACAGCTTCCACTGTCTACACTTTGCACATCTTAACATGCCCCCCCCCCTGTTTCTGCTCTTAAAATACACACAGGCATTACTTTTCCATTCAGTAATGGTATAGGCTGCTGTAGCTCCACTTTTTTATATGCAGGAGAAGCTCCCAATCTGGCTCTGTGAAGAGGAGAAGCTTTCCCCTCAGCTTTTATAGATTCCAGTTGTAGTTATACAATCATTTTCTCAGAGGCAGAGCTGCTCTGGAGGCAGAAATAATCAAATTGGTTCACTTCAACTACATTGGGTGCAGCCAAGGAAACACAGCATAGTGGACTGGTAAACATTATGAAAAATATGAATATATTGAAGGTCAGGTAAAGTAATTGATAACTTTTGATCATCATCAGTATTCAGTTAGCAGAAAGAGAGAGATTTATGGTCTTTGCTTCTTGTTCTCTTACTTTTACAATGCTACTAAGCCAGAAGAAAGAAAAAAATGACTCTGCATATCAATATCTATCTCAAGCACCAAGATTATTTCTGCCCTGAGAGCAGCTCGTCTGATAGAAACTCCAATCTACCCTTGTTTCAGGGCTGTAGGATAATGGTTGATGGTTCATATGACATGCTTGACTGGCTGGCTGACCACAGAGTCAAGAAAGTGGAGTGGTCTCCATGAACAACCCAACAGCTATGGTGTGGAGAGCCATATTATACATTTGCTTCACTTATCCATAAAATCTGTATTGTCCCATATGATAACATAGTTGGCTATAATGTTTATTGGCGAGGGGAAATTGTGGATTTGCTCAGTGCAGTGGATAAGATCAATTCAGAGCACATTTCCTTTTTTTGTTTTGAGTAGCTACAGTGGCCTTCTGAAGTGCCTCGAGTTGTTCCTCTTGTTTTCCTCATCCCATGTCTCAGTGAGATGACAACTTCTGCCTCCAGCTGGATCCAGCTGTGAGCAAGTCGTGGCAAAGGCCAACTATGTGGTTTGCGGTGTTTCGACATGCAGGCCACGCCAGGCCCTCTTGGGTGTGATCCACTGTTTTGTCAACAGCTTATTTCTGCGGCCACGATCGCAGTTACAGAGCACTCAGTTACCGAGGCACAAGCGCGGGGTGTTTGTCGAAGAATTAAGAACAAGACCTCGTAACGATTGTCTTTCAGATGGAACACCTGATACATTTCTTATGTAAGGTTACTTCCACATCATGTATGAGTGAGGAGATGTTCTAGACCCTTTTCCTGCTACAATGCAAGGATATTGGCTTTAAAGCACTGGGATAGGAACACATTTATTTAGCTGTTGCTGTGATATATGCTTCTCTATTATTAAACCTTAAATAAATGCTTATTAATGCAGTGGCTTTATCTGTCCAAAGAACTGTGAAAAGCAAAATGGATAAAAATAACCCTAAATTATAATATATATATATATATATATATATATTTATACTGTATATACTGTATATAATAGGCCTAGAGCTGCAATAAACTGTTTTAATAGCAGACATTTTGACTTTTCATTGCAAGCAAAGCACAGGTGGAACTAATAACTTTAACGAGGGGGTGTGTTCCATTTAGATGTATCAGTAAGTCATGACAGTGAGTCAGCATTCACAATACCAGGCCCACAGAACGAGTACACATAAATGGAACGCACCCCTTAACAAAGTTAGGCTATTAATTAGCTACACCTGTGCATTTCCTGCTATGACATGTCTCCTTTGTCATGAAAAAGGTCGTTTTTTTCTTTTTGGCCACAATGCGTGGAACAATTTCTAAATGAGTGGACAGACAAATAGCCTTGACTATTATTGCTTCATATATATATATATATATCCTTTATTTAACCAGGTAAAAAAGTTACTTAACTTAACTTACTTTAAGTCATAAAGTTGCTATGGCTAGCGTGTTAGCCAACAAAGTACCTATTTCACACCCAGCAGCTACGGAGCAACATTAGCACGGAGTTGTGTTTCTGGTCAGCTGAAAAATGTAAGTTTATCATTTACTGCCCTTTTAGCTCTGTTTTATGAAAAAAATATGGCTCTTAGCTTCCTGGTGTCGACTTTCTTGACCAGCTAGCTAGCTAGCTTACTGCTAACGTTTTTTTTGCTGCAAAATAGCTGCCTGTTGCTGCTAATGAGCTAAATATGCTAAAATGCTACATTGAGCTTACAGTTATACAGTTGAGTGATAATTCTTTGTGTGTTTGTTACTGTGACATTGATAAAAAAAAATTTTTTATTGTGTTTCTGGCCAGCTGACAAATGTAAGTCCATCATTCACTGTCCTTTTAGCTCTGTTTCTGTAGGAACTGTATCTGGCTCTTAGCTTAAATATTGACTTTCTTCACCAGCTAGCTAGCTAGCTAACAAAACTGCTAACGTTTTTTGCTGCAAACTAGCTACCTAATGAGCTAAAGATATGAATATGCTGCTTTGAACTTACAGCTCTACAGTTGGATGACAACTCTTCGTGTGTTTGTTACTATGAGCGATCTCTGTCACACTACACATAGTAATTTACCGTATGTAATTGTTAACATGAAAAAACTTTTCAGCCAAGCTTCAGCATTAGCTAACTAAACCACCTTTGTTAGACACACTTGAGACTGTTTCACACTGGCTACTATTACACACACTGTTGCAGCAGGTTCAATATGCTACTTGGACAAATAGTTATCTCTTCTCACTTTCTTTTTGCTTTTCTTTGACCTCTTTAGCTCTGGTGTTATCTCTCTCCCTGCATGACTGCCTTCTCCTCCTCAGGAGAAAAAAGGTAAAAAAAGGGTCTCTGTTCATTAAACTATCCTCTTCTTCTCCCCATTGTTCATAATCTGATTTACAGTATCTGTGAGGCAAAATACACTTTACAGGTCGGCTATGCATGGTGCTAGCGTTTAAACTGTGATGTCAGGCGTGATGTTATATGCTAAGATGTTGCATGTGTGCAGGCTTCCCTAAACAACAGTACCCCTTTAGGGATTCATTGCCTTGCTCAAGAACACTTACGCAGGGCATATGTTTGTAAAAACAGAGCTTGAGCAGTAACCCTACGGCAGAATGACAGTCTTTGTACACACTGAGTGGGAAAATACAATTAGAATGAAGAATTAATTGCCAATTGATTTATATGTAGTTTTATTATTTGTTTGGCAGGATTAGAATGACTAGATTGTGCCATATGCCCTGCCAAAGATTTGGAAAAAGATTCATATACAGCATCAAAGTGGTCCTGTGGCTTTGTCTGGCATTGGCTTTTGATCCCACTAATGCACTCTGGGTCTTTCAACCCTCGAGCACGACGCGCACACACACAGTCTTTTCTCTCAGTGGATAAAGTAAATAAACACGGTTGTGTATAGTCAGTAGCTGCAGTAAGCTTTTATCAAACAACGTTCAACCTACATTTTGATCTCATATTAGTAGATGAGCTTGAATGATGGTAAACCTAATCTGGTAATTCAGCTGCTGTGTGGCATCATCGTAATTTGGTAACAATACTAGTAGATAAGTATACTAAAGTAACCTCTAGTATACTAATGGTATGCTAAAATACTAACTATCAATGTCCAAGGCTATACATCATGACCTGATGCCTTTTTAATAAAGCCGTGATTGTGTTGAGACTTAAAAACTAAAGTAAAGGAATCTAAAAATACCTCATTCCAAGATGTTTTTCAACCCCAATTTTAAACTGGGTCTGGCTTCAGGACTTTTTAATATTCATTATTCATTCAGTATTCAGTACTCATTATCAGCATGAGCTTAATTTTTCATGCTGTTTATACAGCAGTTCCCTGGATGCAGTTTAACCTGATTAACTTACTGATACTCAAAAAAGCCTTGTGCCAAAATGAGGTGCCTAGTTGTCTGTGTTGAAGCCCACATCTATTGATCTGCCATAATTGTCCTCATGAACCGTTCCCACTGGTCTGGAATTTATTATGTCGTCAGATTAAATCATTGTTATCCTGTCAAGCTGAGGGCATTATTTAATTTCCTTTGCTAAATAACTGAATAATCTCTCCTCCCTGTGATATATGATCTTCCTTTACTTTCCATTGTTTTGCATACGCTGCAAACACATCTGCAAACAAACCTATTTTTCTGAAAAGCACCTGTCACATTGTCATTGATACAAAATGTATGTGCTTTTGCTCTATTCCTCTTTGAAAAATATCTATATGTCACTGAGATGACTGGCGTTTGTATGAATCTGTTTGTCTGGGGTTTTCCCAAACATCTGCGCACAAACATATCCTCAAAAATCCAGACAGAGCTGTGAAATGGAAAGGGCATGCTGCAGGGCTACAGGAGAAAAATAAATCCTTGATGTTAGATGGGCTTAGACGTTGGCGGGACTGTGGGATATTGGAGTCATTTGGACAGATTTATTTTAAATCAAGCAGCGCAGTATGAACAGAGTGATAGGAAAAGTTTGCTACTTTGCTAAAGTGGATTCCTCTCTTTGTGAAGTTAATGAACGCAAGGGAATAGGTTTTGGCAGGTTTTGTGCTCTGGAGCTTAAAGTATTTAGAATCAAAGTTAGGACTTCCCTTGCTGGGAATTCACTCTTGTCTGTTCTCAGGGCACTGATTCAAGAGTTTCTGTTGTGGAAATACACTAAAGTAGTCAGGAGTTCAGGGTGGCTTAATTGCCGAATGATCTTTTAGATTGGTATTATTATCAGTTGAGGACTAAAATGGGCTGTTTCTGATGTGTTCCCATTCAGCAGTCTAATCAAGTGAATGCGATTAATGTCAAATGTTCTCACTTTGGACCCTCAGCTGAAAATCTTTGATACACACTAAAGATTTGTGGAAGATATCTGCTAATTCTCTTGTCTTGCACACATCAAGTTTTTGTTTGCTGATGCCGTCTGTCCTGTTTGTTATCACTGTAACACAGAGCATTGCTATTTAACCTTGGCTGTAGCTTCGTTGTGCATGGCCTTTTGAGTAAGTGAACTAGTTCTTCATCTCTTCTACAAGGACGTTTTATGTGATTACAGCCCAAGGCTACCAAGATTTTTTATGAGAAAAATTATTCAGAGATGACTCAGTCTTTTTTTCGTGTGCCTTTGATAGAATTGACATGCACCCGGAGCAGCAATAGCATGATGAATGGTTTGTCGTTTGTCTGGTGGACACGTAAGGAGAGCCACATCAAACACAAAGAAATGACATCCTGACACTGCTTTGCAGCAAGGATGGCAACCCTTAATATCTGACTGCAATCTGCTTTGGTGCTCTGACAGATTGATGATAATAATAGTGATTTCATGTTGTTTGATTGATGATGTTGTGGTCTGTTGGTCTTATAACCGCCTATGTTTGCAAGAAGAAAGAGAGCAACAGTACAAACATCTCAGGGCTTCTTCTACCCTTGGGCAAATTCAGGCAAATTATCTTGACTTGTTTTTATCATAAAAACTATATTATTGCTGGCATTCCCCTGCCTTTGTGCATTTAGTGTAAATAGGCTGATAGAAACAAAGGTGCTGGTGTTCAGTCATTGTGCAGGAGATAGCAGGTTGGTGTTTAAATAGATGCACCAACTACGAGATCATCTCAAAGCACTAAGCTGTGAGCTCATGATTAGACTACACATTTTCATTTTCAACTTAGCATGACACTGTGTTTCTTATGAGTCATAAATTCAGCTCATCTGGCTTCGATGGCCAACATGGAGATTTCACTGATGAATATGTAAAGTTACTGATTTATCTGTGCAGAGTAATTTCCTGCCCAGACATTTTTTTTCTGGTCACAGAACATGTTGCGGTGTGATTAGTTGTTGCTTGTACCATGAAATGGGGTCATTCAGTACAGACTAAGGAAGTGCGGCTGAAAGACATGGGAACTGTTTCAATGTGAAATCGGGGTCGGTCACAGTGTGTTCATGTGTTCGTCCTGACCTTTCTGTGGTCAGGATTCATTAGAATATATTTCTTTCCAATAATTACTTTTTCAATTTAACTTTGAGCTCATATTTCACACTGCGGGTACAACATGTCCATTACCCTTGGCCCACGTTGTCCCTGTGATAATGTGCTGCAGTCTGAGAGATCTCAACAGTTATTTCAGTATAAAAACCTTGCTACTTGTATGACTAAGGAGGTTTCTTTAGGACACTGACTCATAGTCTTAGACTTCTGTGTTTTATAACAACAATGAGCAGTGAAAGTCAGCATGCTCAACATGTATGTACTAGAGACACGTCAAGCTGGCTTGAATATGTCATGAGGAATCATGGTTGGGTTTTCCTGTTGCTGAGGAAGAGTTACAGTACATTGATAACAGATGGATTTCTGCTCCTCGACTGTTTTCTGAGGCTGTGAGGATGCTGACTTGCCACTGACAGGCCAACCACCTCACACCCTATGATTAGGGATCAGTAATGCCTGAGGGTAGGAGACAGCCTGCAAATAGCATCTGCTTCCTGCAAACATCCTCACATCGCCAAAATGTGTGCCTAAAAGATGGCTACCAGATATTATAGCTGCTGATGTTGCAGCCTTTGGGTGAAGGAACAGAAATGCATCTACTGCATTAGATTCTAATTCTGTGTACACCAGAGGGAAAGTATTTTATACTGGCAGGATATAGAAGGGTGCTGTTTCTGAATGCTTAAAATCTCTATCAGGACAATGTGTTTGTTTTTTGTGCATCCTTGTTTTGTGTATTTGCCTCCGTTTATAATAAGGAAAGTGGTCTAGGCCTACTGGGTATTGTAGTAACTCTTGAAAGCAGTCAGAACTTTACTGTAAGGATAAAAGAGCTACTTCTTGACCAGAATTGGTTGTAGTTGAAGCGTTTCACTTAAAAGTAACATTCAGAATTGGCCTAAGATATTGGCCTACATTAAAATCAGTGGAGCACCCCTTTAAGGTATATGTTCACTGGAGGTTTTACTGGGTTTTGCTTTTACTTCCCTGCTATTGAAGAAAGGGACTGGTGCTGCCAGAACCCAGTAGATTTTCTTTGCAGAAGGCTGACTGGCGGTAGGTGATAGATGTCTTAGATCACATTACACCACAGAGTCTGCTGGTGTACCTCTGACAGAACAACACCTCTGAGTTGTTTGTGTGTACTAATGAATTAGACTATTTTTTACAAAACAAGGCTATGTAAACTGCAACGTCCTTACAAATGAATGTTTGTTTTGTGTTAATAGCGTCCTGGAGAGAGTGTGTGTTTGTGTGCGTACCGATGTTTCCCGTGTACGTGCTGTCAGGTTTAGGTGAATGATCTGGTTGAGCCGGTTTCGTACTGTCAGTGTCTGTCAACCAAACAGATGTCTCAGCAACCCTCCTCTTTACAAATGACAGAGCGCTCCAAGGCACTTAAACTTTCATCACCTCATTTCAGTCTGTTGCCTGCAGTATTCCCAAGAAAAACTACAACCTGCCCCGTCAGTTCTCACTTGATCCAGGGCCAAATTTGAGGTCTTCCTTAGACATTCATTATTTGACTGCACAAATCTGCTTTCTTATGCTCAATTTTGTAGTCAAGGAGCATATAACCTCTCACCACATATTGACCTTCATGAAAGTCAGATTGGCTAACAATCCCCTTTGGAGTAGGCTTTAGCAATCCTACATCAATCCTGTGCAATCATCAGCATAGTTTCAGAAACCAGTCTTCAAATTTAAAGTAATGAGCTGTCTTGTCTTGACCTGGACGTGATTTGAACTCATATCTTCTGATCTGGAATCAGACACTACCACTGCGGAGAGGGTCTTGCTTTGTCCTTAACTGTCAACTAAAAGCTGTGGATTAAAATAGCGTGAAAAGCACATTGTTTTGTCCTTTGGAAACAAAACAGGTTCTCCAAATGGGTGTTTGGTTTCTGTATTGGCCAGGAATCAGTTGAAAAATACACTGCTTTGGTTTGTGTCTGGCAGTACATTCTAGCTCAGAGGTAAACACACATCAGCACACTTGAACTCCCTCTGCTTTTAAGTGTCTGGATCAACCTAGCTGTTGTTTACAGTGGGTCTGCACCTCTTCATTTTCACAAACAGACTGCATGGGACTCTGCCACAATTTCCACCCCGCCCTCTCCACCCCTGCACTCTTACGGTGGGTTCACATAGGGAACGGAAGCACCAAGCTATGTTAATCATCGCACAAGCTGAAGCCTGGCTGTTCACATCAGAAGTGCATTTCTCCACGCCGGTCAACAAGCAATTCTGCACATCTGCTGTTTACTAAAGAGCTATCTCTCTCTCTCTCTCTCTCTCTCTCTCTCTTTGTCTGTCTGCTGTGTGTGTCTGTGTGTGTAGTGTGTCTGCTCATCTCTTTCTCTCTGTTTAGACACAAATGACAAATATGTGGAATAAGTAAGTAATTTAAAACCCCTGATCAGAAACTTGAAACTTAAACTTTAACAGCAGCTACACTAGGCTTTTTCTAATGAATATAGTGGATGGATTTTGAAATGTGATTGGGGGGAGGGACTGGGAGGGAATCGGAGGAATTAAAACTCTGGGAGAACAGCAGGGAGAGAGGGGAGGGAAGTCAAAGGCGTATGTGGGATGCATATTTGATCATTTATCAGATCATTTATATCACGTGTTTTCTTGCCAGATTCGCTCGTGGCACGCGGAGAAAATAGACCAGACGCTGAAACTATCATTGACGATCGCGAGCCGGCCGCGGAGCTCTGTGCGTGTGATGTGTGAACAGCTCAATTGATTTACATGGGCGCCGAAAGGACGCGGGTAGCGCTTCTCCAAAAATCACGGCGCTTTGCTGCGCTTCCATTCTTGATGTGAACCCGGGGTTACTCCTACCACCACCGCCACCACCCGAGATGCACATGGACACTGAAGTGGAGGTGAAACACGGCCATTTTCCCTCTCCAGTGGCTCTCCTCTTACACCAAGCCTTCAACTCTGGTGGTCCTATAGAGAGATTGATGGTTTCTCCTCCATCACTCACTGACTTTAATGAGAACAGCCTCAGTGAAAGTACTGGGCGGAGGGGGAGGAGGGGCGATGGAGCAGCAAGGGGGTTGTAGGCAGTCAAACAGATACAATGCCACTTACGTCACCTTGCATCTCAGACTGAACCACAGCAATGTTGGCACACTGGTTGGCTGGTGGGCCCCTCAGTGGCACGCCTTTTGCTTTTGTTTGTGTCAGGTAATGGCACATCATAGAGAGAAGGAGACATAAGCAAAACAAGCAGAATATAGAATAGAGTGCAGTAGCAATGCTGCTGTCACCATGGAGAATGGTGCTTTAAAAGTAAAAATCATGGTCCTTATTGTAGTGTCCATGTTCTTCACACTTGTAGCTCTGAACTGGTTTGAATCGACCCTGCAGGTTATGTTCGGCTCAGCGGCACCCTGTCTTCATGCACAGCCAAAGAGAATGAGATGTATCGAGGTTGTCTTTACGTTACAGTCTTGTTTCAAGCATCAGCAGGTTCTGAAATTACCTAGAATGGATGTGTGTGTGTGTGTGTGTGTGTGTGTACATGCATGTGAAAATTTCTGCTCTCCCTGGCGTAATTGTGTCCCTAATTCACTCGTCGATAAACACTGAGCTCATTAGATTTAACCTTGCAGCACAGCCTCCGGTGCTTTCTCTCAACATCTTTTTTATTCTGTCTCAACCTCCTTCCCTTCTCTTCACCTCCCTTTGTTGTCTTCCCCCTTTCTTTTCTTCTATCCACCTTTTACACCCTCCCTCTCGTTTCCTGTATTTTGTTTCCCCCCCTCTTTCCTGCTTCTATCTCTCGTTTTCTTCTTCTTCTCTATCTCTGTAGCTTTTTCTTACGGCTCACAGTCAAAAAGCCCATCTATTGAGAGGTGATTGCGTACACAATCGTGCACAATGCTTTTGTTACATTATATTCACACCCACCAATTGACAATCATGATCTGATTATACATTTCAAATTTAAAGTTGAGAGAACATCAGAGACATTTTAAAAGATATTTGGAAATAAAAGCCGAGAGCATGTTGATGGATCATGTTGAGACGTGAGAATAAAGTGGTGCAACACATTCCGAGGTTTTAAAGGTTTGCATGTTTAGTCCATTAGCAGACAGGAGAAAGTGGCGAGAAGTAGCATAAGACTAGAAGGAGCAGTGGCATAATAGTCACAGCCTGGAGACATGACATACTCAATATTGTCCACTGTTTCCCTTCTTAAACGTAATATTTCCCAGCTGGTGCTCCTGTGGAGAGATGATGAAACCCACATGAGCACAGTATTTCTGTGCTTTACCAAAGTGAACATTTCACATGCAAACCCCCTTTTTAGTGCACAGCTTGAATGGCACTGCTTCTCTCTTCACTTCATTAGTTGTGGGTGCGTGCCCTGAAAGTTAAATATAATGTTATTATGTTTGGAAGACTCAGTTGCCATTAGAAGGGCAACATGGGGAAATCGGAAAATTACAAGGAAACACAAGGAAGACACGTTCTGTTTTCGTGGTTAGGGAGTTCCCTCTTTTTGACACTTTAGACAGTTTTGGGGGAAAATTTTTTATCCAAGTGCATCAGTGGTGACTGGAATTATTATAAGGTTTTCCAAAACTTTGGATGTTAAACAGACTCTGTGACAGTGATTTATGGGTTTATATTACGCAGGTCTAAAGAGGAGACTAGTCCCCTGATGTTGACAGCAAAAGCGTATTGCTGTTCTTGCATGCAGGAGATAAATAATACATCCAGTTTTCTATCTGTACAGAGGGAATGGGGAATCCCTCAATCTGAATTATCTCAGACTCCATGATCTGACTTAAATCATGCTCTATTCCAGCATTTAGTCAAAATTACGCGATTAGTCCAGAATCGTGACATTAATGCAGGAAGTCTATTTCAGTGACACTATGCAAACAACACACGTTCACACGCTTGCACTAGCAGGCTGCTGAGAAAACGCGTGTGAGCCAGGCGTCTCAGACAGCCCTCTGGCTTTGAATGCAGTTTGTGCTGCCAAGCTTCATGACAGTGAACAGAAAAGCAGCCGAGTTGCTAAGTGGCCATGTGTGTTTCTTCCTAACGCTGCTCTTAGAGTTGACACACCATGATACAGAAGCAGATTGCATTCATTTGGAATAAAAAAAATACTGCCAGTTTTATAGATTAATGACAGTTTTTCATGATTCCGAAGAAAGATGTCACAACCCTGAGATGATTATCCCATAATCTTCTTAATGATCGCAATAAATCTTAGCAGACTTGATGATGTGTGCATGTCTAGTTGCATTTCTTAATATCTCAAACTAAGGCTGAAGTAAAACTGTATTTAATTCAGTAGCTGTGTTATGTTGGCCCTCATCTCCACCCAGATTTATTGAGATTCATTTGTCAGAATATAACATAATTACATCAGAATTATGAGATATACTGGGATAGCATGAATCCAATCTGTCCGACCACCTGTGAATCATTTGTTGAACGTTAATCTGCATATTACATGGGCTGTGAACATGATGCATTTCTGTAGAACCCTCTAGCTTTTTCTGCTGAGAGGTTAACAGTGGAAGACTGTATGCTGGGCATTGTCAAGGTGCAAACATGTAAAGTAATGTGGAGAAGTGCTTAAGGAGTGCATGTGCTCAGCAAACCTTTGTCAGTACTATAGGAGAATAGTGAATAGTTTTGTCATTGCTCTGATACTGCACATAATAAATGCTCAACCAAAATACACAAGAATGTACTTCAAGATAGAATATTGGCACATTAGGCAGCACATTAACCCTGGACAAAAAAACCCCAGGGAGACATGATTATAACCATGACGCTATGTGGTGAAAATTCCTGATGAAATTCCTTGATCTTAAACTAATTCATCTGGATAATGTCATGCTTTTATCCGTGTTGGCATGACGCATCATTTGGCTGTCTCTCACATTTTAGAACAAACAAGAACAAATCCCATTGGCACCCGGCTGCTTGTTAATGGTGGCGCTGATAGATGAGCATTTCATCAGCGCAACAATTACCGAACGAAATTACAAATTAGTAGAGACATCTCAGAAAGCAGAAAAGTGGCCATGTCGCTAAAGTATGGGATGAGCAGCAGTTTTACTCAGGTGAGGCTCTTTCCAGATAGAAGAAAGGGGCTTAGTCCTGTTAAAACCCTGGTGTGCAGCTTTGATCTTTTAAGGCTTTGCTCCATGTGCACTCACCTTGACATGATTTGAACATACAGCCTTTTTGATCTGGAGTCAGATATGCTACCGATGCATCACACAATCTTTTTGACGCATGACAGCATTGTTTTTTCAGAAATTGGTACCCTCTGTCAGTTTTACCTGACTGTACATAACTGCAGATAGTGTGTGTCATTATCTCTTGCAGTGAAGTTTCCAACATCCCAACTCGTCACTGATGCTTTGTCAAACCCTGCGTTGTCACTTTTTCCGTCGCACTAAACACGTGTTTAACAACCCCTCAGCGTCACTTTGCAGTCGCAGTAAACACTTGCTGTGAATTAAACAAAAACACTCGCTTAGTTTTAGGCAACAAAACCACTATGGTTTAGGAAAAAACAATATGGTCGGGCTTAAAATTACTACCTTTTTACAGTGCAAATGTGACTTAACGTTGTGAACACAGGACACAAACGATCAGCTGATTGTAAAGTGAAAGTGACTGTAAAGCTGAAATGTCAGTTCGATTCCATCTGCCTGTGTGTTTGTTTGCTAGTGAACCATGTATTTGGATGAAATCAGGGAGACAAATTGCTCTTGGTCAAACTTCGATTACATTATCCTGATCTGGGATTTACACCTTCCTAGATGTTTTAGCTGTAAGTGTTCATATGCATGGAGGGCAGCTCTGAAGTGCTTTACTTTGTAGTTGTATTTACATAATGTGTGTTATAAAATCAAACCCAGTAGTCAATCGATAAACAAATATTAAGTGTTTATAAAAGGCCGCTTTGCATAGTTTAGAGGAGTTTACCATAGATTTTTGCTCTGCAGAGTGTATTCTTTAGCAAAGTATTGGCAATCTGCCCCCTATTACCCTCAGTGCATGTTTGGTTTAGTGCACTTATGTGCAAGATGGTGAAACGATTTTTTTATGGTTAAACTCTTCACCTGTATCTGTGTGAGGTTTGGATTTCCCTGTCGTTGTTAAACATAATACAACTTGCAGATCTAAAATCAGATATGACCCCGTTGTGTTGCAAGGTGATGCACTGCACTCACTCTCTTTTCCTTTCTTACTATTTACTCTGTCCATCTAAATTATCAAACACATTGTAAGAAGACATTACTTTCTCACTTTTAAATGATTCTCCAGCTCTGTCTATGATTCATGTGTTTGCTTTCCTCCATTGACTAGACAGGATTGGCTGTTTTAAATGTCTGCGTAAGAGGTCATGATTGTCTTGATAATTACAGTTCTCTGTTGTGTGGAGCACCAGGCTTAGCTGATGTAGAAAAGCTTCTCATATTACATAATGAGGTCTGCTCAGAGGAAAACAAGGCAACTGAAGTGGGCCACTGCTGTACAATATATATATATATATATATATACACAGTATATACAATATATGAAATGGCTATGTAACAGTCAATCACAATCAATCATCATCAGGAATTAAATAAAAAAGAATACATATTTTACTTATGCAAAAATAGTGGCTTTCCTTATGATCAGTGTGGTAAAAGCGTGCATGCCTTGATGATGTGTTGTAGGCAAATTGCAGTAGCACTTGTTAAATGGAGCTCTTCAACTAGATTACTGTTGCTGCTTCTTTTTTCATCAGTCCTTCCTTGCAATACTGTATTGTCCTTTGCAAAAAAGAGACCCTTTCTAAGGGCCCTGCACGTTTCTTTTTCCAGCAGTCATAAAAAAACAGTACGCACACACACACAACAGTTCCAGATCCTCCAGAGACTTATTACTGTAAATAAAGCTGTTGCATCCGTTATATTGAAACATGATAGTCCTCACACGCACAGTGCTTCTACTTCCACTTTACTTGGTCAGTTCTTGTCCAAGCAATCACTTATTATCACCAGCTAATGGATAGAGAGTATAGAGTACTGTTTGAGGATTGGCAAGACTCAGTGTACACAGAAACACAGGGTTCAACTCCGAATATAGACACACATCTGGCTCGTCTTTCTTTCTCTGTAGCTGTCTTTCCCATTGTTTACATCTCGTGTATTTTTGTGTCCATCACTTTACTGTAATTCTCTGTGGCTCAGAGTTTCAGACGTCAGTGTTTGTGGATTTTGGATGTTTGCCCCAGTGATCCTTTGGAAAGTAGCTTTCATCAGCACTCTCTCCCTGCCACTTCCCTTTGTCTGTGTGTGTCTGTGTTTTTTTTCCCTGACAGATTCAGGAATTCCTATCACATTGGAAACTAAAGCAGTTTATTGTCTTAAGATACTTCAAATTCGACTGTTTCCATTACCTGACTCAAACGTTTACATTTCCAAAAGACAATTTATCAAGTAATCCATTATATTTAGAACATGTTATCTGTAGGGCTGAAACAATTCCTCAACTAACTTGAGTTATTCGATTAGAAAAAAAATCATCTCTCCAGAAACCACAGACGTAAGTCTCAAACTTGTGATGCCATAGGGTATGTCTATGGAGCAGTTCCAGACTTTATACCCAATGACATCACAAGTTTGAGTTTAAGGATTTTGACTTTTGGATTTGGGAGAGAGTTTTTCATGTTTACTAATATTTTGTGGACTTCTTAGACCATAGGAATAAAATGTATGAATTTGGAAAATGGGCGTAGTTCCCCTTTAAGAGACCTGTCTTAGTTTCTCTTTTGTATGTTTACTACTGCTCCTTAATTAAGCAAAAAATATTTTTTATCCGATCACTCGATTAATCGATAGAATAATCGATAGAATACTTGATTACTAAAATAATCGATAGCTGCAGCCCTAATTATCTCTATGACCAATGCTACATGATCTCAGTTGATTGTGTTATTTAGATGATCAAACACTCACTCTGACAACACATGATCAGTCGTTTCATTCTTAATTCATTTTTTTATATATAGCGTGTTTATACATATCTGTGTTTATATATATATTTTCACTTTGTAGTTTCTTTATTCTATACTAAATACTATACTTTGTCTGTCACAAAGAAGGTGACGATAATAACAAGCTTTGATATTGTAAACTCGTTCTCAGTGTCATTGGAATGACTTTAGTGCAGTTTGGAAATGGAAGTTGTGCCCTGTAGGTATACAGACCTTGTGGCGCAACGGTAGCGCGTCTGACTCCAGATCAGAAGGTTGCGTGTTCAAATCACGTCAGGGTCAAATATTATCAAGGCCGCAAGTGTCACATTTAGGACATGTGTATATACAAACCTACTTGAAAAAAAAGAAAATATTTAGGTGTTACCCTGGTGAACAAGATAAAACTGGCAGCGTGAGTGAGTGATTTACTTGATCTAGACCGCCTGCTCTGCTCTGTGTGTTTCCATGGTGGAGCTGGAAACTATCTTTTCTACCTTGCCTGACTTGTGTGACTGAGCTTCATAACTTGAGACTGAGTTGACCTAACAAATGAATGACATGTTACTGCGTTCAGACAACCAGAATAACCAGAATCATAAGGTGAGAATGGATAAACAATATAAACAAGGCGGTAAATGCACAGTAGGCTGTGTGTAGATCTTAGATTGACTTCCAGGTTGCCAAGCTGTATTCCTACAGTATGTGTCATGCATATCCCATAATGTAAGCAACACAAATTACTATTTTTTTTATTGTAAATACAATACTACTATATTTCATGTGTTTCTATATAGATTGTGAGAAGTGTGGAAGTGGTTGGACTCTGGATTGGTTGTGATGGGCCACTTTTGATCAAATTTCCAACAACTTTTTTTTACAGAAACCCAGCTTGCTACTGCTGGCCATTATCAGAGCTCAGGCTCTGTTCAAACTCTGCACTGTTTAGTCTGCAAATACATATCCTAGGCCGTGTTGCATCGTGTCTGGTGTCACGCCATGTTGGACACAGAAAGTGGACACATGAGCCTCTTTGGTTGTTAAAAGAAGACCGGTTTACTTCGCTTCCAATGTAGGATGCACCAGCTGTGTGTGAAAGTGGCATTAGAATATATATACGGCATTAGAGAAATCTTTATTTGGCGTGTGAGCTAATTTTGTGATCAGCAGTTGCAGTCCAGATGTGGCGAGCATGGTGTACTGTCTCAACATGTAAAGACCAAAGAGTTTCCACTCCCTCCTCTTGCTGGCCTTTACACTCCTGGGATCTCAATGTCTGCTCTACATATGTTGTTCTTGAGCCTACTGGGATTTGCACACACTCAATGAACTCATCCTCCCTCCTTCCTCCGGTGTGAAGTGTGAGGTGTGTGCTCTTGTGTGAAGTGTGTGAGAGGGTTTCATGGTCACGGTGTGTTGCATCTTCACAAACCATGACCAGCACACTCCTCAGTACACGTCAGGGTTTCTTGACTGGACATGTTCTGCGAAGTCACATTACACAGTCGCCAACCAGAATCACAAATATATATCCACTTCATAGATTTTCGGTATTTAGATATTAAAAGTGACAATGTAAACTTGTGAATACCTGAGTACACCATGGCATAGATCCTTGTCTACATTACACTGTTGCTCTGTCTCAATTTGCATACTTCTGTACTTTCACTTACTATGTTGAGTGCATAAGTGCGTTCACACTGAGAAGTATGGCAAAATGCAGTGCACTTTAAGTACCCAGACGTTGTACTCAAAGCGGTCAAAACGTTGAGTGTGGAACACTGGACACTTCTCACCCTCAACGGTCGCCATCTTTGCTAGGTAGCGGAAGGGGAGGGGCCACCAACCTATTTCAAACTTGTGAAAATGGCGGGCGAGGAAGCTGCAGTGGTTGCGATTTTAACAAAAACAGAATTTTAGTAATACGTCTTTTTTTTCACTAAGTACCACTATACTGTAGTCGGATAGAAGCCATTATTGGGTTAATTTATCAGTCTGAATTGAACTACTGCCGATATGGCGTGATGTACGTGACTGACCACCAGCTGATCTAATGAGCTTCCGGTGAGTCCACAACAGCCGTGTGTGATTTGAGACAACACTTACGCGTGGAAATTCATGTACTACGCAGATAAGTCCATAGTGTGCAGATGAACGTCCTTCCTCTCATATTTTACAATCCAAAACTTAACACTGGACACCCCATCCTGCGCTCTCACTATCCACAGATATGATGACAGATTGAGCTGCTTCATTTCCTGACTGACTGAAGTTTACTCTTGTTTCCATAGCTGCTGTATATAGATTGTAGTTGCAGTTTTACCATTTGTCAACATGAACATTGCCATTATGTTTCTATTTTTACCGTACACAATGATGTTTGTTCCACAGTTAGATCCCAGGCACCTCCTCCTCCTCTTGCACACACACAAACACAAATCCTAGTAAACACTCTTTTGACCTCTCTCTGTGTTCCACATCTGCAGTCAGTGAAAAAGTCGCGTGTCTCGTGACGTCTCCACTGCGGGTTGTCTGTTCTTGGTGATTCACCCTGTGCTCTGTATTTCTCTTGGCTCGTTCGGAGGTCCCATCTGGCAAGCATAACCTCTGTGCTTATGAAATAATAAACAAAAGTGTGCCGAAATTGTGCTGAGTGCTGCTTCTATAAGTAGACAAGGAGTCTCACAGTGCTCAACTACTTTTACTGAACTTGCAGGGACTACGATGACTTTCAGTGCCATTTGCATCATTTTGTAGCCAATGTTAGACATTGTTAGAGTAGAAACTGTCAAGCTAAGTTGTCTTTGCTTTGCTAGTTGAACATCACAAGGATTTATTATGTTGCCCAGTCATTGTGGATGTTGGTGTGGCTCTTTTGCATATGAAATGCTCTGAGCAACAATAACTTTAAAGTGGCAACCAAATGAGAACATTCATTCATTGTTGTCTTCTTCCTGTCTCGATATAGTTGTCTGTACACCTTGCACATTGGCACTGGCATGTTTGCAGTTGTCATTATTTCCCCTAAATCAAGACTAAACCTTTAAAGTATGTAAAGAAAATGACACGCTGGCAATGAATGATGGGTTATTGATAACTTTCTTTTAATTCTGTCACAGGTTCTTTACATTATCCGTCTTACAATAAAACACAGATATTTCAAATCTGCACCAAATCTGACTGTTCCTCTTCCCAGTCCAAGGCTGAGCAGATGGCCTGGATGGGACATCTCCCTCAGGGGCTGAGACTAAAATGTCCTTTTAGTAACGTGACACCCTCACCCTCTGTTTCCGTGGCTTGATTTCTGATAAGCATTTTAAACTTACAGATAGTCTTTATCAACCCCCTGAAGGAAATTGTCCTTTTACTTTTTCCCGTCCACAGGGAGGTCAGAGGTCAAGGTCAACTAGAGAACTGTGCCATTGGCATTCTGTGTTTTGCTAAGGACACTTCAGTGGGGCAATTGGGACAGAATAATGGTGCTTCTTACAGCCCCTTGTTGCCTGGTAGTGCTTACCTGCTCATCAAACTGTAGTAGCTTCTAGGCATTAGTAAGCCTTGTCATTACAAAGTAATTATAACTATTTGTCCTTCATGGAGCCAGGGATATATTATATTTTATTTAGTTTTTATTTTAGATTAACAGTAGCGTATATATTAATGCTTATAATTGTATACAATTAGACATGATTTTCTCTTTAGTTGCCAAACTAGTTGCCAAATCATGCATGTTACTTTGCATGTCCCATATTCCCGTAAGTCTTTGATGCCCAAGACAGTGAATGTGTGTAAGGTGTGTGTGCATGTGTGTGTAAAGCCCTCCCGCTGTTGCTAATGACCACTTGTCTCAAATGGGATGAAACTGGCTAGCTGCCCACACGAGCTACTATCCTGGCACTCCAGACAGATTGGTAATAAACATGCTAATAAAAATGTGACTTTGGGATGCAAGCCAACATGCTAGCTGCTAGCTAAGCTTAATAACAGACTGTGAGCTGTCTGCAGTTTATAGTCCAGTCCTCATTTATATATATATTTTTTTTTTCACTGACTGAATCAAAGGGTTAATTCTTATGTAAATTATGCATAACTACAATAACATTTTGGCCATTTATTAAGTAATGCATGTAAATAGCTTCTGCACACCCATGTGGCCATAAGCTCCCTAAGATAGTTATTTTAGGACCATAAGGAAGATATCATGTCTAAAGAACTTGCTTTAAAAAAATCCACGTATTGATGTTAGTCCTCAGATTTTCTGTCATACAACTACAATCTGCTGTGTTTTTGAAGTCCGCCATTCCTCTTAATCACTGCCACGTCCTGTCTGAAGGTTCACTCTTTAATTGGCTTAATGATGTATCATTATGAAACTACTCAATGAGATCCTCATGTGATAATGTCTGTTTTAATTTGTTAGTGAAACCTTCATCGCAGCAGCAGTTCCAGCTCATGCTGAGCCATGAGGCTGCATGTCTGGCACACACACACACACACATGCACACACACGCAAGCAGTCCGAGCTGTTTTTTTAATTTTTTTATCCAGACCACATGTTCCACGTTGTACTTATCATGTGATATGTGCAGTTGTAGTCCTGGAGAAACAAGGTTTAGGGACTACAAATCCCCTACTCAAGCCGACCACACAGCAGGGGAGACGACTGCAGACGTTGAGCCAAGCATACAACTCATCCCAAATCAGAAAGCTTGGAAAACCAGGTGCCATTTATCTAAAGAATGGCTGTACGTTTGACTTATAGTGACAGTAGCATGTTTTCTCTGGCTCTCTGCCTTTCTCCCCGTCCACCGCCACAGTACGAGACTCCAGAGAATGGACAGTAGTCTCTGCGCTGGCTCAGCGTGTGTAGGTGTGGCAGATATTTGGAGGGTCTCTGTGGCTGCAGGGTTTGGCTCTGTGTTTGACAGGCTGGCCTGTATTACCAGTTTGATCCCTTGCTAACCTCTCTGGCACTAATACTGTCACTCGCTTAGTGCACAGAGTGGGGAAATGTTAACTGTTGGCCAAAAGAAATATACATATATCTCCTTTAGGCTTTCATATGTGCCTGCGCTACAAACCTATCCATCTTACAAAGCTATTAATCTTGCAGTAGACTCTTTGATTAAAGTGAAAGTTTCTGCCAGTTGTGTGGGAAACTTTAGCTTGTTTCCATTTTAAAAAGTTGTTGGGAAGACAATGAATTAACGAACTTGGTTCTTTTGGGTTTTTTTCTGAGCACTTTGTTCAGTCTAAATGCAAGATGTTGTTGTAGTGCCACTAACCCACATACTGTACATTCAATTTTTGAATGAGCTTAATGATTCATCATGAAGTGTGTTGTTTATTGGAACAGTGACAATGAGTGAACGAGCAGGGGAGTTTGAGACTTTGTGAATTTGCAGTTTGCCCGTATTTGAGAGCAGCAAGCTAATATTGTAGACATTGTCAAAGTAGTCTGTCCTGAATGCTCACTTTGTATTTACAAAACTGTGTTGAGTGCAGATCAGCTGTGAACACTGAACTAATATATGAAGTTTCAGTTTAGCTCATTGTGCTCTATCAGTCAAATAGATGCTTGATATGTAAGTTGACTTTTCCAACGTGAAATTCTGATAGTTAGCCTAGCTATATAAATAGATTTTACTTGATGTGTGACAGATTGACAAATTGCAGAACATCTTTTTTGTCACCTGACGGTTGAGTTTTAGCAGCGGACTGTCCAACTCAAGTGGTACTAAAATAAGATTTCAAACATGGAGTCACCCCCCCAAAATCATCAGACCATCCGCCACTTTGGCAAACAGGGAAAATGCTATAGGGATGGGAATAGAGGATCTGTTCCCAATGAGAACCGGTTCCTAGTTGTCCGATTCCTTGGCATCGCATTCCTCCGTGACTATCGAGTCCTCTGATTGAAGCGTTCCGACAGTTACACATGCACAATGATGTAACGGCATACACACGCTCTGTCATGTTTCGGTTTGTTTGTGAGCCATTGCGGAGAGAAAAAAAAAAGCACTCTAAAGCATGGCGCTACTACACCTGAGGGGACGCACCTTATTTTTTCCCCGATAATTATACATTGTGAACAACAAATCCGTGTTGAAATCAAAAGGAGAAAAGAACGTTACCTGTTAAAAGCCGATGGGCAGCACAGTTGTAGTATTAGGCAAAGGTAAATTATGTCATCGTGTTGTGTTCAAATGTAATCTCGTAAAATTTAGTTTTTGGTGAGAAACTTGAATAAATCCAATTGTTTGAAGGAGATGTTTTCACAGCAATATAAAATAGATATTAGAGAGGGAATTATGACCTGTCTAACTTCCTAACACTAGCCCTAAGCAGCTTATAATACATAATTAGAACTACTAATGCCAAGATTTTTTTTTAATCAAAGCAAATATTTAAATAAAAATAGAATCATCTATTTCCTATCATTTGAATTGTGTGTTTTTATGCAAATAACCACTATAGGTGACAATAACACTGTTAACAGTACCCTCCCATCTCCAAAAAATAGGGCTCCTCCGGAAGCTACAGTGTATTTCGAACACTGTACAGTAATTTACCATGCATAATGTTTTTTGTGTAAAATATATCAAATATCAGATCTAAAATGTTATTCCTTCATTGAGCGCATGCATTTCAAAAATGGCAGATAAAATTCCTGAGTGGCAGACAAAAAAAAAAGTTAATTTCAGACTCTGGTGACCACCCATGTCTTTGTCTCTCTGTCAGGGTGGAGTAGATGCATTTTTCTCTCAGAAACAAAGTTGTTAAGTTTTATGTGTGTCTAATTTCAGTGTCTGCAGCTCCTTACAATGTGTGGGAATCTTTTAAACTTAATTACCAGCAAGACCACGAAAGCTCTTCATGGCCATTAAATGTAGATTTAGAGTCTCTAGTACTGTTTCTTTGCATCATAGTGTAAACTATGGGCGTGCTCCTATAGATAATAACATGCAGTAGGCTTCCACTGTGTGCAGAGCCGCATAGCGAGGTGTCATATTTCTCTCAGTGTAGTACTCTGCTGGTTGCTTTGGGCAGGCAGGGCATCAATAATGCAGAGACCCTGGAGGTGACTTTGTCTCAGAGGAATGCCAGTGTAAGGCTTCCCTCAGTATACTGGTTCTTTAGCCCATTACTATCTGCCTACACACAGACAGACTGGACTCAAACCACAGTTTGGGACGGCTATTTTCCACTGGGAAGCAACTGTTATGCCCCGAAGGGACGCTCTGTCTGTTTCAGTGAGTTAAAACAAACCCGATGAAATAAACTAAACTGGATAATCAACTATTATCTCCTACAGACAAGTGTTTGTCTCACCCCCAACATATGATGTCAACCAGCCAACTTGTCTGTTGGGTCGATTAGAGCTAAAGGAGGCTTTTATCAACAACCACTAAGTAGTTCTTTATGAATTAACAGTGTCAGATCGACAGGGGAATTCTGACTAGACGACAAAGGCTGTGCATGAGAGGAAATATCTACAGCGTATTACGAAGGACATCTGTCAAATTATTTAACCAATAAAAATAAAATTAAAAATAATGGTAATTAAAAAACACATAAAACCCTCTCAGGATTTTGGTAAATGTATCAGTAAAATTGGCTGTTTGATGAGAATGAGCTTACCCTCTTAAAACTTGTTTTTGTGTTTTTCACACACAGGCATAGAAGATGTAAGCTGCACTACTAGTGGCCTTGTAGTAGTAGTAATAGTAGTACGAGCAGTAGCCTGCTACTGTCCTATATCTTCTATTTTGCATTTGTTTTACTTTCGCCTGATAGCAACAGTGAACGTTTTGGCAAAGATAAGGAGCTAGGGAGGAGTGTGTCCATCCATGTGTGTGTGTGTGTGTGTGAGTGTGTGTGTGTGCATGCACAAGAGAGGCAGAAAGCGTTTGTGACACCAGTGTTTATGGCTCATGGGGGAGAACATACACTCCATAAATCACAGCCGTTATTGTGCTGCAGAGCGCAAACTCTGAAAGTGGGAGGTTGAGAGGTTGAACTACTGGCTTGAACTGATGATTCACAGGGAGGTCTGTTCTCCCAGACGTCAGAGGTCATAGCCTAATAGCGGTGCCTAAGCTCTTTGCTCTGGCAGTGAAAGTCTCTGGAGATTGTGCAGTCCTCTCTAAATGACTTGTTGAGATGTTAGTGAAATTTTGGTAAATGTACCTTAAAAGGAGATTTGTCAAGTATTTAATACTCTTATCAACATGGAAGAGGACAAATATGCTTGCGTTATGCAAATGTATATAAATATTTATTATTGGAAATCAATTAACAACACCAAACAATGACAAATATTGTCAGAAACCCTCACAGCATTTAGCATAAAAAATATGCTCAAATCATAACATGGCAAACTCCAAAGGCCCAACAAGCAACAGCTGTCAGTGTGTTAGTTTGCTGACTTGACTATGACTTGCCCCAAACTGCATGTGATTAAGTGGGCATGTATGTAAAGGGGAGACTCGTGGGTAACCATAGAACCCATTTTCATTCACATATCTTGAAGTCAGAGGTCGAGGGACCCCTTTGAAAATGACCATGCCAGTTTTTCCTCGCCAAAATTTAGTGTAAGTTTGGAGCGTTATTTAGCATTCTTCGCGACAAGCTAGCATGACATGGTTGGTACCAATGGATTCTTTAGGTTTTCTAGTATCATATCTTCTCTCTAGCTTTAAAACTGAGCCAGCTGCAACCTAAAAGTTGCTTTAATGAGTTAAAATAATTTGTGGCGTTAAAACGAATTTGCGTTAACGTGTTATTATCGAGGTAACTTTGACAGCCCTAGATAATATATAATATTTTGTACACAGTGTTTAAATTAAAGTAAGTCTGCAGGTTTTAAATAAGGATTTAGCCCTCAGTTTCAATGGTAGTGAATGAGTATGACAGTTCTCTCATTATTATCACTTGAGGGCTAAATCTCCAAAACTCTTGCAGGTTAGAAATTGACACTTTCATTTTCTTCAGCAGTTTAACTGCTTTTAGTGCTTAAATTGACACCTCAGCATCAGGGGTTTGGGTCAGAGCCACCACTGGGGTGTGTGACATGCTGCCGCTTCTTATGGCTCGGGTCGTCCTGCAAGTGAAGGCAGATGCAAGGACCACCGCTGGGTGCAAGGACACATGCCCACTAGAGGCGGTGTTGGTACTACCACTAGGGAGGAGGACGTTGTGCTGTTAGAGGCCTGGCCAGGAGACTGTGAGCCGTGGCCAGAGCCTGCTGCTGTCATAGAGTGTTTATTCATCATCTAACTCCCATGTTGTAGAAGGTGAGATTTCCACATCTTTCTTGACTACAAAGCAGGTCTAGATGCTATATAAAACGAGCCGTCAGGACACCCGTGAGGTTGTGATGTCACCGGTAGAAGTGCAGCTAAACTAAGTGAGTCCCCGGCTGTAGTGATGCTGTGAAGATGGTGACAGCGCAGATGTGGAAGACCGGAAAATATTTACCAATCAGAGCCCAAACCGGGATTTGAACGCTGATCACACAGTCCCCATGCACCAGTCTAAACCACTACTCTATCCAGCTGCTGCATTGTCTTCCTCCTAATACACTATTGATCACTTCAGCGTGGCTGGCCTGGCTGTTTGTGAGTTCATTTCACTGACTAATATGCCAAGTTATAGGTAACATTAATACATGCTTTAGTCATTAAGGTGAAAAAAAAAGAAATACAACAAAAATGTAGCAAAGTTTGAGAGGGCTATTGCCCGCCGCATCTGCACACTGTTTTAGTTTCTGAAATATTTGACTTTATTTTTAGGGGGGTTCAATGTATGTCTACAAAAAGGCTAGAGTGGATGATGTCATGATGTAGTTAGCTGATTTTAGACTTCTGGGCTCTCTAATTTGCACTGAAGCATCTTTCTGCTAAAATAATCGGCAGGATAGTTTTAAGTTTGTTAATTTTTTTCAAAAAGTGCAAAGAATTCTTAGGCTTTTCGCCATTGGGCCTTTAAATTTTAAGGACAGAAAATGTTAAACTTGGTGAAGAGCCTTCACATGAAACAAGTTCATTCAATCATAAATTGTTTTTTTGTGTAAAATATTGCATACATTAGGGTGAGCAGCAACCATGACCAAACTTTTAGAAGTTATTGTAACTTACAGTAAATCAAATTGGTGAATGGAAGGACTGAATGAAATTTAGATTTAACAGAAATCTGGTATAAATTGCAATGGACAGATATTACATCACTATCACTCTGAATTGATTGAAACAAGTCGGTAGAAGGTATTTTAATATGTAGAAAATCTACAGTTTCTATAGACATTAATTTACTTTTCTAGCTGCATAATGTGCTACACTGACTAAATTGCACTTCAGCACCTTTAAAACAGTGATAAGATAATGAACACAGTATTGCTCTTCTGTGTGACTCTTCTGTTGTCACCAGCTTGCATACTTATCAAGCTGCTTCCACTTTCTCCGTTTACAGAGCAGAGTATTTTGATGCGGTTTTTAGAAGATTATATCTGTCCTGTGAGCTGCTGCTTGTGATTTGTGAAACTGCATCACCCTGTAAGTTTTCTCTCTTTACGAGATCATCTCTAAATGCTTGACATTCCCTAACGCTAACCAATGCTGAACATGTCTGTGTGTTACCTTTGCTAAAATCCACAAATGTGACTTGCAATCTCTCTTTTGCCTTCATTGATGTGTGAGTCATTCAAAGGTATTCCACTTCCCAAGCTTATTTTTGTAACCTGGACTGCCATAGCTGCAGAAAGTTTTTTCTGGTCAGCATTTTAAAATGTCCTGACCCCGACGTGATTTGAACACGCAACCTTCTGATCTGGAGTCAGACGCGCTACCGTTGCGCCACGAGGTCCTGCTGCAGCACTGGACATTTGAGAACTACATCTAGCTGCTGATATTCCCCCTGTGGGAATTGTCACACTTGCAGGGGCTAATGCAGCGATCATAGAGCGCACACTGGCACATGTTCTCTCTTTCTCACACACACTTTCTCACACCCTCCTCCCTCCCCCCAGTTTCCTCCAGGGCACCAGTCTTTGTGTGGTCTTTGACAGGAACAGGCAACCCACTCTGGTACAAAGACACAGATAATGGGGTGAAGAGAGCTATTGTCTGGGCTTATAGTCACAAGTGAGGTTGTGTCTACACAGGGAACAACTACCTCTCTGTTATCCCTCACCTTCCAGGGTGGATCAGATAAGAGGATACCTGATCAGACTAGGGTGGTAGTATGTCACACACGCAATGTATGAATGAATGAGTAAAGCTCACTAATGACTAAACAGGTCACTGGGCCAGGAGCTAAATGACCGGCAGACAATACACACAGCCTGGCACACCCTGCTTATCTGCGCATATCTGCTCTGCCTAATACAAAAGTTTTTCAGCCTGCAGATCTGTTCAGTGCCAGCATTGCAGTGACTATTCAGTGACTGCATGTAAAGCCACCAGGGCACTTTTTTCATTTTTTTTTTCAGTATGTTAAATGTTCTTCTGTTGCATTTGCAACATTTTGCTGCACATGTAACCAGATCTTCCATTTACATACTCCCCATGATACTTAAAGCTGCAGTGGGCAGAATATTCTTGGCATCATTGGGCAAAAGATTCCATAATAACCTTTCAGCATATTGTAATTCAAGTGCTCTGAGAGAAAACTAGACTTCTGCACCTCCTCTTGGCTCAGTCATCAGGCTTTAAAAAGTGTAATGTTTAGCTGTAAAATGAGAAGGTTTGCTCTAGCTGGTGGGCGGTGCTTGGTATTTCCTCAACTGATCTCAACATGGCTTCCGGCACAAACTTTCTCATTTTACAGCTAAACAGTACACTACAAGATGTTTCTGAAAACATTTGAGGCGAGAAATAGGTATTACAATAACAGAATATTGATTCATATTTGATCAGCGCTGCCTAGTTTGACCGTTTGATCGGAGTTCGCGAGTGATTGACAGCCGCTCAGAGACAGCAGACTTCAGCTGGGCTCTGATTGGTTGTTTTCCTCCGGTCTGTGAAATCTTACAGATGCCATTAGGAGCACCGGAGGACACAGATTACCTGGGTCATGCACTACTGTCAGGATATAGTGACCGTTTTATAAAAAATAACTTTTTTTAATCATATTTGCTCCAATTCTACGCACTGCAGCTTTAACCAGCAAGTCTGACTCATTTTGCACTGCTGTTGCTCCGTTTGCTATCTCATTAAAGTGAATCCAAGCATGCTGTACATTCCTGTGCTGTAACATTTGGCAAGACAATTCAAGCTACTCCCCTTACACTTGCACTTTATAGTGAGTTTTTGACGAGTGACAGTATTTGAAAGACGATTTGAAGATACATTTGTCAAGTGGTGACTTTAATATGACAGGGATCTTAATTATAGTCATCCTTGGTAATTAAATTCTCAAGAATTTGCAGTATGCTGCCATACCTGTCAAGAGACATATTTTACATTTTAATGTCTTAGCTGGCATCTCATGGTTTCATTGCGTCATGGAAGTAAAAAAAGTGTGCATGGTAAGTTTCATGATGCTTTAGCACTGTATAGCGCTTCAGCTGATGTTCTTCGGGAGTTGTATGGCTGAACACTTTTGTACCTGATCGGAGAATGTTCAAATCTTGTGCAAAATGTTGAACTTCACAAGACCCTGGTGTAACTTTAGTGTTGATAATCAGAGGTTATACTGGTTTCCACAGGTTTGTAGTAATCCGTCTTCCTGTTTGCAGACAGATATGTGCTGTTCTCACATTTCACTCAGCTTTTCATCCAACTCCACACATACACGTCTCAGATTGTCTATCAAAGCTGTACTCAACCTTTGTACTAGTCAGATATGTTTTATTCCTGTGGTTTTGGTCTCTTTGTTAATGAAATAATGCAGTGCTGTTGGCCCATTGTCTGTTTTAAAAACTAGTTGCGGACCAAGTTACTCTCAGCACTTGAATGGTGATGGGATGTTAATGAGATCTGGGAAGGGAAGGCCCTTTCTGACAAGTGACACTTGGTTGCACTTGAGAACAACAACAGTACGTGTTGTGTGGCTCCGATGTGGGTTTTGTTCCTCTGATGCACATGACGTTTCCATGGTGAAAATGACCTCAAGGCCGAAACAATGTTAATGATGTTATTTGCCACAATCAAAGATGAATTGTACTGCCGCCTCACAGCAAGAGGGTTGCAGACTCAAACCCGGCTTGGGGCCCTTCTGTGTGGAGTTTGCATGTTCTCTCCATGTTAGCCTAGGTTTTCTCCGGGTTCTCCGGCTTCCTCCCACAGTCCAAAGACATGCAGGTTAATCGTTGACTATAAGTTGCCATTAGGTGTGAATGTGAGCGCCAATGGTCGTCTGTGTCTATGTGTCAGCCCCTGTGATAGTCTGGTTACTGTCCAGGGTGTACCCAGCCTTCGCCCAATGTCAGCTGGGATCGGCTGAATAGGATTAGCACAGATGGAAAGATGAATTGTCAGTCTCTTTCTGTAAGAACTTTACAGGATGAGAGTAGCAGTATCTTTTTGAATGTATGAATATAATGTGACACTGATCCTATAGGGGAAAAAGCATTTCAACAGAGAAGTGTTCTGCTCAAATACCTATCAGAAGGGCAGATGACTGATCTCTGTGTACAGAGTTTAGATTTGTCTAAGTGCATGAAATCATGTATTGAAATACAGTATATATAATAATATATAATACCTATCAAGTTCAAAAAAAAAAAAGTCCTAAAGCTACATGACTGTGTAAGAGCCACGCTTGTGCAACATGTTGACTTAGTAGCAGAGATGATGGTTGACTGCTGAGTGTGCTAACACTTCATCAACTCCACGGCTGTCCTCCCTATCCGCTGTTATTATACACTGCACAGTAATATAAATGACTCTGTCACAATGCACTCTTTGTTGGAAGCATATGCTCCCTCTCTGTTTCTCTGCAGTCCATTTGTACTGGCTTCCATACTACGTGTGTTTAACATTTGATCAAGCCCATGTGTGTTCAAATGTGATAGATGTGACGAAAGTGTATTTCACTTTTGGTTGCTCCTAAACTACTGCCAAACTCAAACATTTTCCATGTTAGCGAGTATGCACTAGATACTAATCTTTATATTTAAAGAATTCACTATAGATTTGTCAGATCACATAGCATCTTTCAAGAGAATTCAAGGTTCAAGAGAATCCTTGTTTAAAGCTGAGTTGCATGGGTGACAAATGAGATTATCACCCCTCACTGGGGAAGGAAAACTATGTTTTAAGTATGAATACAACATTAAAAGACATATTCTCAACAGTCGCATGGGTCTTCAGGATTGGAGAGAAAGAATGAACTAAGAAGTAGAAGCTAAACAGGGAATTTGACCTTTGGGTTTTTTTGTGAGATGAATGGCTAACATGACCAGCTGTATCTTCCTAGGAGGTCGTACTAATACTTACAAGTATCCACTTGGGGAAAAAAACTTTTAGCCGTGAGTGTGTGTGTGAGTTAAGACCTTGGTATTTACACCAAAGCATTCAGAGATGACCCCTCAAACTCTAAATCCGACCCAATCCCAGTTAGTGATGAGTTCTCTGCTAATACTCTCGTTCTTGAACTGATAATTCTTGGCTTGCTGGAGGCAAAGCGCCACTGATGTGAGGCTCCCTGCATCATTTCAACCAAGTCAAATCTAAACGGTCAACGTCCAATGCTTTCCTTCCATCCTGAGTGCATTTCTGGGATTAAGTTATGTGGCTGAGCTTCTCTCAGAATCATATTTGTTCCTCATAATCCATCTGACGAACAAGTCTGGATGAGGACCATGCCAAACGGACATGGGGAGTGTCAACATTTGAACAGATTTTTTCCCTCTGGTTAATGCTGACGGTCAGTTTGTGGTTTATAAAGACTTCCAGAGATGGTAATTTTTTTTGCTGTATCTTTATTCTTCTGGATTGTCAGTAGTATGTTATATATAGTGGTGGTATTGTGGTGTAGTTTTTCATGTTTCATTGTTCTAACTGACATGGGAACTAAATATTTCTCTCTTTGCTTCCAATTTCTTCGGTGTCTTGCCTTTTGGGAGCGTCCCTGATAAACTTGCCATCTTTTCCCTCCTAATAACCTCAGAAGGAAAGAAAATACCACACAGTTATTCCCCTCATGATTTGGACCATTTTGCCTGGTGAACCGCATTGGAGTTCAGTACAACAGAGCCGTGCATGAAGGCATTTAACCACAGACCCGAAGACAGCTCAGTTTTTGAGGAAAAGAGACAGAGGGAAGGAAATAGAGTGAGAACAAAATACAGACAAAAGAGTATGGAGATTCTTTCCTAACATGGTGAAGGAGGAAGGGCAGTCACTGAACTGAGTGGTGTCTGTTTAGCCTCCTGTCCGACTGAGGGAGAACAGGAGGAATGACAGGGAGAGAATGAGAAGCTTTTATTTGTTTTCAACTTTTGATTTCTGGAAATCAAACAACCAAACCACACATGGAATCTCTGACCATATTCGGTTTATATACGATATTTACAAAATATCCAACATTCACTCTATTTCTGAAGCTTCTTTACAGATCCAGTAGTTCCCTCTAAAAACTACATTGCTCTAAGGCAAACTGCAGTGACTACATATTTGATCACAATTGAATTAAGACTTCAATCTGTTTTATCATAAAAAAAATACATATTATATATTATGCCATCCAATAATGATGGAGAAAAACACAGCTAAACTCCTTCTAAAGCTAGTGTAACTAGCTTAGCAGAGTATCAATTAACTGCCAGCTAAGCTTTTGACTCTAGTGTAGTTTGTGTGATTTGCTAATCATATATTTAAAAATACATCTATATTGATTCCAATATGAATGCAAATAGTCAACAGACAGACGGTGACCTAGCAAAACAGGCATTTCATTTCTATAAGGATTATAAATAATCGAAATAAAGTTTTTTATTTTTGTCTTTTAAAGTTGAAAGCTGAAAGAACAAATTTAGTTGGTAGATGCTGTATTTCCCCCTCACAATTCCTGATAATTACTCAAAGGCAGAGTGCATCAGCATTGTAGGTATATTGTGCAGGTTCTATGGCAATAATGTTTGTCGTAAAATAACCAGCCTGGTACACAGTTTGCCAGTCAGCCTGAAAACTATCATTATCTCCCAACTTCATTGCTTCTGTAGTTACTGCTCCCTGCCTTTTGAAGGGCTGTATAACATTTTAATGAGACTTTACATGAGCATGTGTGTCCTGTAAATATGCTGGTGCAATGTTGTGAAAAGCAGCATTATGTGTAATTGTGTCTTTATAGGATATATGGACATGTAATCACACATTTACACTTAATTCTTATGACCTGCACCTCATTATAGCACACCACATACTGTACACTATCTGATGCATGAATGAGAAGAATGAACCAAGTCTGTGATCATTATAAAGCACCAACTATTATAAACATACAGCAGTTCATCAAAGTTTGAGAAAAGCAGTTATTCATATGTTTCTCCCCAAAAAGATCATATTGGATCGATTATGCTTTGTATGATGTACTGAGTTGATGTGGGACTTACTACATGCTGTACCTGAATGTATTCGTATGTATGAATGCTACTCATATACTGATGAAAAGAAGGGAATGAACTGAATGGGGGAGGGTGGAGGAGTGCTGTCCCCTCTTATGCATTGAAATGTATAACTGATGGGTATGACACCTCCCTTTATGCCTGCATCACACTTATTCTCTTTTCTACTCCCACATGGTGAAAGGTATGAGCCATATGCTTACTTTGCAGGCCATCAAGCCGGGGATTAAAAATATTTCATAACTGCTATCATGATGTCAATCCATAACCATGTCAGAGCCCCTGTGTGCCAGCTGACTGGATCATTATATGAACCACGTGGTGATTGGATCAGCTGATTCCTGAGGAGACACAAGCTGCTAATTCCTTTTGGCTTGGCATTGCTAACATGTTGTATGGCTTTACTTACATAAGGCTTCAAATCCTAAATCTATATGGTGCAAATACAGCTGATCTCATTACAGAGCTAATACTTTCTCTCCTATTTTTTTTTTTTTCTTCCAGGACCCCAGCTACTGGGTCCAGGTCCACAGGTTGGAACATGGGGATGGAGGCATTTTGGACCTGGATGACATGCTGTGCGATGTTGTGGATGACAAAGACAGGGTGAGTCAAAGTGTGTGTGGAATTGAGAGAAAGGGGGAATTGTGTGTTTGCAGATTTTATTTAATTGTTTATTTTCCCAAACTGTCATTTCCTGTTTCTCCACCTCTTCTCATCTCCGTTCCCCCTGTTCCTTGTGGTTGTGTCTGCCCTCTTGGCAGTACTACAGAGAGTTTCACCAACATGTGCTTATTATTACACCTGTCTGCTTTTACGGTCTCATCATTACCAAAACATTACAGAACACTAAACCACTGCACACCACCATGTTCTCCGTTTAATTATTTCCACCTACTGCTGGCAGTCTTCCGTTGCTTTCATACGTGGAGGGTGAATGATAGTATAGTGTAGTTTTCCGTGTTGCATTTAAGGCCCCACTTTGATGTGCATGTGTGAGGTTGTGTGTATTACTATAATTTTATTTTATAAAGGTTGTGTGGGCAAAATTGATGTCAGAGGCAGCATGATATCACACTACCCACCCCACCCATGCGACCAACTGTAAATGATTACCCCACACCCCCACTGCATCCGTCCCATGGGAACAGAGCTGACTACACCTGAGTCACTAGCTGTTTGGCTTTGATGTGGGGCCACTTAGTGAGCGAAAACCCCCCTTTGTGTCTTTGTGAGTGGGAAATCAGGTTTCAATTATTTTTAACCTTTTTTCAGTTCAAGTGGTATAGTGGGTGATAGGCCTGTACAGCAAAAATGATAATCACAATTATTTTGATCAATATTGAGATCACGATTATTTATCACGATTATTCATAGATTTTTAGGGACAAAATATTTTTATTGCAATTTCACATTCAAATAAACAGAGCGCTGCTTTCACTTTCATGTCTTGCTACATTCCAAGCGTCAAAAATTTGTTATTGTCATCTAAAGGGTTTATTTGCATAAAGAAACGCACAATTCAAATGATTAGGAAATAAATGATTGAATTTGTATATAAATATTTGCTAAATTGGTATTAATAGTTCTTATTATATATTATAAGCTGCTTATAGTTGACTTTAGTGTTAGGAAGTTAAACAGGTCATATTTCTCTCTCTATTATCTATTTTATTTTATTTTATTTCAGTGAAAACATCTCCTTCAAACAACTGGATTTATTCAAGATTCTCGGAAAATACTACATTTTACAAGACTACATTTGAACGCATCATGATAGAATTATAATTTAAATTCGCCCATTACTCATTTTTACTGAGCAGAGCTTCATAATGCATCATAATGTAACGTGGAACCTGCGTTAAAGGAGCTCTTTAGCTCCTTGCTTTTGACAGACGAGGCGGCCATTGCGATTACTCTGAGCAGCATCATTCGAATGAATTACAAATATAATCAGTGTCTGTTAAGTTAGTTGTTCCAAATGTTTTAAGGTTGTTCCTCCATGGCTTATTTTGGACTTGCAGTTATGACAAATTGCAACTTAATATCTTCTTCACTCACGCTGAAGATCAGCTGCTGATTGACGGTGCATCTCTAGCTGTTAAGTTTAGGAAGCGCTTGATTTATGCAGCGGAGCATGCATTTTAAAAGTCAATATCGCAGTCAATTATGTTAATTTAATTGTGGGAAGCCAAAATCGTGATCGCGATTAATATTCGATTAATTGTGCAGAACTTACAATAAATAAATAAAATGAATTAAAGGTATGAACAGCACATAGCTAATGATGTAAAATGTAAGACAGACAGACTTTTGTATTACAACAATGATAGTTGTCTATTACTCACTGTAGTGTTTCCTGGTTTAGTGATGACATGGGTGCTTCATCATCACTTCAAAGAAATTTAAGCTTAAAGCCAGCAGGGCCATCATTATGTATTCCCCCCAATGGTGATGAAACATGTGCGCTTCAGTTGAAAGTGTTATCTTTGATTCCTATCTGTCAGCAGTTTTCTCTGGATAGGAGCCACTGCTATCTTGCGAAATCTGAAAATATACCCTTCTCTGGAACAATGTGTGTTTTTAACTGCTGTTTCATGTTGAAAAAATGCATTTCCCATTTGATATCTACGGTTTAAAGTTCAGTGAGCTGTGGTTTGATCTGAATAGTTGGTTCTGTTTGGTACGCAGGTGCTTTTTGGTTTTATGGGTGCATTTGTGCATGAATGAGAAACTGCGCTCATGAAAGAGAGGAAGAGTATGTGCGCTTGTGCATCTACACCTTATAATGAATATAGGGGTGCCATGGTTACGCATCAGGTGGGATCAGTGGTGGGAGCAGCTGTTTTGCACCTGCAGTCTGAAGCACTCCTTTCTCCCTTTCTCCTCTCATCTCCTCTCCTCGATCCATCTCATGTAGCCTTTTACAGACAATACACAAAGAAAGAAAGCAATAATTCTATTTTTGGTAGTTATAACAAACTAATTGAAGACTAATTGGCACATATATATTTTCTTCTTTTCATTATCTTCCATTTGTTCTGATGCTGTGAATATCTGCTCCCCCTGGTGGTTGAGTGGGCTCTTTACATCCCACTGATGACAGATTATTGAATTTCATTAACATGACAACATTTTAGCCTAACTAATTAACAAGCACAATAATATTAGAGCAATTTTTTATTATTTTGTATATTACTCTCATCAGTATAGTTATACATTGATATTCTAAAGGTTATGTACTATACACCTGTATCATACTGTCAACCCTTACCAATATCAGTCAGCCTGAAACATAAACAGTGATAGTACGGTCACAAGGCTGACATACTGAAGTAAAACTGTTGGTAGTTACTGTAAGTGACACAGAGTGCATAGCTCAGCTGGATGTGTGCCGAGACAACTAACTTCACACCAGTGGAGCAGCCCTCTGTCTGTCTGTCTGTGTGTGTGCACATGATTTTATCTCGGTGTGTGTGGGTGTTTGCTTCTTTGTGTGTATGTATAGTTGTTAGTAGTAAATCCAGTTTGTCCAGTTCTTTCAATCAGCTACTACCTCCGTACCTGTACGAAACTACTAGCAGGCAGAGACACAGCTAACCAGACCTTTTCATTTTAACCCGTTAATGACAACGCTGCTCTTATTATTATGGATGCACTTAGCCTAGATTGATACTGCGTTTGGAAATCTCATAAATAATCTTTACTGTCTTCTCTCTCTTATGTGATTAAAACCTAATCTGATTTGATTTTACCTGAAATTGTCTGTTTTTTGCTCAAGTGAAAGTATAAGTATAGTCATTTCAAAAGAGAGGATCTATTTGCACTGCAGTTGTATTCAAAGTTTTCCAGGTATGCCATCTATCTACTATAGTAATTCATTGTTGTTTGCATTCCTTGCTGTTAATTTGATAGCGGAGCTGAAGGTTTCTGTAGTAGAGAAACTGATGAGCAACATGTGAAGTTTCATTCCCTTACATGTGAGCTATGAAGTCTTTGTGTAATTTCTTCAAACAGTTGACGGCTCAGGTTTAACGGAACACATCGGTGGAGTGAGTGCAGTCCTTAAAAACCATTGACCCCGACGTGATTTGAACACGCAACCTTCTGATCTGGAGTCAGACGCGCTACCGTTGCGCCACGAGGTCCTGCACATGACCTTTATCTCTAACCCGACTTGACATTACATAGTTTACATTGCAGCACTATTCCAACTCTTTGCAGCTTCCTTTTTTTCCCCCTCCTACCTGCTCTCTTCAAAGGCAGTGTGCCACATTTGTACAGTTCAGCACTCAGGCCCCCTGACAAACACAAAATCTACACACTTAACAAACACTGTTATGTAGTTGATGTCAGCTTTGCAGCTGCAGATAAGCAACATATATAGTTGTTTTTGCAGCTCATATGCGAAATTGTCCTTAATTTTTCCTTAAGTTGAGAACACTGAGATCACCCTTCCCTTGTACCAGTAAGGTTGGTCAGCAGTTAGTTTGAATGTTTTTTAGATTATTAACACGGGAAAAAATAGCAAACAGCTAAAATAATATTACAACTGAGTTGTTAGATTAGTATCAATGCTGGTAAACTGCCATATCAGTGTAATCTTAAATCAACCAAATGAAATTAATTTCCATCCTATATTTTGTATTTATGTGAATTTGGTCGAGTATACATGTCTTGTTTCTTCTTTATATTCTTCTTGTCTCCGTTTCACTCTTTTCAATTTCTGAATTTATTGCACCCTCTTCTAACAGTAGGCCTACATCAGACTGATACTCCTTACTATATATTTACTGACTGCTGATGTCCACGATTTCTGTCCCACTGAAGTGTAAATAAATGATTTCACATCTACAGTACAGTGTTTCACTGCATTGCCATGGAGACAAAACAGAGCCGAGGGGAGTTAATGTAGAAACAACCGTTGTCACTTTGCAAGTTTCGGTTACTCTACCGTTGGGAGCACCCAAGCCTTGTGTGTGCCTGTGTGTGTGTGTGTGTGTGTGTGTGTGTGTGTGTAGGCATGCATAGGGTATATGAGATGTTTGGCTCATGTTCAGCCGTTAGATTGCTGTGATTCATATGTAGTCATAGAGTCATTGCATGCTGCAGCCTGTCTCTCCCCCACAGATCTTCACATTGATGATCTTACTTACATTTCACATGCACGAGGAATACGAGAGCGTATTTATACAGTTTGTTAGTTTTACGTTTGGTTTTGTGTTGCATAAATGTGGTTCTAGTGTGAAGTTGAGCCCTATGTCTACTTTTCTTTCCTTAATTCTGATGAAATGATGATGGTTTGTTGGTGCCATATTTGCTCAGATCACAGAGGTTATGGAGATGCAATTGTTTCTCTGAGCAGGCTGAAAAGAGAGCACAAACACAGGACCTTTTAGCTCCATCTAGTCTGTCCACGATGTCCTAACACTACCTGTAGTATTTTATCTGTTACTTGATATGCATGACGTGCTTGAGTAATAGTCTATGATTTTTCAAGGCTTCAATGATGTTTATTGGCGGTTGGAACACTAGCTTTTTGGTACACTACTGCCACCAATTGGACTGAAGTGTGAAGTGGTAGTTTGTTAGAAGAATAGCATTTTTTTTTCATCTAGGCTAGTTGATTATATAAAACATATTCTGTTTGACTATTTTGATATAGATTTGTAGGGTGTATTCTTAAATGAGTGCCAATGTGCTCTATATTCTATACAAATGTCTGTCTGTGACCTCTTCTCTTTGCTGTACAAGGATGGACTCAGCATGTCTCTCTAATGTGAAACAGAAAGCTTTGCTGAGGACCTTGTGCTGTGACGGTAGAGCGTCTGACTCCGTGTCATAAAGTTGTGTGTTCAAATTACAACACGGTCAAAGCTTTTCAGGTGCAGAACGAGCAGTGGATTTAAAAAACGTTCTTATATAGTCTGTATTGGTGTATTGCAGATAGGAGCGCACTGTGTGAATAGCAACAACTCTTCGGTGTTTAATATTAAAAAGTACCATAAATCAAATGAAATAGCAAATAATTGTTATAGTTAGGGATAACAATAAAAACACTAGCTACGTACTTAACTTTTTTACAGCAGGAACATTGTAGAGATACAAGAGAAAATAATTGTACCACCGAGTACAATGAGGAAACTATAGACTATGGGATGTAACTACAATAGCACAGACACACTGCTGCTGATAATTTCAAATGAGACTATCAGCAGGACTGAATGAGCCCCGAGCCAAATGACACAACCTCATACAGTCAGTCAAGAGTGTCTCGGAAGGAAGTGTAAACTTTCATCTAGCTCAAGAGCCTTAGGATAGACTTTTGAAAATCCATTCAGTGTGAAAAAAAAAGCCTCTGATAGCTGTGAAATGGCTGTGATACAGACACTTCATCCATACACCAGATGGCAATGTGACAATTAAAATGACTCCTGGTTAGAAGATGGCCTTAGGTAAGAAATTCACAATATGGCTCTGCTGAAATGAGTTTATAAAGAAATGAAATGGGTGTGATATGGCCAATTAGATCAAATTAGATTAAACTTTAATGGTCATTGCAGGGAAATTAGGCTATCGCATTAGCATTTAAAATGGTGTATAAAACTTCAAAACTGTTGTTGTTGTTGTGCAAGACAAACTCATTGTCTGACACAGAAGCGAACTTGATTCCTGTAATTAAGTGCTTTGAATGTGTGGTATAAGAGTGTGAGTTTCAGACTAATCTGTTAACAAGTGGAAGTTTATTTATATTTCATGTGGTGTTCATGTATCCAGTTCAGAGAAGAGAACACGCGCAACATACAGCCCTCTTTACTGGAGTCAGATGTGATGTTTTTGTTCAAGGTAAATGCAAAATTACCTTGAACGCATTACACGAGAGCTATGAAGTCTTTGAGTAATTTCCTCAAACGGTTGACGGCACAGGTTTAACGGAACACATCGGTGGAGTGAGTGCAGTCCTTAAAAACCATTGACCCCGACGTGATTTGAACACGCAACCTTCTGATCTGGAGTCAGACGCGCTACCGTTGCGCCACGAGGTCCTGCACATGACCTTTATCTCTAACTTGAGTTGACATTACATAGTTTACATTGCAGCACTATTCCAACTCATTGCAGCTTCCAGTCTGCTTACTTAAAAAGCAGTGTGCCGCATTTGCACAGATCAGGACTTGGGCCCCCTGACAAACACAAAATCGACACACTTTACAAACAATGTTATATAGTGTCAGTGTCAACTTGGTAGCTGCAGATAAGCGACACATATAGTTGTTTGTTTGTTCATGTATCCGGTTCGGAGAAGAGAACATGTGCAACATACAGCCCTCTTTACTGGAGTCAAATGTGATATTTTTGTTTAAAGGTCCATAGTGTAGTATCTGGCGGTGAGGTGAGGAGATTGCAACTCACTGAAGCCTCTCCCTTGCGCCAAGGGTGTTGGAGAGCCACGGTGGCCGACGTGAAAATGCGAATGGCCCTATCTAGAGCCAGTTGGAGCAGAGCCAGTGCGTAGAGTATATGTGTACGTGGGAAGTGAGTGGTGAAGCAAGAGAGAGAGAGCGGCTGCGATGGGAGCGAGTAACGTTATCGACTCCAGCCCAAACAGGAAAAGTTAACAGAGTATGGTTTGTACTTATAAATATTATATTCCATTTCTTAAACTCAGTGTTTGGGTAACACATAAACCGAAAATACCAAATTACATCACACACAAAGATTGAGCATGTCTGGTAGCCTATAGAAGTGATGAGGAATGAGGTGTTTTTTTTCCAGGTCTGATGCTAACAGCATCGTAGATTTGACATTAATGCACAACGTTCAGTGTAAGCTGTCGCTCCTGTCTGATGTGTTACGGTTGTGACTAGCCACCCGTTCCTTTTTATAAACTGCACTGTTTTGTTCCCCCCCCCTCACTTCAAACACCATTAACCCTTTACACTTGACTAAACCTCATCCAACTTGTCAGCTTGTTCAGTGTGCAAGTTACCTTCTAGATGTTTTTATCTAAAGGGAGCTTGATAACAAGTAAGTGAAGGTGATTTGAGGAGTGAGTCCCTTTGTTTGTAGTCTGCATCTCCCTATTAACAGAGGTGAGCTTAAGCAAGCCTGTCCCGTGGGCTCAATGAGTGCAGATGTGAGGGGTGAATCCTCAGGGGGTGATTTAACGGAAAGAGCGTGTTACAGCAGAAGTACCTGAATCAGTGGTCCAGTGTTTTGTGCTTTATAGCAGGTGCGTGTAGGCACGGAGCTGCAGCTTAACAGACATTGCAGTGACACTTGTGAACCACAAAGAGGCAGTCAAGCCCAAGTTATAGCGGTCGACAGCATTGTCTTTTGTTTTTGGGAATGGATACCAGCCTCAGAATAACACACAGATACACAACAAAAAGGCCCAAAACCTATGGGAAGTACAGAAAGGGAAAGAGAAAGCCTAATTGAACCTAACTGAACAGACCATATCTGACTGTGTCCTCTATTTGTGCTAATGCGGCCTGTTTATAATGAGTACCGCATCCATGGCTCCTGTGGTTTGGCTCCTTGGACAATTGGCATTTTCTTGGCCCCCGAAGTTGGCATTGCCATGGCAACAGCGGTCGGGTGCCAAGTGGGCACCTGTGCTGGGTCGAGATCAAGCCGTGAGTGAAATTAGCCAAGGCTAAAGCGGGGTCCCAGCAGCTGCCCCCTGGTACCAGAACACTGCCGGGGGAAATCAAAGACTAATTACTCTGTTTGTCTGTGCTCTCTCTCTCTGTGTGTGTGTGTACGTGTGTGTGTGTCTGCGTTTGTGTATGCATGTGAGTCAGTGTAGTCTCTTTTGGCATAGATTGAAGACTATTGTGTCTGGTTGGCTGTCTCTCACCGACATCTCTCAGACAGTGTAATGCATTCACCTCACACATTGTGAACTCAGTGTTTATTCTATATTCGCTGTGCATCTTTCCAACTTAGTTTGATTCATTGTCTAGTGCAGTTGTTTGTGAACATTCTAATGGATCCATGGGGCCACATTTGATTTTTGCAGAATAAAGTTGTGTTTTCTGAAGGTGGAGGAGGAGAGAGAGAGAGAGAGAGAGAGAGAGAGAGAGAGAGTAAAACCATCAAACCATTCACACGTCTTCTGATTGTGCTAATGTAAAGACTTGATAGAAACTGAACAGTAATTTATTTAAGAACCACAGTTTGGTGCTTAGTTGGCAGACTTGACTCTCTAGGTTATGATGATATGACTGTGCCATTCCTGGTCATTGCAACAATGACATGTATTGAATACTTAAATTTACCCATAGAAGCAACACCAGAAATACTATGATATATCCTCAAAATCCTCTCAACAGGCTACATTGTGTCATAAATGTGCTATAACCCAGTCGTTGCCCTCTGGTGGCCAAACAGACAGCTCAGTGGAGGTCTAACTACTGTGCCTCGTCTTGATTTGTTTTGTCACTTAATCAAAAGGACCCTGACTGAGTTGGAGTACCCGAGCCTGAGCTCCACCTTTAAGACGGAGTTGATTGTTCTCAGGTAATTACCAGCCGCGACAGCATGTGGCCGGTATTGTTTTCACCTTGTGAGTCTTTGTGTGTGTCATCATACCTACTGTAGCAGGAACTACCACTGAAGGAGTGTTGAGCACTTTGCTAGGTGTTTATATGTCTGTCTGTCTGTCTGTGGACAGATTTTGTCAACGTAATAGTGTCACAACTGCGAATGGGGTCACGAAGCTTTACAGGTTTGTAGTCAAGATCAAATTGAAGGCAGAGTTTGAAGATAGGTGTGGTCTGAGCAAGGGCGCTGGAAGTAGGGGGGGTAGGAAGTGGGGAAGAGGCCATTGCCCCACCAAGCCTCCAAACTTTACGCCCCTGGCCTGATTTAGCGTCGCGGCTGGTGTGATCTCATCGCAAGATGGTCTCTAGTTGAATGTTTGTGCTAGTGACGTGCTTCCATTACTGTAAATAAATCAATGGACATGGTTTATTTGGCAAAACAAAAAATATTTTCCAACACATTCAACTAAATAGATTTTTTTTCCTGCAAGTCAAATTTGTTTCTAATATTCAATTAAACTACAACCACCACTACAGTACCTGGTTGTTCATTCTCCAGTGGACGTGATGTCTCTAAATGTGGTATAGTTGTCTATATCTATAAGCAACCCCTACCCCTCTGACAGAAGGATGCAGGAGCTGGGGGGTGAAATACATGCAGGGATGTATGAGGGTATGACAGTTTCTCTAGTTAACTGTCAGCCACCAGCACCTGTTTCTGCTCAGAAACAAATCCCTTTAGACTGACACATATCCTCAGACTGACACTCCGATTCAGGCAAACATATGGTTATATACTTGAACTTTGAAAGGTGTTACTGCTGATGAAATTAGATAGCCTACACACACACCACTCAAACACACACACACACACACACACTAACACACACACACACACATACACACACATACACACTTGAACTCCTCCTGGCCCAGAGAGTGTAAATGTCGTCACCCAGCATGGAGACAATAAAAAAGAACACTCAAAATGAGACATCACACTTCCATGTTCACACAAGAACACACACACACATTCAGAAATAGCCCCACACTCTGACAGAGTCACACATGCCCACACTTACGTCCACCCTTCTGTAGTCAGCTGCAATTAGCCTGTAAGGACCGGAGTCAGCTCTGCGTCCTGAAAGACCCAGTGTGGTAGCGGAATATATCCTGACCTCCGCTGCTCCGCTCAGAGGCTCGTGGGCGGAAGCAAGCAGTTTTTCCATTTCATTTTCCTCCGGGGCTTTGCATATATTGTCTGTTGTTGCTTGTTTATTAGCTTCTTAGTTTTTGAACTTCACTTACTCGGGGAAGATTTGTTGAGCACTGTATGTTGTTCTTTTTCAGCAACTCCCTCCTTCCCACTTATGCAGTTATAATCTCTCACAGCGGGGAGATGCCTTTGTGCTTTTTCCATTGGAAGCTGAACCAGAGGCCTTTACTGTTAGCAACTCGGTAGTCTTTTTGAGTACATATGGGTGGTTTAAGTCTGTAATTGTATTTTTAAAAATAGCTATATAATGGCTATAGCTGTGCTATATTCTATTATGTGCAGATTTTTTTCAATTAAGCAATGCTATAGAATCTGGAATATTTGCATTAAACCTGTACTAATGACGGTAGCATCACAGCACAGGTTCTTCTATGAAGCGTGATATATATCATAAAGTGATCTACGATATCCCACGTTACTGTGTAAGTCGTAGAGGAAATATACGTCTGATAAGTCCAGTTCTCTTTAAAAAGCAGGAATCAAACCTGTAGTCTTTATTCACTGCATTATGAAGTGCTTTTATACAATGTGATGAAACACTGAAATAGCAATAAAATGGAAAAAGACTGACCATTTCAGAGTTCAAATGTCTGCAGGTAAGGAATGAAATACCACTAATGCAGCAGAGGGTATTGCAATTCTGAAAGCAGAGTACTGATATCATATTGCACAAGACCTACAATATATAGTAATATAGATTATTTGTCCGATCCTCAGTGTGTGCTGAGTGAACAGCTTACACTGGAATGAATAAGTCATGTAAGGTCAAGCAGTGGAGTCGTTGAAGGATATTTTCAGTGCAGTCGAACTCATGAACAAAAACAAACCAAAGCATTGTTTTTGTCTTTTTATTTTATTTACCAGGACAGTCTCTTTAAATCAGGATCGTCTCTTTTTCGCAAGAGTTGTGGCCAAAGTGGCGAATGGCAAAATGGATTCACCATATGTTAAATGTGAGCGTGTGCATCGTGCTGTGTGTGTAGTAATAGACAGTCTGACCGCTGATGATGTGGAACAAAGATCACCTGGCGGTCTTGAACCTCGAGCATCACTAGCGCATGACAGCCTGCTGAACCTGCTGATATAGACCTGCTGAGCCAACAGCATAGATACCGCTGCTCCCGTTTTTGTTGACAAAACTACTGCTTCAGCTGTATAGCATATGCAGTTTGACACACACATCCCCTGTGCCTGGGGTAAGAATGATATTACTCCGTATTGCAGAGCAACAGGCAGCTCCTCCATCTTCTGCTGTGTTTTTTTCCGTAAAACGGGTGAAATCAGGTCATGTCACCAAGCCTTTCATTCAGCTCCGAGGCAACCCAGCTAGTCACGTAGGTGTCTTTGATTTCTCATCCATGACAGCTCCCCTACAGGAAGAGATTTCTGCCGACGCGCCAAATTGCCCCTGACATGGCGCCGGCTCGCCTGCATACTGTCTGGAAACGCCGGGGATGTTTAACCAGAGCCGCGGATAGGCAGTGCCCAAACGAGAAATAAAAGCGGAGGGACCCACACAGACAATGAAATGCACACATTTACACACCTATGTAGAAAAACAATCATGCACGTGCCCACCCATGCACACAGTAGCGACGTACACTACCACCCTTGTATTGTGCGCGTGCGTGTGTCATGCAGGAGGATGTTTGTCCCGTTTGACAGCTGTCAAGGCTGCTTTGGTTCCAGCGTAAGGATACTTTGCCATACGAGCTTATTATCTGCAGCGGTGGAGTCCTGCGGAGGGGCCCGGGAGCGCCCCAGGGAGCCGATTTGGGTCAGCCGCCATGAGACAGGCCCTAAACTGAGCTGACAGATACAGGCCCCCGTCTGGGATCCTGCAGCCCTCCCAAAGACCCCCAAAGGGGAGTACCTAGGAGCACTAAGATAACAAAGGGCTTGTTTTCCTCTATTATCCTTATGCGATGAGCGCTGCACCCACAAGGCCCACTGGCATCAGACAGAGATCCAGGCGAAGAGACGATGTCCTGGTTTCCACTTTGGAACTGGATGGAGTTTTATTTGCCATGTATCCTTATTGTCTCATAATGTAGCTGCTGTGCCCATTTCAGAGGAACCACTTTTCAGTCTTTTTCACCTCGCCTCATGGGGGCAACAGTGCATTCTCTACAGTACGCTGTTGTCCGCTGGGAAATTACTTATACAAAGTCACAGCCAGTTCAACAGAAGCTGCAATCTTAAACAGAAAACTTCAATCTACCATCAATTGCTTATTCTTTTGAATATAGACCTATTTCTCTCTCGACCCGCTGCCTCTCAGCTCCTTGTTAAACCAAGCGAGTGTCTCTTCTGCATGACAAGTATCCCTCTGTAGCTTTTGTCTCAAGAGTCTCCGGACCATGAGCGGCTGTTTTCAACACTTGACTACTTCCCTCAGAACCATATATAATTACCCTCACAGATCCAAAGTTACTCCAAGGTTATGTCTGAAAATTGGCTCTCAAATATACTTTGGAAGGCAAAGGTCTGTTTTAGACTGGATTGGTTTATTACAGGCAAGGGCGTAGGTTTCATTTCAACCTTGGGGTGGACGCATATTAAGCAGGGGGGTCTGGGGATCCTGCCCCAGGAAATTTTGAGTGTCAAACACTTCGTTTCCTGCATTCTGATGAACTTTTATGCATCGATTTAATGGTGCTAAATTTGATATCCAGAGCATTAATACAGCAGCAAACAACTACTTGCTGTGTAAAGATATAGAGGAGTAATGTCTACCTGAGCAGAGAATGAAGTCACTCTCCCTCTGTGTGTGTTGTAATCAGAGCTTCTCTTTGCATTGTTGACTTATCGGGGCCGGTCGCGTGTGCTTTTGTGCATGTTCGTGACTGTGAGCGTGCCCCACTGGCTGACTCACGGTCGCTGCTCTGCACTGCACTCATACGGCGGATAGAGCTGATTAGCCTGTCCCAACCGACGGTTTCAGCGCGAAAGCGTAATACCCAGCTTCTGGTTCCCCCTCAAGGTAAACACTGTTAGCTCTGTCAGCACTTTCACTGTTGTTTGCAGTGTTAGCGCTGCTAGCACCGTTAGCTGCGAGCCACACAGCTCGCCGTCGCCATGTTAAGAGCTGTTGAGAGGCAATAGAAATGCTCCCAATCCCGTATTTAGCACCTTTACGGGTATAATAAGGAAATGTCTTTTTTATGTAAAGGAAAAACACTAAATTCAGGCGACAGGTGACAATTCAAAATATAAGAATATAAAAATATAGCCTAGAGGAATAAAATGCCGTCTACGAGTCACGTTCTAGCGGTTCTTCAAAATAAAAGTCCTCTGCTACTTTCATTTCATCGACTTTTATTGTGCCCCCCAATATATATTACAATTACAGCCCTGATGATGATGATGATGTACACCGGCTAGTTGGGATTTTGGGTGGTGTGTCGGTTTAAATATTGTGAGTATGGTGCAGGGGCTAATAGTTGAAGGATTTGGTAAAGCACCTCTGCCTACACATGAGCAGACAACCTGTACCAACACACTTATATGCACATACGTAATGTATTTGAACTAAAAAAGGAAGAAAGCAAGTAAATGAAGGAAAATAAAATCAACATTTTGAGATAAACAAAGCAACAAAGAAGCGAAGAAAAAGTGACAAAAGAAAAGAGCAATGAACAAAGAAAGAGACAATAATAAAATATGCATCCAACCAAAGGAAAGAAATGTATAGGAAGGAGAGAAGAAACCCAGTTCGAGTGTGGAGCAGCCATTGCCACAAACTAAGCAGAGTGGCGGCTGGCGTTGTACCGAGCTGAAGTTGACACTGGCACAGGGAGGGAGGGAGGTGGTGCCAGGGCCAGGAAGCTAAGCCTGGTTTGGAGAGCTTTAGACAGGCATATTGTAGCAGACAGAGGGCTGAATCCCCTGTAACACCACGGCTGTGTGCTCTCATTGCCTCTCTTCTCATGAGAAAAGGCTAAAGACCTCTTCAGATTATGTCCTGGTCTGCTAGCATACTGGAGGCTTACTGACATGCTGAAGTGCTGTATGCTGGTCGGTGTGCTTTGTCACTTGGCCAAGAGTGTCCTTATTGTCAAATGGTCTTTAACCTTTTCCTGTGTCAAGTTGTTCTAGTCATAAATCAGAATTAAAATAAAAATAAAAAAAGATTCATTAGTTAAAATAAATTGTGAAAGTGTATAAGGGTTTAGAACATTATGATAGAAGTATATGATGTCATCCCCATGCTCACTTATGTCTCGTAAGTTTTTGCAGCAATTTTGGGGTTGATACCATTTGTTACACGGATTTGGTGCTACATTTAACCATATTTTACCACTTGAGAATTGATAAAAATGATCAATAATTCCTCCAAAATACCACATTAAGACACCAAGACCTTGGTGAACACCATAGAAAAAGCCATGCTGTGATTTGGTATCAAAAACTTTTGACATTTGGAGATTTCTGCAAGAATTGCATTTTTTGGCGATTGGATGCAAGCACTTCTGTTTTGTAAACTGCTCAGAACCCCCTTATTGTCAATCTACCTAGGAAAGCCATACATACTCAATTTATGCAATTCCAACACTGCTTAGAAACCCCAGTATGCAGAAATATTCAAATACACCATTTTAGAATAGGCGGAAATAACATATTTGTAAAACAAATTGCATTACTTTTGCCCCACACTTTATGGGATTATCATAAAGTGGACAAGTCTGTAAAGGGGAGACTCGTGGGTACCAACAGAACCCATTTTCACTCACATATCTTGAGATCAGGGGATCAAGGGACCCCTGTGAAAATCGCCATGCCACTTTTTCTTCGCCAAAATTTAGCGTAAATTCGTAGCGTTATTTAGTGTTCTTCCCGACATGCTAGCATGACATGATTGGTACCACCTTAGGTTTTATAGTTTCATATGATATCAGTTGCTTCACTCTAGCTCTAAAACTGAGCTACAGTACAGCCTCTGAAAAAAGTAAAGTCAGCTGAGGGCGCCGGCGCCCTCAAGGAGTGGAAGAGTTTAAAATAGAAAATAATTGACATTTCAGCATTTGTGGCATTATTCAAATCTTTACACAAAAAGATATATTTTCTATTCCCGGTAGGATAAAAAATAGTATCCATGTTCCTACCCTTTTTGAAATAGTATTTAGACCATGGAAATACTTTCACAACACTTACTCAATAAAACTAGTTTTACAATACACCGCTATACAATTTCTGCAAATGCAGTGAAGCTGAAATGATAAGTCAATTAACAGAGTATCATTTGGCAACTCTTTTAAGAAATTATCATTTTTCAAGCCAAAATGACAAAACATTCTTTGGTTCCAGCGACTCAAATGTAGAATTTGTTGCTTTTGTTTGTCATATATGATATTGTCTTTGGGTTTTATGCTGATGATCCATATAATAAATAACATGTTGATGCAGTGTAATCTGATCAAAACAATATTAGAATGCATTCAGATTTTAAAGTTTATTATGGAGAAATGTCTTATATACAATAAATATTTAATCCTGAAAATTTCGATTTTTTAAATAAATCCTACCAGAAGTGGACCATAGTGTCTCACTGCTATGTATATTAAGGGTTTTCTCTGTCTTTAATATGCAACATGTCTCTCTGCACTAGAAGTGAAGAATACTAAAAGCTGTGTGTATTATAGAGGGTATCTGAAGGTCAGTGGGCCAATTTGAGAGGATGTGTCTCAGTGTGTCTTTGTGTGCAGCCACGCTTTTATCCAGAAAGGATTTTTAGTTAAAACTGTCATAAGACCCCTCCACCACTTCTTTCTTCCTTTGTGTTAAAAAAAATCTCATTCATCACATGCAGTGAGTGTGTGTGTGTGTGTGTGTGTGTGTGTGTGTGTGTGTGTGTATACAGTACGTGTAGGGGAGAATCTTGAGTCCCTGCATGAATGCCTTATGTCTCCTCTACAACAGATGTGCCACAGCCTAGGGCCCCTCAGTTGTAGCTCGTTATGTGAATGTGTGTGTGTGTTACTGTGTGTGTGTGCGCGCGTGTGCGGGAAGTGTGCGTGCGTGCTATTCCCATTCGGAAGTCAGCGGGGAGTTTGCCTATAAAAGGCACAAATAATAGGCACCCATTTATCTCCGAAGACACTCATCCATCAGCGTGCACACACACACACACACACACACAGGCGCACACATCTGATGGTTTGGGATATTATTGCTCTGTTGTGCCAGCAGCACTGTCCTGTATACATGCATTAGTGTAAATGTCTGTCTTTACACAGAAGAGAGAAGAGTCATGTGACACGCTGTATTGTCCCCTGTCAGTAACTCTCTCTGGCTTTCTTGTTTAAAGGCCATTACACTGTAAAAGCCCTGAATCACTCACTGACACTGTGTGTGGCCTCACCTACGGATGACACTCCCAAAGGATAAAGTCTGTGTTTTATTTTGCGTGTGTGCAGTCTACTGTGTGTCTACCCTGTAAGAGTCTAAAATGACCAGTTTCCGCATGGATGTTTTGTTGACAACTGAGGTTAAGATAAAATGAGGTGAAGGTTGAAGTAAGGCTTGTCGACGTGAAGGTTAAAGATCTGTTATGTTACATCTTAACTGCCTAACTTTAGTCTTAATGATGGGCTTGGCCTGAATAAGAGAAAAGTCTCTCTTCAGTGAGACATCCTGTTTTTTTTCCCCACATAATCTAATGTGGTCAGGAACAACCACTGGTTAGGTTTGACAGTGTGCAGAAAGACAAGACATGAAAGATTAATACCTCACAAGGAAAATAATAAATTATTAAAAACAGGCATTTTCATTGATATTTTTCCTCTCTTTGCTTTAAAGCAGCCATAAACTGGGCAGGCTTTCTGACATATCTTGGTACTAACGCCAACAGAATTTACCTGACGCTTCCATCTGGGGACACAAATACATGGAAATATAGCTATATGTTTATGGTTTTAGAGAGACTATACTGACCATATGAAAGCACGAAAATATGCTTTCATATAGTCATGTGTCTGCATATTTGTCCATCTGTATGCATCCGTGTCCTGTAATGACCTAATCTTGCAACCGATTCTACTGTTATCAGGCCATTTAATTAGCGTTATCGTTGCTATAAGCATCATAGATGTGGGTCAGTAGGGGCCTACTATGCCTACTACGTTGTAAAAGTGAAGGTAAAAATGCATGAAACGTATTACGTATTGAACGCAAACAAAACTGCTTCTTAAGGTTTAGGCAACAAAACTACAACTTCTTTAGTTTTAGGCAACAAAACCACTTTGTTAAATTTAGGGGAAAACATCGTGTTTGGGCTTAAGATAACTAAGTTTTAAACTTGAAAGTGAAACTTGACGCTTGTGAACACAAAGACAACTACACGTTGGTTTCACACGGGATGCGACCCCGGTCTCCTGGGTGAGAACCCTGTGCTTTGTGTCCCATCCATCACCCTGACCTCCACCCCATATGGACTTTCACGCTGTCCATACTACAGCGCCTCACTTCTGCTTTTACTCCAGTCATACTTACTACGGTCGCTAGAGGTCACTAGCTAATTCCTTCTTTCGGTGATCTACCATGTGAATAGATGACAAAACCTACTAGTGGGTGTAGCAGGCCCCTTCTGACCCACATCTATGAGGCTTTTAACCACTAATAACGCCCATTTAATGACCTGATAATCGGCTGAATCTCGATATCTCCTGTTAAAACTTTCTCCTCACGATGTTTGGAGAATCACAATCAGTGCAGTATTCCTCACCAGCCTCGTCTGAACGCCTAACAGACTACAAGCTCATCTTTCTATCCACACCTCTTCATGCTCTTCATTCTGCTGTTTATTCTCCACTCCCTGCTTTGTCCTCAAGGGCCCTTAAACTGTCCGTGAGATGAGAGAGAAGGCAAGAGACAGACCTTGCTTTCCTCCCTAATCCCATATTGATCATCAGGCAGCGAATGAACTGCACATGGACTCACCAACTGACTCTATTGATCACAGCAACACACACATACACACACCCACACACACACACACAAACACTCATTTACCTCATTCACCAGAAGTCATATTAAAGAAAACTTTGACAAACTACAGCCTGTTACTATGTGGAAAGTGACAGCTATATTATGTGTAAAGTGGTGTGGTGGTGAGAAACCCTGCCAAAGTAAAAAGTGAGCGAGTTCAAGCCCCACATTAGGGAAATTAATTTTCTGCAGCTCAAACAGATGAAAATTGGATGCGGTTTCTTTCCCTAACCACTAAACATTTAACCAAATCCACGTGTAGACATGATCAGCGTTGTTTTTGTTACATAATTGCAAGTCAGGCATTTATTATTACAATCATGACTGTTGTTATTTCAACATAAATGCAGTAACCGTTTTTTTATTCAGCCTTTTTTTTTTTTGTATAATGATTTGACCGACTATTTTTTAAGCAGAAAACCTGGTTCAGGCATCAATATTGCCAAGAATCCATAATGGAGCAACACTTCATAACAACACATAACAGCAGCTTCACGCCTATGTATGACCTCTGAGCTCTCTGTGTTGGGACGTAAGGGGAACGTAGAATTCCCCCAATGAGGATAAATACATATCTCACCTAGTAGCCGATCCACTAGACTATGCACACTTTTAAAAGCTGATGATTCTGTTTTATTCTTTGTTTTAAAGTTTCAACACCACAAACTCTGGGCACAACTGATAGATGTGACACAGTTTTGTCATTATTTCTATTCATACATAAAATAATGATGACTGTTGCTGCCAGCGATGACAGGGTGTTAATAATTCATGACGGGGGAAAAAAAAATACTCGACAGATGTGCCACCTACTTGTATTCAAATATGGCTCTTTGAACAACAACTGTGGTACATATCCCCATCACTAACAACCAAAAGAAACCTCTTTTTTCTGTTGTATTTTGGTGCACCCTGCTCCTTTCTTCTTCTGCGGGAGTGTGCACCTGGGACACATTTTTTTTAGCAACAACACATTTTTATGTGAAATGGAACGGCAGTGCAAAGTGTGTGTAAGTGTGTGTGTGTGCAACATGCTTGGCAGGACAGAGGCTCAGGACATACGTATGATGAGATATACAGAATAGTGGAGGGCCGTGTTCATAGCATTTTATGTGTGTGTGTGTGAGTGTTTCTGATCCTGACAACGTGTATAACATTGGATGACATATTGTTCAGTGTGTGTTCATGCTGGTGTTTGCGCACACACACACACACACACACACACTTGCTCAGATCCAAAACCAGGTTGCTCTGTCAACAACCCATGCTGATATTTTATTCAACGTGTTGCCTCCACGCTTATTACGAGGAAGAGAAGAAGGGTTGAATAAAGAGGACAGAGAGAGACTGAGCCAAAAAGAGAGATGGGGAAAAATGCCAACAAACTTTTGCGCTTCTGTCAAGTCGAAATACCTCTATTGTTTCTCGCCTTCTCTCTCTTTTTTTTATCTTTACCTGCCTATTTTATGATGAACACGTTAATATTTGATATTTAAAAACCATGATATTGAAAAGTATCTTTATGTCGAGACACGCTGACCGAAGCACACAACTTCCTGCTGAGTCTGGCCTTTCAGTCTGCATGTGTGCGTATATATATACGTATGCTCTCATAGTGCCACGCTCCAATTAGCAGTCCTATTAGCACAGGTGTGGCACCTGAGACCAGAGTAGCCGCACCGGGAGTTTCCCCTCGCCGCAGCACCTCTTAACACCGCATTAGCTGAACCAGCTCCTGCTTTAGTTTGACAAAGAAATCACTGTGACATTGCATTCTGAAGCCCGTGTTAATATTTTGTCTTGTGGTTGTGAAAATGAGTTTTGCTGCAGGGACGGGGGGTGGTGGGGGGGGGGGGGGGGATGCAGAGCAACATTTCAGCCACACATTACTTGGGAGGCAGAATAAATTGCATTTACCTTGGCAGGAGTGTTTCATATAAGGAGAGGGTTGTAAAGCAAAGGCATGTTTTTCCCCGCAAAGAGCAATAAAGTGCAATATTATCAGTTAGCACTCTGAGAGCTAAATCTATGTTAAACAAGGCTGAGACAAAGCAGGGAGGGTATAGTGGCTGGCCAAGACGTCCATCTAGATTCGGTCTTCCTGACTTGACAACCCCTCATTCTTATCTTGCTGCCAATAACGTACACTTATATGCAAGAAATAGCACATTCTTTTCCTTGAAAACAATGAAAAATCTTCCCTTATGGATGAGATAGTTTCACTTGTTGTTTCCTTAACAAATCAGTATGTTCAGCTGTGTTGTTGTTAATCACCTGCCATTTTGTTGTGACGAGGGATGTGTTGCAGAAGGTTCTTGAAAGTGTATTTGCAAAGAGCGATGGAGTTACCTTAAGCCCTGTCTACACATATACAGACATTTTAAAAAAACTGCCCACATGACCTTTGTTTTACAAAATATCTCCGTCCACACTCGAACGCAAAAACGACTCCAAACACTCGCCGTAATATTTACATGTCACCACAAGTGAGATCACAAGTTAAGGGGTCAAGGAATTTTGTTACCACCCTTCTCACTCCCTTTGCTTCGGCTTCATTATAGTCAGTTCGATAACAGTTATTGTGTTCGTGGGGGGTTGGGATTCCTGGTCCAATTGCATGACTGTCATCACTCTGCTATCATCAACTGTCTCTTCACATGCATAAATGAGGAAAGGGAGGTCATTCAGGTTTATGTCCATAGCCCTTCTGAGTGCTCCAAACCTCGCCTTCAATCACCCAAAAGTGCACGTTCAATCACCATTCGGCCTCGACATGTTTAATGTGTTCCCTGCTTTGGCCTCCTGTGACGTAACATTTTTTGTGTAATGTTAAGTAGTAACTAGTCCGAGCGGTGCTAACAAAACGTAAAAAAGCCGGAAGTCCGCCATCTTTTTTATTGTTTCTGGCGCATGCTCATTACACAAAGCAACAATGAGCATGCGGGAAATGAGGAGAGGACGTCATTGTTTCCCAAACGCTCCGTTTTACACGTCCACGCCGGAGGAGTTTTCAAAAATATCTGTTTTTGTGATCCAAAACTTAGAGGAAAATATCCTCTTTTAAAAATATCTGTATATATGTGTAGACAGGGCATTAATCTGATGCTAGAAATGTAGCGAGTTGTTTGATTGCCTGTAAAAAATAGATTGCTTGTTCAGATGGTCATTTTTATGCTGCTGCTGATTTGTGCATATCCACTCATTCCACTCTCCGTCTGCTTAGTTTCTTTACTATTTTTTCCTCACCCCTTCATCCCCATCAGTCCATCCCAGTCCACCAGCTGAGTCCTGCTTTCTAATTGCGATTTTGATGGTGGATTGTACTCGGCTGCCTGGGGGGGGGGGGGGGCAGTTTGGCAGGACAGCCACCCTGGCCCGGTGCCCTCCCATAACTTGGCCGAGTGCCCTTTTTGTTTGTTGCCACTCACATCCCTTCACAAGTGTTTGCACGTGTGTAAAATACTATACAACTATACGTGTGCTGGTGTCACCATTTCATTTGCTCTGCTTCAAAACTTTCTCGAACTTAAAAAATTGTCTTTCGTTTTTTTCACCCTCCTCCATGGTTTCGCAGTGTGCTCAGCTCCAGAAATGCTGCTGTGTTTTCTCTAGATCAAACACCTCACCTGCACTGCTAGATTTCTTACACGCCACTTTTATGTCGTGTCATTATTATGTCTGGGAGAGAGAGAGATAGAAAAAGGAAAGTGAGAGGTATTTGATTGGAGGGTATGGAGCTGATATGAATATCAAATAGTTTTTCAGCGCGAGCAGGCGATGCTGCCTGTGGCGCTCAACAACACACACTGACAGGTGGTCTCCTCTGGTGTGCGAGTGTGTTTTTGTTCAGTGTGTATTCATGCCTCTCCGTCGCTATAGGTTTGGGTGTGTCGAAGTGTGTGGGCGCACACGTTTCTTTGTGTGTGTTTTGGTTTATTCATATGTGGAGGAAGGTAAGCGTCTATGCAGTATACTGTCTCTCTGTGTGTCTGCATGTAACACTGTGAATTTACACTGATCTTCAATCTACTGGGATGTTTGGGCCAATCTCCTCTAGGTTTCAACTCACGACCGAATGACACACAGCTAATGAGGCTTTAAGAAAAAGGAGCATGGATTTATTACAAAATAGAGAACAATTTAAACCAAATATACATTTTTATCTCTCCTGCTCTCCTGGTATGGATGGGTGTTTTTGAAACAACCATCATCTTTTATCTGTATTAGTGACTTTATTCAAATAATTAATCAATTGAATTAATTGAGTTGAAACACACAAAAAAAATGTTTGTTTGTACAATCCCATATGGATTTAAATCCATTAAAATATTACATTTTTAAAGCTAGAGTAAAGATACTGGCATCATATGAAACAGGAAAACCTAAGGAATCCATTGGTACCAACCATGTCATACTAACTTGTTGCGAAGGAGGTTGAATACCACTCCAAACCTATGCTAAATTTTGGTGAGGAAAAACTGGCATGGCCATTTTCAAAGGGATCCCTTGACCTCTGAACTCAAGATATGTGAATGAAAATGGGTTCTATGGGTACCCACGAGTCTCCCCTTTACAGACATGCCCACTTTATGATAATCACCTGCAGTTTGGGGCAAGTCATAGTCAAGTCAGCACACTGACACACTGACAGCTGTTGTTGCCTGATGGGCTTGAGTTTGCCATGTTATGATTTGAGCATATTTTTTTATGCTCTGTTATTTAACACATGTGACGTCTCATCCATTTGAAGGAGGCTGGTCTCAGTAGGGGGGGTGTTGTGTTTATGCCGAGTGGAACAACACACTCACCGCCTGTATTTCACGGCTGGCTTGGTAAAGGAGAAAGCCGAGATGAAATATTGAAATCTGCCACCTTTGCTTTGCCCGACAGGTTTTTGTACAAATGTTTTACCGTCAAGCTGTAGCGTTTCTGTATTAAATCATTGTGTAGAGGAGTTTATAAGCAGGGGGTTCACTGTCTTCATTATTGTCTCTGCGGCTCCCTTTCAAACTGTTTTAATGTGATCTACAGAGTCTCTAAAAGTCCCTCGAAAACATCAGAGAAAAGATAATACATTATAGAAAATAAAATTATTCACTGCAATGCAATATAGTTAAGCATAACGTGACCGAAAGTAAAGTTTAACAGCATAACGTAATGTAGCAACACTTATCACTTTCTAACATAGAACTGCAGCATTTGTAATGCTTTTAATTTATAGGCAGGTAAAAGAAGAATGATGGCAAAAACTTGCTAACTGATCCATGCGTTAAAGGCTATACATAATGTCCTCCAACTTTCTGCTAAAATCTCTGTAACTTTTTTGTGATTTAAGATAGCAAACAGAAACACAAACAGACAGGGCTGAAACTAAAAAATATTGTCATCATCAGTGTGGCTGTGGATTCATTTTTCAACAAATCAATGAACCATTTAGCCTGTAGAAAGTCAAGCATTATGATGTGCCCATTATAAGTTCCCAGCTTTGCTTTATAAATAACTTATTGTTCAGTGATAATGGTATAAAGAAAACCACGCAAGCAAATCTTCATGTTTATGGCTGTGACAAGCAAATACTTGATATTTGTATCCAATAAATGACATACAACTTCTTAATTATCAAAACTGGCATCCTTTTTTTAGTCAATCGAATAATATATTGAAGTGAAAACATAAACTGCTTCCAATTACAGCAAGGTCAATCCAAAACATGATGAGAACAGACATCACAAAGTAACTAGCTATGAATATATATGAAATTTCGCTTTCATCCTAAACACCTCACTTCCTTAGCACAAATGTGAGTCAAAGCTGAGTGACAACTTGCTTTTGCCAATGCCAACCCATTGAGTGCACTCTACAAAAGCACATTACGCTGAGGGGACACCGGGGAATTCTTGATCTATACCAAGCATCTCCTCATTCCACGCCGACTCACTCAACTGTGGCAGGAGCATGTCAATGATGGCATACATCAGAAGAAGTATAATCATCACCTCTCCAGGGTGTCAGAATGATCCACTGGCTGAAATAGGAGCTTGTGGTGCAGTGATGACTTATGGCTCCCCGCAGATTGCACTTTTATCCAGCTGCAGCAGGGGGCACTGTGGTGTCACTGTTGGAGCTGCTGTAATCTGACTAGGGAAACATGGGTTCAAATTCCTGTGAGCTAGAAACCTTGTACAACACATTGCCAAGTCACTCACAGAATTAACTTTAAAAAAAATCCTTCCACATTAAACTGGGAATCTTGTGATTATGTAATGGATTGTATCCATTTGGCCAAGGACATCTTTAGATCTAGATAACTGTCTACTATTTTAAGCATTTAGCTGACGCTGTTATCCTAAAAGTGAGGTAAGAAGGGTTTTTTATGCAAAGACACATAAGCTAGTCATAGGTTGAAGAGATCAAAACCGTTGCCTTTTGCTTCTCCACATTTCAGGAATATCACATTACCCCTGCTGTTGAAGCATGCCTGTGTATCGAAGAATGTTGAAGACACGGGCTATTCAGCAGCACCGGTCCATATCATGAGATCTTCACGCTTGTTCATAGATTCTTTTAGAAGCCAAGTTGCGGGACCTCTCATCACAGCAGGAGGAACTCAAAACTCCCATCTCCTTTTTCAGACCGGCTCATGCTTCACACAGACATGCTTGCGACTGAACTCGCAAAGTTACAAAAATTGCATAGCTGTAAAGCTGCAAACTTGAACAAACTTGCTGGGGATGTGAAAAAGCAAAATTTGCTCAGAGAGAGCTACTAAAAGTGCTGAAGTTCTTATAGGCGTGCTTTCATCACGAACAGCATAACAGGCATGAAGAAGAAACCGGGCTTTGCTCCCTCTCTCCTGTCGTCACCTTGATGTGGAAAGAGTGGGAAGACTCTCTTCCTCCTGAGAATGTCCCATTTATTATCCACTGTCCTCCCTCTCCTCCTCCTCCTCCTCCTCCTCAGCTAGTTGCCTTACACCATGCGTGAAATGGCTCCAAATGGATTCCCTTTGTCTATTGGTGCTGTTATGCTTCACATTAAGCCTGGCCTCTGTGGGTGCATACAGGCCAGGGATGTGACGGTGAGGAAATTTTCCCACCGGTTAGTAAACTCGTGACAACACCGGTGTTAGCGATTACACCGGACATTTTACAAGAAAAGATGACGCTCGATATCTGTAGAGCGCCGCCGGTTTCCACCTGGTGCTGCTCTGCCGTGCACACCGGCTGTGACCGTTCCGTCCTCCACACGGCGATTACCTCTTTTACGTTATGGTTATGGGTATAGCATTGGGTTTAATCCGAAATATTGCCAAATAGAAGCTTTTGCTTTTCGCTTTGACAACCAAATCCTTCGCACATCGTCTTGTCTGTCAACTCCCTCTCGTCCCGTGTGTGAAATCTCACTCCTGGTACTCTGTGCCGAGACTGTACACAGCAGACACACTCACTCTCAGACACTGTCCGTCGTCCGACTATGTATTGATCACGCGGCACTGAAGAAAAAATTAACTAAATTGGTTTTATTTCTATAAAAAAAGCAAAACAACCGTGTAACACTGATAACACCGACTACCACGGCAGGCCTAAAACAGGCTGTACAGTATGTGATTCACCCTGCTTTGTAGCAGCCACTGTAAAAATACCTAACAGCAGGGGGGCAGAATACATACTCACAGAGCTCACCTTAACTGTCTGTGCACATAAATCTGATTTCTCAGCCAGGAACTGTGTTTATATTTGTGTTCTATGGTATAACAACTGCGTGTGTTTTGTGTGCGACTGCATATTGGAAGGAATTGCAACGTCACATTTTCAAACTCAAGTTTCCGTTTCGCTCAGTTTCCCCCTGACTGATCAGAAGTGCCTCAGCGGACAGCTCTTCCTTTACGAGTGAATCCCGCTCATAGACTTTTAGAAGACACGGATGGGAGCACAGATCACTTTTATCAGTCACGCAGATGGTTTACACATTAGTCCTTCAACTCATCCCTTCTACTATGAGACTGTCTCTCCCTCCCTCTGCTAGAAAATCTCCACTCGGCGTACTTTAGAAAACTTTCCCCCACCACTACAGCACTATAAAGCCCTAAGCCTTCTGCCTCTCGACTCCCACCGTGCACATCTTTGAAGCATCGCTCATCGGCGATACTGCGCGGCTCTGAGAGCTTACACATCGAAAAGCCTAATGGCCCAGCGCTGGTTAACTTTCAGGCTTATACCCCTGTTGATGAACTCAAGCAGTCATCACCACTGTCTCTCATATCCCAGCTAAAACCTGCATTGTGCTGGTGAGGTTTAGAGATGAGGAGAGTGAGGATTGTCAATAGATAGGAGGAGGAGGAGGAGGAGGAGAGAGGGAAGCTGGGATGAGGACTTGAGAGAAACCTGTTAATAGGCGTCTAAGCTAAAATCTCTGGAATAATGAACTTTGTAGAGGAGAGACACACGTGTGCATAGCGGAATCTTCAGAGCGGGATTTACCACGTATACCACCTACACAGTGTCAGTCAGGGTTATGTGCAGTCAGGTAACCCCGACTGACACTAAGTTGTGCTGTACCTTAGCATCAGTCAGACTGAGACTGAGTGGCGTCAAGACGTAGAACATTTGGAGATCGTCTCTGTTGACTCGAGAGACTTTATAAAGCTGTCCCGATTAAGGTCAGTCGTATAAATCCAACTTCACACAAAATACAGCTCTATGATCTCCAGTCGTACTATACAGACCTCTACTTTACCCTGAAAGCTGTTAAACCATAAAGTTGACGTTGCACTTAAGCTATATTGGCGATGCGGATATGTTCTGTGACTTACCTGGGAACTGTTAAACCCAATGGGGCTCGGTACGGTGTCGGTGATGTAATGGCCTTGGCTATCAACGTGTTAACCTCTCGCCTCCGCTGTATATGACGCCATACCTCAGTGCGTAGTGGCTATTAGAGTTATAGATGGCCTGTTAGTTCTGCGTCTACTGTATGTGTTGGTTCTATAAAGAAATCAGGTGCTGTATAACATGCAGCTTTCTCTGAAATATGAACAAAAAGCCAGTGGGAACCAGTTATGTTGAATCATATCTGTCGACATACATTGTAATGTGTATATGAAATGTATATTTTTTATGTACTTTGCTCCTTGTGACAGCATCCAGCAAAAGTCTCCGCACTCGCCGCCGTTTTATGGCCACCCGCTTCGAGAGTCCGGTTGACAGGCAGGCCTATTTACCGATCAGCCTGCCATCGTGTTTTACAGCAGCCGATTTCTACCGCTCCTCATCGTGATGGCCCTCATTTCTCTAGATGACTCCGTTGTCCCCCAAAAAAAAGAGAGAAACATTTCTGCTCTTTTTTTTTTGTCCGTCGCCCAAAACGAGAGAGGCTGGGACATAAATCGACTTTGAGGAGAAGCAGTTGTTTTCTGCCCGGGGGCGGCTGGGTTTTATTGCCCTCCGCAAGAAGCTTATTGGATGGCTCTTTTGTGTGAGGGGGGAATTTTACGGCTGATTGCGTGTATTGGAGTAGTCGTAAAACTAAGTAGAGGAGACCTGTCTTTATGGTGTCAGTGGTGGCCGTGCTTACAACCCGTGTTACTCAGAAATAGGACTCTGGCGTGTGAGTGCACTGATGGACACCAATAAGAACTCTCATTGGCCTTGGTGTGAAATGGTAGCTCAGATCCTCTCTCAATTTCTTTTCTCCTCTCACAGTGACAATGCGGCCTCAGATCTTCTGTAAAGCACCTTCTGTCGTGCATCACAACAGCACTTGTTGAATGAATACATAGTCGTGTGGGTTTGTCTCAGTCCCACCCACACAGTGGCTTTGTCACCACAACCACAAATGCCATAACTGCTGTCTCTCATGTCTAAGAGCCCATACTAGACTACTAGTTTATGAATGACAATATTAACAAGTTAATTTCTTTGTTTTCATCCCCAGATAAATGTATTAACTTTATAGTAGCTACCGGTAGGTGAATATTAGCAACTTACTAAATACCAGCCTTTTCTAATTTCTATTTTTATTTTAGATTTGTGAGACTGGATCACACCTAATAGCCATTGAAGCTAGGGTTGGTAATCTTCTTCAAAAACATTTTTTGTTATATGTGTTGAAACTCTCATTACATCCCAACAGGATGTATACATATATATATATATATATATATATATATATATATATATAGAGGTGCGTGTGTGTGCAGTAGTGGGCCAGCGGCAAGCCCTGGGCACTGAAACGGGGGAGATGGAGACAGACAGACATCTCATATCAGTTGCTAGCTAGGTCTGCATGTCAAATTTCCCATTGGGGTAAATGAAACTGGTATTTACCTCCAAAGACTGGCCATGTCTTCAGGAGGACTAGATGGATTTCATGCTATTTCACTGATCGACAAAGGCGACCAAAGAGAGTAGCCCATGCAAGCAAAGTTTCATGAGGAAGGAAATGCATTCAACACATTTCTTTAAGCCTCAAGGATACATACACACAATATGTTTTGGAGAGAAGCACCGCACTACATCACTGTGTTTGTTTACAAGCAAACTCTACAGGGTATCTTTAAGTTTTCCCACTCCTACTGGCCTCACACTGAAATGTGCAGCCTGAGAGAAAGAGAGAAAGGAAAGGATAAAAAGCGGTAAGGTGTTGCTCAGCCACGGTAGATCACACCTGTTGCCGCTCTCACGGGCTTTATGGTAGGCTGCTTATCCGTGAGGATGTTGTGACACAACAGTGGTGTGTCTGACTCCAGATCAGAAGGTGTTCAAATCACATCAGGGTCAAAGCTTTTTTTCAATGTCATCACAATCCTGCTGTGCATACTCAAGGAGTTTCACTTTCTTTGTGTAACAGCAAACGCAAACGCTCACCGCATACACATGAATAAGAATGAGAGAATTTCTTATATAAGGAAATTGACACATTCGTGAATAGCGGCACGCAAGTGCGGCTGCAATTCAGAGCGAAAAACAACCTATAATTGGCCATATTGTTCATTTTTTTCTGGTTATTATTTTCAATGCAGAGCACCTCAGTCGGAGTGTCAATGGTGTAAATTATACAGGAAAAAGAAAAAAGAAAGTCTTGTGGGTAACTTATGGGTCACAGTCCTCCCTCCTTCATTCATTCACTCTTTTGTTTTTTATCTACACACCCACACTGGAGCCTTTGGTACAAAGTGTCTCTTTCATCTTCCCCTAAAATCGGTTGTTCTCTGTCTCTCTCTCTCTCTCTCTCTCTCTCTCTCTCTCGGCGTCTCTCTCCGGAAGATTACAGTGCAGCACTGTGTAGATGTCCAGGGGTTGTTGATGAGGTTATGGTTATGGTCAGGGTATTAGCGTTGGAGCTGAATGGGGAATACTCCACACCTCATCTCTCTGCCCACACAGCCACTGATAGGAGGCTCACTATGCATCAAATGGCTGTAAATGGCTCTCAGACTGCCTGTCTTATCTGGCTGAGCGGCTCCCCTCAGGCTCCGTGTAATCTGAGTGTGCGTGTTTTACAGTAGCGTGTGTGAATGTCTTTATTTGCTCAATGTATACACACTTGTCCTTTGCATACTTTGATTTTTTCTTGATGTTCTTCATGTCCTCATTACACCTGTGCACTGATGCCAGCGTTCGTTCGGCATAAGTCATATGTTTGTATGTTCGTGCACGTACTTGTTTACCAGACTGCTTATGCACTAGCCGCCCTGCATATCTAACCTCTCCTCCCCACTCTTCCACATTAGCTCATGCTACTGATAGAGAGCCGCGATAACACACCCTATCACATCAGACGAGCCATAGCCAGGCTTGGAGGGAGAACTCCATCCTTCCTTCCACTCCTCTCTCTCTCTCTCTCTCATCCTTCTTTCCATCCATCCCCATGTTAAACCAATTAACAGTAATTACCGGGCCACCCCAGGCGCAGCTTCTTTCTGCTGGCTCCGCTGTTTTGTCCTCATCACCACGCCGACACGAAGGGAGGCTCCGAGACGTGTCGGGAAGCAGGTCATTACTGTTTATTAGCTAAGGGAGGCTGATTTCCCCTGATGGGCCCTGTAGGAGCCCCGGTAAAGTTTGGCTGTTTGGTCATGCAGCTGACTTTACACATCAGTCAGTGTTTGATAGTTGTGGTGATATTGTTGCGGTGTTTTGTTGTCACTTAGTGAGCAGGGAAGGATTTGTATAAGGTGTGGGTGATGCATCCTCATTTGCTGTATTGCTACATTTACAGGGACATTTTGACAAGGTCATGACTTCTGATGGGACTCTGTGGCCTAGTGTGAACCAATGATGGCTAGGGGTTGGAAAAAAAAATTGATTCACCTATGAATCGTAAAAAATCGAGTCTATACGTAGGTACTAGGAAGTTACTGCTTTTATTGTTGTAGTCGGAGTAGTGTGACGTCATATCCGTTCCGTATCCGTCAACCAAGTAGGGAAACACTTTGGGTTTCACACATTGTCAGGTAAAGCAGAGCTAGACATCATGGCTCAAGCTGCACGCTGACTCTGTCATGGACAGGAAACGTTATCGTATTGCGGTAACGTGCGGTCAAGCCAGCCGTCACTCTCATCTCCGTGGTCAAATCAGCAGACGCTACAACTGTAGAGCACCCATATACTGACATTTCTGTTAAATGTATTAAAACGGCCCCGATGGAGCTGAACATGGATGTATAAAGAGAACGGAGCTGACTGGGGAGCTAGCGACCGACTTGGCAAAGTTAGCGGAAGTATACACGTGTGACTACGACCGGTTTTCAAAATACAGTGTTAACAAAGGGAACTGTATATACAAAATACATATATGGAAATAAGATTGATTGGATTATATTCACCAGAAGTATAAAACATTACATGTCCCTTATAAATTAAAAAGAAAATACCACTAATATGTGAGGGAAATGTGTTTATTCTTTGATTTTTGGGTTGCTGGATAAAAAAAATTCTAATTAATGCCCGACAATGACTGATATATTTGACTTCAGGACATCTCTGTCTGCATGCTCTAAATCAAACATTTTGACTGTATTCATTTAGATAGAAGTCCCTTGAAGTGTATGATTCAACTAAATAAATCGTAATATGGAATCGCAATACTTAAAAACTGCAATACATATCGGATCGGCACCCAAGTATCGTGATAGTATTGAATCAAGAGATAGGTGTATCGCCCCAGCCCTAATGATGGCAGTTGTTGGGATCAAACCTGTGACCTTTTGGCCTTAAGCCAATCGCTACTTCTGTTTTCTACTACAATATGTTTCCCTGCCTTTTGCCCAATGTATGCTAGGTTAGGCTGCAGCCCTCTAGAGAATACAGATGTCATTTAAAGTTATTTATTTCTGCATCTGATATACCAAAGCAATTTTTGCAATGCATGTGATGGTTTCAGGCAGTGTCAAATGTTAAGAAACTGACTGGTGCCCTGGTTTCGAAAGTTTACCTCAGAAACGAACGAATATGATAAGTAAGCACGTGAGGCAACAATCCGTCTCTTCCTGTCAAGTCAAGTGATCGACAGTAAACAGACTCTAATGTAATGCGCGCAATGATATGAAAATACTCAGCTCAGCACACTGAGATAACGACAAAACAGAGCAAATGCAGGCTTGATAGTTGTTGTGATGGATTGTCTTGCGCCGTGGAAGTTGTTTTTCATACAGCACAGGAATGAATGGCAGCGAATTGCTTCCTCTGAAGGGTGGAAAATGAGCCCTGATATCTCCATCAACGCTGCAACTGTGCAGACTGGAGCCCGTCAAACGTCTGACTCTTGTGTTTAGACTGCTCTAGACAAAAATAGATTGTTGTGCCGTCTGTGTTTATCACTGCTCTCACAAACACCGCACACAAAAAGCTTACAATTATTGATAACTGCAAATCAGGCGCGTCCAAAGTGGATTTTCTGTGCGAGGAAAGAATGTGCAAGCACTCCTTTTTAAACCGAATGAGGATGTCGTAAATATCATTTGTCGTGGCATTTAAGTGTTTTTGCATGAAGATAATAACAAAGTGGCCCCTTCAACTTTTGTATGTAGATACATGGACAATAAATAAGAACTGAGAAACAATACAATTATAACAAAATGAATCATTACATTAAATGTCACATGCAAAACTAAATGCGAATGACCTTTGTTCCCTAAATGTCATTGTGGAAAAATCTTTCACAATAAATAAATATGACTTTTCCAGCATTTTATCGGTGAATTCATCAACAAATACATTTATTTACAGCATCATCTTAATCCACCACCAGAAGGGGCGACTTCCAAGAACGGAATAAATGTTTATCCAAATGTTAAAATGGCTGTTTTGCGGAGACGTATGAATTTAGGTGTCATCTCGCGCTCGAAGCTGCACCGTCATTATGCGGTGCTGATGAGGCTCCTCGCGTGTCATTTGAAAATTAGGAACAATTTGATGACATTTCATGGCGACGCGCGCGTAGTAGGTCGTTAATATTCAAATGAGCCGTTCAGTGCAGCGAGACATAATCAATCGGTCACAGATCACACATTATCCCAACAATGAGACACGATCAATCATGCTTAGCAATTTGCCTAACCCGTAATCACAGTATATGCTGATGCCGAAGTTTACTTGAATACAAATGAGAATCCCCCCCCCCTCCCCCCTTTTATTTATTTTGTTATACAAATGCACACATTGATTAATGAAGGTGGTTTTAGACCAGTGGTGGTGAGTAACGCTTGGAGGTCACAGCTCTGTCACATCCCTCGGCGAACACATCCCATAATGAACTGGGTTGACTTCTTAAATATTAACAACTCCAGTTGACACTTGACTTATGAACACACACATATATATACAAACACATACATAAAAACACACAGACACGCCCCCCACGCCCTCCTGCGTCTGAGGGACCATGATCTCATCTTGTGAGAAATCCCCCCGCTTCCCAGTGTGGGGTGGGCATCTCCTTCCTGAATTATTGAAAGGCTTTTTATATTGTGAGTCTTGATGTTGTTGGATGATGCCCCCCCCCCCCCCCTGCAATTATGTCAGCTTCAATAATAGATGAGTTGGGCAGTGGGAGTACGGGGCTGAAGGGGGTCGGTGCCCGTTCACCAGCTTGGCGAGTAGGGCTGGCATGGTAACATGATCTGACTTGATGTTAGGGGGTAAAAGGGCACTTTTCACTATGGTTTCATAGAGTAACTGGGGACTGTGTGTGTGTGTGTGTGTGTGGAGAAGTGTGTCTTGAGAGCCTTGAGATCCCAGTGATAATTGCAGCTCTCACCTGTCCGTACAAAAAAGGCAGTATGGTCAGGCTCCCAGTGATATCACGCACACGCATACACACATTCACCTGCCTGACCTTCTGCCTTTGCACGTGCGTTTTTATGTGTGCAGAAAGTGTCTAGATCGCCTTTTTTTCCCCAAGAAAATCCATCTGTCGACGAGTTGGTCAACCCTTTTTTCTCTCTCTCCGCTGCCTCTCTCTCTCTCTCACACACTCACAGACCCAGAGTCAGTCTCAGGTTGAGGTTCAGCTCATGTCTCCCAGCTGCAGGTGGCTCAGAGGCCTTATGGCTGCAGGGCTGGAGGGGAGCACTGACCTGTGAAAACCTCCAGCTCCAGACTGCTCACTCTGGTCTCTGGCTAATTCAATAAAGGCCTTTCAGACAGAGCGTAGCCAACATCTGTGGGCGCTCACGCATCGTAGTGGCCCCGCCCGGAGCCACCGGGGGCCACCGTTTACGCTCAGTTACTGCTTCACTTAAAGTTTTAGGCCTGAACAAGCAGGCATTTAGTGGGTCACCATGCTGCTGGGAGGCATTGCTTTCAGGGGTTAACTATGGCCAGGTGCTACAGTATCCCAGGTGCTCAGAATGTCTCAATATTGGGGCTTCAGCTAATGATTATCTTCATTATTCTGTCGATTATTTTTGGATGAATTTTTCAGCCAATAACATGTCAGAAAATTGTGAAAAATGTCCATCACAAGCTCTAAGAGCCCAATGTGATGTCTTCAAATTGTTTATTTTCGGCGACCAACAGTCCAAAGCCCAAAGATATTCAATTTACAATGACATAAAACAGAGAAGAGCAGCAAATCATCATTTTTTCAGAAGTCAGAACCTGCAAATGTACAGTAATTTTGCTTGATAATGACTTCAAATCTTTAGCGATCATATATAATTTTGTTTTTATTCTATATTGATTCATTGTTTCAGCACTAGACACCATCTAAATATAAAACTGTATGAACTAAATATGAAATAATTTTTGCTCCTGAAAAGACGTACACTAACAAAACATGTGCTTCCTTCGTGAATTTACATAGAAAATAATCATTTTATAAATTTTAGAGAGCTCAGAATGAATTGAAACACTGCATAGATCTAAGTGTGCGGATATCTTTTCTGACATTTTTGAACTCATTTTTCCAGCACCTTAGCAAAGTTTTTAAGACAGGTTGAGCGGTTGTCCTCCTGCATTACCATACATTTTAGAGAGGAAATCCTAAATTTTAATAATATTAATGTAATATTCAAAAGTCTGAGAGGGTGACTATATAGCCAGTGTACACGGTATGTCATCATTCAGCATAGCTCCGGAGATCCACAGGTAATGTATCTGAGATCAGAAGCATGGTGTTGCTCATCCTCCTCTCTTCCTTTTTCCTCCTGTCATCCGTCTGATAACAGAAAAAAATGGCCAAGCGGAAAAAAAGGATGTCTTTGTCTGGGGATGCAGGGAGTGGAGGCGGTGGGGGTGCAGGGTGGAGGAAAAGGAGAGGAGGAAGTGTGTGTGTGTGTGTGTCTGTTGGAGGTGAAAGGGGGCAGAAGGAGGTATCAAATTACCTCCCTCCCCCTCTGCCCCTTATGCTGTCTCCTGGTTTTATCAGTCCTCGGCACCTCCAAATTAAATTTGTCCTGAGAAGGGGCGAATAGTGGGGCGTGGGGGGGGGGGCGGGGTATATGGAGGGAGGCCAGCCTGCTTTGCTCCATCAGAGCAGCGGGGGGACTCTGAGGAGACGAGCTAGCCATTGACGATGACAAGCCAGATGCAATCAGGGATTGGGCCAGGGTCTGGGCGAGCCTGTGTGTGTGCGTGTAAGGTGGGGGGGGGTGAAAGGAGAGGCCTATCATAGAGATAAACATAGTGTAGCATCAGTGGGGCCCTCAGGCCGGACCAAGTGCACACTTCCTGTCTGTTGTATGTGTCCACTCACAGAGAATTGATTCATCTCTCCTGTGCAAGCCGACCCATCAATAGGAGCATCTCTGACTATTGTCTCCTGGCTCGGTGCAAACTGCAGCGTCTGTCAGAGGAGCGGATGGACAGCAGATGAAAGCAAAAAACATCCTCCTCTCTCAGGAAACCTTGAATGAATGCTCTCAAGTCACGATTGACAGGCTCCCTCTAACCCTTACTGCTCTGCAGCCAGGGAAGACTACAGTAACAGCCATTGTGAAAGATCTCCCTCACATCTATTCTGAATTTGCCTCTGTCTTTTACAAAATAAAACCCTCCAAGTAAGTCGTTTTACCTCATACAGTTTATTCGGCTAAATTAACAGATAAAAATTCTAGATCTGAAATGATTCGTCGAATAATCGATCAACAGAAAATTTATCTGAAAATGTTGTGATGATTGGTTAATCATTTATGACATTTTTTTAAATAGCAAAGTTGCCAAAGATTCACTGATTTTGACTTCTCAAATATGAATATTTGCTGTTTTTTTTTTGTATTTTTAATAATAAATTGAATACATTTGTTTTTTGGACTATACGTTGGACAAAAAACAAGTAATTTAATTTGTCAGCTGGGAAATTGCGATGGACCTTTTTCACTATTATCTTACATTTTATGGATAATATGATTAATCAATGAACTGAGAAAATAATCTACAGATTTATTGATAATAAACGTTAATTGCAGCCATAAAAAAACTGACTCCTGGGTAACACTATACAGTTGCACAAAAATAATAAAATAAAATAATATGGGAGGTTGAATTCAAGCTGCAGTAGGCAGAATGTTTTTGGCATCATTGGGCAAAAAAATCCATAATAACCTTTCAGCATATTGTAATTCTAGTGCTGTGAGAGAAAACTAGACTTCTGCACCTTCTCATGACTCTGTTTTCAGGCTTTTAAAAAATCTAGCCTCTGACGGGGGACTTTGGCCAATCATAGGTCATTTCAGAGAGAGAGCGTTCCTTTTGGCTGTTCAGTCAACGGAGGCAGCTGTCAATCACTCGCAAACTCCGATCAAACGGTCAAACTAGGCAGCGCTGATCAAATATTAATCAATATTCTGTAACTGTAATGCCTATTTCTCGCCTCTAATGTTTTCAGAAACCTCTTGTAGTTTACTGTTTAGCTGTAAAATTAGAAAGTTTGCTCCGGCTGGTGGACGGTGCTTGGTAACAGTACACTACAAGATGTTTCTGAAAACATTAGAGGCGAGAAATAGGCATTACAGTAACAGAATATTGATCCGTACTTGATCAGCGCTGCCTAGTTTGACCGTTTAATCGGAGTTTGTGAGTGATTGACAGCTGCTCAGAGACGGCAATTCTCCAGCTCAACTCTGATTGGTTGTTATCCTCCGGTCTGTGAAACCTTGCAGATGCCATTAGGAGCACCGGAGGACGACCGGAGGACACTGTTTCATGCACTCCTGTCAGGATATAGTGACCGATTTATAAAAATAACTTTTTGTTCAATCATATTTGCTCCAATTCTACCCACTGCTGCTTTAAGGCCACTCTAAGTCCATTACAACTCCTTATAATCCTCAATACATATCCATCTCACTCTGCTTGTCCTTCATATTCTGCATTGGGACATGGAATAACAATATGTTGTCTAAATTGAAATAAACACTTACAAATGTCACGAGGTTAGGTTTTTTTCAGGTACACACACACACACACACACACTCATGACAGCTTCTCTTCCCACCCAAAATGAATAATCTCTCCCACAACCGAAGCCTTGTTAGCTCTGAATCCGTAACGACGACGGCTTCTTCTCTCACTCCAGCGAGGTGTTAGAGGAGTCTTTTTTAATTCTTACAAGTCACAGTCATGTCTCCATGCTCTGTATTAATATCCGAGCTCAGCTTGTAAAGCTCTCTCTCTCTCTCCCAACACGTGTGTAAAAGTTATTGCAAGTAGCATCAGCAAAGAAAAATTTCCTTCCTGAAAACAATTCACCGTGCACGCTTATAGCACCATTTCCCCGAACGCATTTAGTTTTTAGCGTCCCCTCGTGAAGAGGCACCGTCAGCTACGGCGGGGCTGCCGAGGAGCTCTATTGTTTCCCGCTCTTTTGGCACTGTCTCGTCAAGGCAGCCGCCGTGTGAATACTGCGAGTTTAGCTTGGCATTTTGTTTTGTTTGCTTTTTTTCTTTTTTTTTGTTTACTCAGTGAAAAGGTCGATTCCCCGTCGGGGGCCCACTGTGGAAAAAAAATCACCACGCTGTTTGAACTCGGGCATCTGACAGCTACAAGCACCGCGCCTCCGATTTCTATTGTCGTACATAGTGTAAAAGCACACAAGGAGCTTTTGTGGGATGTGAATCCTTCAGCATAAAGGTTACTCTTAATTGAGAAAGCATCTATGAGGCCTTTGACAGTTTCAAAGCGTTCAGCCTGCCGTTGAGATAAGAGGCGATGTTAGCGGCTTCGAGACGCTCGGTGTGTCGGTACAAAGAGTTATAATGAGCTGCTGGTATGCAAACACACACGGCCCTCCCGCACACACAAGACAAATACACACAATACGGAATGAAACGCACAGTCGAAACATATATTCCCTCGCTGGCCGTCTGTTGGTTCCTCGGTGATGAATGGAGCGAGAGGCCCAGAGTGCGAGGCCTGGCCCGGCTGACTGATAGAGCCATTGATTCCAGCTCTCACACATGCACACACTCCTCTCCTATCTACGATGTGACAATGCTTCTTTTCAGACCTCTTAATCGGCCCGACGTTGACTAATTGAATTCATTAACCGTCCGGCCGCCGTCCCCCTCATTGTGCTCCCGGTTATTTACGGGTCCATTTAAAAAGCAACAATACGGAGGAAATGTCACGTTACGGCTTGAATGGCATCATGTGAACGGGCCGCGTGTGTCTACGTCGGTGTGTGCGCGCCGTTCACATTTGAGTATTACATTTTAAATACACACATGTACCGTCTAATAGCCATGAATGATTTAGTGCGCGGCCTAAAAGGAGTGCAGGAAAGCCCCCCCATTCGCTCCAATTGACTTTGTTTTATGGCCAGACGATGACAAAGAAAATGAATCATAACCTACTTAGCGTTTTGTGTGTGTGTGTGTGTGCGTGTTTAAGTGAGCGTGCGCGTTAGGCAGGGTTAAGCGGCCTATAGGAGGAGGAGCACCCTCGGGAGGGCTTTTATTCCAAGCCAAATAAAATCCTACATCAAGCATGGTTTCAAAAGCTATCCCCGAGGCCTACTTAAGAAAATATCAACGCCCCGTATTCCAGATCCAGGGAGTTTTCAGTTCTGGGAACGGCCCTCCTCCCCTCTCTCCTGTTATTCCACAGACCGAGAACTATTTGGACGTGTCATGAAATATGCTTTTCTTACTCTCTCATTAGTTCTCTGTGATTTATTGAATTAATTTCGAGAGAGTGTAGCGTGTTGGAATAACACATTTGGGCATGGCTGTGCAGTATCACTGTGGACTTGTGTAGGTATTCATTTCCTTGCGTCGTGTTATGGTTTTATAATAGCCTCACTCTGCTTTTTACACACTGACCAACCTCTTTTTAATAGCTGAAAGCAAGCGTTAATGTTTCATGCACAAGTCAATCAAAGGGCAGTTCTGCAGGAGTTTAATTATTTAAGTAGGTTTAATTACAGCGCTCTGATGTTTTTATTCGTTCATCCCCCCTGTTTTAATTTAGTCGTGTTATGTTTGCAGAGCACACTTACCTCATCCGTGTGCTCCGTCTGCCTCTCACTCACTTCCTCCAAACACATCAAGTTGTTTGACAGCGTGCCCCGACCGTGTCACAGCCCTGTGCTTAATTTAGACTTCCCATGATGCCGCTCTGTTCGGGGCACGTCACGGCTGTTTGGCAGGGCAGCGCTGAGCGGAGCCCAGGTGTGTGAATGAGCTCTATCCACACTCCAGTAATGCTTTTTTTACTGCCAGACACACACACACACACACACACAAACACACACACACACACACACACACACACACACACACACACACACACACACACTCAGAGTCCTGCGTATAAAGCCAAGTCACAAGAGGACAAAACAAACTATTCAGCTAACTTCGGCGTATTTTCTTCTTCTTCTTCTTTCCAAATTTCCTTGTAGTGGACCACAGGAAGTGCTTTAGTGGGTCAGGGGGTCAATTAGTTAACATGCTAGATGTGATCGCCCCAGGGTCGGGCCAAGGGAAGGCTTTTCCGAGAGGTCGGGGAGCTGGAGTGGGGTTAGAGGAAATGTAAGAGTAACAGGGGACAAAGGAGGAAGTACTAAGTGGACACACGAATCCTGGTTCTGTGTGTATTTAGCGCCCAGAGATTTGTTACCCCCGAAAGATGTGCTTCACGGGGAAAGAAAAGAGATGAAAAGTACAAGTAGCTGCACGCTATAATTGGAGAAAGAGCGGGGGGAAAAAAAGGCAGGTCTGAAGGCACGTACTGTACATCTCGTCAGGCCCAATTAAAGTAACTGAACCCAGCTCATGGCCGTGAAACTCGCCTCTCAAAGCCTCCTTAGAAATGTTCAGCGGAAGCCACGTGCATACTAAAAAGGATTTTAGAGGTTAGGTGTTGTAACTGAATAACCCGTCTACTGTAGAAGATTTGCCTAAAGCAATAATTTGTATGATGGAATTGGTCTGTTCTGGACAGTTGTGGCCATCTGTTATTAGGATTACAGGACAGTAGACACCTTAGTGCCAGGTAGGTACGACTGTGGAAATGATTAGCGCGTTAAAGAACACAAAAGAGCCTTGTGTCAGACAAAAAAACAGAGGAGACGGTTAGAGAGAAAAATGCAGACATCTGTTCTTTCGTAGGAAGTTATTTCAGTGTGGCATGATGGTGTTGTATTATTTTACTCAAGAGTGATAGGCGCAAATTGGACAGATGGATTTAAACTCTAAGAGGTAAAGCTGCTCCGATTTCTTAAGTGGAAACATTTTATTTTTGCTCAGTGGGTTTTAATGTTTTCTTCACTTTGCATGTTTCAGTGCGAGACAGCTGTTTTGAAGCTCCTGGCAGTTTTAGCGCCAATGCAGCCAAACTCTGCTTCCTGTCGCAGAGCTTTTTCAACACGAACGGCTTTGACCCTGACACGATTTGGAAACGCAACCCTCTGATCTGGAGTCAGACACACTACCGTCACGCCACGAGGTCTTCCTGCTCTAGGGCTCAACCCTGTGCTAATCCTGTTCTCATGGGAATAGCACAACAGTTGTGACGTCTGTTTGTGAACGATGGCAAAACGAAAGTCAAAAAGCTTTTGATGCAATAAATGTGCTCTATTGACTGAAATATGTCAAATCAGTTGTGGAACCCTTCGTCTTTTACATCTACCAAAGTTCAAAGAAAAACACCAACTAATGCATGAGAACTCTTAGCCATTTCCTCAAGACATTAAAAGCCATAACATTTTATAACCATATTAAACAAGGAACTCCTTTCACTGTTTTTCCTTGAGCTGAGAGTTTATCAACTAAGCCAACCACATTCCAGACCAGCAGGCCGAACCAAACTGCAATGAAACAAAGAAAGCAGTACATAATGTATTGGGAAAATATGATCAAAAAGCACAGCTATTTCACCCTTACCCTTTTCCTTTCCTCTCCCAAATTTCTCTTCAGTCATGCCTCATCTTCCATCATCACGCTACACAAGAATCAAACCGATTTCGGGCCCGATTCCCCCCTCCCGACAATGGTCAGCAAAGCCCTGATTTTTTTGATGGTTCTAAAGATTATCTTTCCAGATATTCCTGTGGTGTAAGGTTTGTTAAAAGTGTTTTTTACATCCCCCGATCGGTGCGGAATTCCATCCTGGCTGCTCCATTTTCAAATGGATATCCTGTCGTGTGTGGACAGCCGACGACACAGTCACGTGGGAAAGAACGATAGCCAATTGAGAACAAGTTGACTGAAGCGGGGGGGACAACGACCGCCATCATGGCACCCGCGGCTAATGCATGAGCTAACGCAGAACGTGAAGCATAAAGTAGTAGTAAGATGGACCTCAGAAATGGAGGACCAACTTGTTAATTTGTGGCAACAACACAAGTGTTTATTTAACGTGTCTCCATGACTTCATCTATTATTTTTCTTTGTGAATTTTCAGTACAAAGTAGTGTAAAACTAACATCGCTAATTCTTCCTGCCTGTCGTCCGCCATGTTTGTTTTCACTAAAGTCACGTTTGATCACGAGGCATTTAGCGAGATTTCCGTTTTTTCTTTTTAGCTGGGACTCTTGTTGTTTGTGAATTGAATCTGTTTGTGTGTGGTGTGCTGTTTTGGCCAAATTGTTGCTCACCACACTATAGGAACAAAACTGTTAAATTTATCATAACGTGTCGTTATGCGCGGGGTCTCACATTTTCAAAATCTGTTAAGATTGGAAAAATCTTTTTAGTGTGTGTGCCAGCCTTAACCCGTTGTTTTGGGCTGTAAATGAAGTCTTTCTCTGTCTGTTTCTCCCCATCTTACTCTTTGTCCTCTCTTTGCCTTTTCTTTCACTCTTTGCCCCATTTCTCTTTTCACCTTGCATAAGCGCTGCCGTGTTTTTCTCATCATCCTGCAGGACAGTAGAGCATGTCTGCGGCCCGCCATTCCCTAAACCCTTACTACATTCGTCGTGCCAACTTCCACTCTTGGCTGCTTTTTCGCTCTTGCACACGCGCACAGAGCATAATGATGTGTTAAATACCTTCACCAGCTGTTTGACTATTACTACCTACTTGTGTGCGCCGAGAGTTTAAATGAGGCGGTTCAGATTCGAGCCATGGCTATTGATAGTCATTTGATTGCTACTATGGACTCTCGATATTGCTCGAAGGCAGCGGATGAATGCATCATTTTAAAATGATTAGGAATACAGATGACTCACATCGTGCATAGACACACACGCAAGCACACGCTCAAGCATCCGTCACACACAATGTGGCCTTCCTCTATGTCCTTATGCAAACTACCACATCATAGGTAAACAGTCCATTCCAGCAGTAACCTCTCTCTGTAACAAATAGCGGGTCGCCGGAGGGGAGCTCATATAAATACCTATTAGACGACCCAATTGTCTTACTGCCAGCTTAGGGACGGCGCCCCGGCTGGCTAAATTGAGCCCTGAGTGGCATTCATCAGCGCCCATTGTCATTGTTCCCTCTGCCTCTCTCGCTGGAAGTAATTGACTGGAGAATAATGCCAGCCGATCGGTCCACCTATGAGGAGACGAGCCGCAGATTGATTAGCTCTACGGCGGCGCGGTGAGCCGCACAGTGACTGAGATATTGTTATTCTCCGATATGAAACGGCTCTAATGGAGCCGGACAAGGACTGATGATCAGTGGGGATGGAACGGAAAAAGAAAAGCGCTTGAAATATTACCGCGGCTCGTTTATTTAAGTGGCACATTTTGCACAATGAAAAGGTTGGGCTTCTCGGCGTTGCTTGTCATATTTAGAGAGCAGGGAAGCAATAACCGGGGTTATTAGACTGACAGTCTGCCCGGATGCATTCTTATTGCTGATGGCACTTTGATGACACTCTAAACTAAACGTTAAGGCCGCACTAGACAGTTTTGCTCATCGAGACCTCCAAACGGCAGCGAGACTGTTTGAAAACGGTTACATTTTATGACTCGGGTTCCCGGTAAGGTGAGAGGAATAAGATCTATGTTGGTGTGTGTTGCCAGTTCATCAGTAATGATACGCTCTAGCTCTTTAGGCTGGCGAGATAGGTTTATCATAAGAAAATCTGGAGATCCACAGAAGTCTTTCCCACCGTACTGGCTGAATAAGCAACTTTGTTTCGAGTGTTTAGACTAAGTTATAGTTGCCATGTGTAAATAAGTGTCTGTGTGTGTGTGTTGTGTCTGTCTGTGTATTACTCCAGTGACTCAGGGCTGGGTTTGTCCCTGGGGAGTGCACTTCTGCACAGCTCCACTCATTCAAATCAAATTCCCGATGCGCACAGACTCTAGATGCCCCGCACTTGTCTGCTCATAAACAGGCATGTATGCACATAGGTCTAATACACACAGCCATATGGGTGCACATGCACGCACTTCTCTCTTTTTCAATCTTTCCTTCTCTCTGAAAACCACACGAGGACATATACACACTGTATGCCGTACGTTGAACTTGCAACCTATATCAGGCCCCCGACGCTGCACTGTCCTCGGGAGACTTACAGGATGAGGTTTTAGTAGCATTAGAAGAGAGGTGTACTGGACTGGAGTTCTTACTATTAATGAGTCGGATAGAATTCATGGCATACAAGCCATTTTGAGTGCCACTTCACTACTGGGCTGATGCAACATACATACCAAATAAGGTTGAACAACAGAGGGCTTGACTGGTGAAAGTTGTCCCATCAGTTCATTAGTATGCCAGTCTGGGTCGCCGCTAACATACCTGACTCTCTGTTATTAAGGCTTCTGAATTTGGTACACAAGTTTCAAGACTCACAATTGATTTAGGAAGAGTGTTTTGTGCTTAAGATAAAAATTGTATGAATGCGGCCAAGAAGAACTGAAGAAAGAACTTTGTGTTCTACACGAGCAGTGTCCGAAATGAACTTTTGACTCACCGGCCAAGGGGGACCGGTAGATGAAGACATCCACCGGCCAAGCCTATTTTCAACGGGCCAAAAATAATAAATTGCTCTTTTGTGTCACATATTCATTTGTTTCAGTACATTTCATTGAGATAATAAGGTATTATGTTGAATTACAAACTTAGAGAAGAGGTGAGAGCTAAATTTGAAGCATAATAATTTAAATGTATCGATCAACGCTAAATCAATTCAAACCTGAATACTAGGCTTGGGTGATATCCACTTTGCTATGTTCAAAGCTATACCGTTACTCACTCTCTCGACCTCACACTCGCTAACGTTAAGCACACGGTGCGTGTGTGTAAGTGTGTGGAAAATTCCAACACTGAGCAGAGGACAGAAGCAGCACGCCCGTAAATGACACCAAAATGCGGTAGAGACTCTCAGTGTAATTACATGACTATTTAGGTCCAAACATTTACCCGCCAGTGTGGTGGATACGCTTCCGAGATTTCCTCGCCAAACAGAAAATCTACCCGTATTTGGCACTTGGCGGGTGTTAATTTCGGAACCTGTACATGAGCTAACATCCATGTCAGCACTGCCAACAGAAATGATTGCATATGAAATGCCTATTTATCATAATCTTTCATTAAAATTGTATAACTTGTGAACAAACCTTTGGCATATTTTCATAGGATGGTATAGTCAAATGAATTGCTTCTAGCAGGTAATACTTTGCACACTGTCTTCAACATCTTCTTTAAGAAAAAAATCAGTTAAAGCACTTATTTGATATTAATGCATTTTTACTCAAGCAATACACAAACTTTGGGTTTCTGATATTTTGAAGAGATAAGAAAGTTTTCCCCAAGAAAACTCACTATATTTCACTGTAAGTTTGTTCAGCCCCCCCGTACTGTTCTCCTATACAGTCTGGTTCTTCCTATCTGCCTCTCTCCTGGAGGCTTCGTTGGTTTTTCCAAAGCCACCCTTGAGAGAAAGCGAGACAAAGAAAAAGACAAGAGACAGAGTGAGGGAAAGAGAGAGAGTTTCTGCTGATGAAAGTGACAGTGACACTGGGCTTATTGCCTAGTCAAACACACACAGCCACCGCCACATGCAGCCTGACCCAGTAATAGAGGCCAATGAAATCTGCTCATTGGGAGCAGGGGACCCGATCGTCGGCGCGGTAACTGAGCCGAAACAGTCTCATTCTGCTGCTGTCATACACAGAAAATGGGCTGACTTCAGTCACAGCCGCGTTAGGCCCTGCGAGGTTCCTACAACTTCTCTGCTCCGGCTCCGGCGGCTTTGACACCGGGGATGAGAATTTATGCTTTTACGTTGTGAAACCCAAACGGATGTGACATGCAATTTCACCTGGAATGAACACAAACTGTGTTTTTATAGAGTTGTACTTTTCCCGGCTTAACTCAAAGTCAAACCCGCGTTAAGCAGGGAAGGGAGGGACTCGCCTGAAGTTGACAAGAGATACAAACAGACCTGCTATTTTTCATCCCCTCCCTTTGTTTTCCAGCCTGTAATCAGATTGTACTGTAATGAGGCTGTAGGGGAAGAGGAGGACAATTATGTGTTCAAAATGAGCTCAGCTCCTCTGCGGAAAGCTTTTTTTTTTCTTTTCTTTACGTGGCTGTGGGAGATGCTGCTTGGAAATGGCCCAGATTGCTCCCCACAGGGCTTTAACGCCGCTCTCTACTGATTGCTCAGTGTGATTGCAGATTGAATCCGGACATGCACTTGATTTTGTGTCATTTTGTCAAACATTGCTAAAAACAATAGTGTCGCAAAGTCAAACCTTTGTCTGTCATTCCTAAAGGCCCAGATACACCAACCCAACATCAAAGAACTAGCGGCGACGAAGGCCGCCTGTTGCATCGCCTCACATCGCCTTTGTTTTGGCCGACAAGTTGCACTCAAACACACCGCAGAGACTACAGCCGACGGCCAGTTAACACGTATACTGTATTCTGCGCCTGCGTGAGAGGAAATAACTCTTCACACCAGAAGGTAGCAGTAGCAGTAAGCAGTTGTAGCAGAAACACCCACGAGACCGGAGTCCGCATCCCGTGTGAAACCAACAATGTGTAGCTGTCTTTGTGTTCGTAGTTATTTTAACCCAAAACACAATGTTTTTCCCTAAACTTAACTGAGTGTTTTTTTTTGCCTAAACCTAAAGAAGTTGTAGTTTTATTGCCTAAACCTAAAGAAGCCTTTTTGTTTGTGTTCAAAACGTAACGTTTCACTCAGTTTTACAACATGTTAGAACGTGTTGCTTTAAAGTTTCACTTTCACTTTTAAAACATAGTGGGCGTAGTAGGCCCCTAATGACCCACATCTATGGTGCTAATAGCAACTGATATTATATGCTGATCGGCAGAAA